>OX352309.1:362500-702500 GCA_947086415.1 Pammene aurita | reverse complement strand
GCGAGACTCCAGAAAGAGTGTTCTCGATATCGGACACAAGTTTTTCACGACTCTCTACCACAACGGATCGAGGGATATTGGCACGGCCCGTGTAAAAGGCATCCCCAGTACTGTCGTCCGCATAACAATGAATGTTGCCGATAGACAACATATCATTGATATGCAGCAAAAACAGCGTTGGGGATAGCACGGAGCCTTGCGGGACACCAGCGTTTATGTCCATGCTTTCGGAGCAACTGCCGTCGACTACAGCTCGTATGCTTCTGCCGGACAAAAAGCTGGCGACCCATCTGCACAATCCCTCGGGCAGGCCGTAAGCTGGTAACTTCGATAGAAGACCTCGATGCCAGACCCGATCGAACGCCTTAGCTATATCAAGGCTGACTGCCAATGCCTCTCCCTGACTCTCAATGGCTGAAGCCCAGCGGTGAGTGAGATACACTAGAAGATCACCAGTTGATCGACCGTGACGAAAGCCATACTGGCGATCACTGATCAGGTCGTGCTCTTCTAGGTATCCCAGGAGCTTTGCATTGAATATGCGCTCCATAACCTTGGAGAGAAGAGAGGTTATAGCGATAGGCCTGTAATTCGACGGGTCCGAACTATCGCCCTTTTTAGGCACAGGGTGCACGAGGGCAGTCTTCCATGAAGACGGCACTTGCCATTTGTGGTAAGAGAGTGTGAAAAGGCGCGTTAGCACGGGACACAACTCAGGAGCACACCGTTTGAGCACAACTGCTGGTATGCCGTCTGGTCCGCTCGACTTGTGAACGTTTAATGATAGCAGCTCCCGCCGGACATCACTTTGTTTAATGATAATTTCCGGCATCGAGGCTGCGCACCGCGGGATGTCAGGCGGTACGGTGCTGCCATCATCGTTCAAGGTCGAGTTCGAGGCAAAGAGAGTACCCAGAAGATCGGCTTTTTCTTTTGCACTATGGACCAGATTACCATCAGCATTACGCAGTGGTGGTAAGGACGACCGACAAAAGTTTCCCTCGGCAGCTTTGGCAAGTGACCAGAAGGCACGACTCCCGGTGGGGTAGCCCACTAGCTTCCTACCAATTCTGCCGACGAAGTCGAATTTGGCTCTGGCAATTGCTATTTTACTGGACCTCGAGGCAATGTTTAATTTACGTTTCACATCAGATATGTTGGGATCCTTATCAGTAACGGCCTTGGTCCAAGCCCTGTAAGCAGCCTGCTTACGAATTGTAGCTTCTCTACAGGGCCGATTAAACCAAGGTCGTTTCTTTGCTCCTGCAGCTATTACCGAGTTGGGAATGAAGCAGGCCATTCCCTCCAGTATAGTCTCGGCGACTTTAGCTGTACAGGAGTCAGGATCTTCTGATGTGAAACAGAGCTGCCTCCACGGGTACGATGCGTAGAATTCACGCAATCCATCCCAATCTGCTGACGTATACTGCCACACGCGTCGCGTGCCAGTTGGCCGTGGTGGATCAGGCCGCGCGCTAGGTGCCAGCGTCCGGACGAGGCAGTGATCGGACGAGCCGAGAGGTGCATTCACTGAGACGGAATATCCGTCCGGACGTGTGGTCAGCAGGAGGTCCAGTAAAGAGCTTGTATGGTCCTCGATATCTGGTATTCTCGTGGGAGAACGTACCAATTGCGAGAGACCATAGGCCAGAGAAAATTCGTAAGTAGACCTCCCCGCATAGTCGGTGGACCGAGAATCAAGCCACTCAATGTGGTGGGCATTAAAATCTCCCAAAATCACCAATTCAGCGGATGGGTACTGATCCAGAACTCTGTCGGTCGTCACTTGTAGGTGCTCGAAGAGCCGTTTTGTGTCCGTGTCTCCGCTGTGAGACCTGTAAAGGCACGCGTAGACGCGGGTGTGGCCGCCGAAGTCTACACGCACCCATAGCACTGACAGGTCCCTGTCTTCATAGGCATGGAGGCGGCGACAACAGACATCCTGCCGAGCGTACATACATACCCCAGCGCGCCTCACAAACCTGTGTTCTAGCACATAGCCGGGGTATAACAGATATGATGTATCGGCCGGGCAGGATATCTGCGTCTCCGTTAAAAACAGAAGGGTCGGCTGCGCAGACTCGAGGTGGTGGTGTACTGCGTTTAGATTCGAATGCAGTCCCCTGACGTTGCAGAAATCCACTTTTGTGGAAGGGGACTCCGCTGAAGACCTATTTCTTCTGTATTTTTTTTTTGCCATAATTTTGGGGAGTGTGTGGGAAATAAAGGAGGATTCACTGCGTCGACGGCTAAAAGGACAAGAGGACGAAACAAACCGACCGAGGAACGATGTGGGAGGTGCAATTTGCAGGCACGGCGTACGGAAGGGCCCCCGGTCCCCCCCTGTTGTAGTAGCCGGGTCCACTCCGGTCTCCTACACCGGCACGACTACTACACCAGGGATTTTTCGCAGGTTGGCGGTTCAGCCTCCCAGGGTGGAGATTAAGTGACCCCTGGGTTCGGGAACCCTACTGACCTGCGGGCGGCCAGCGGACAACCGTTTCACCGGGTCTCCCTGATCGCCGCACCTGCACTCTGCGCCCACAAAGAACAAAGGCCGTATTATTGATTCCGTGGGCCCTCCGTCGTCAACACAATGTATCCTCTTAGAGCTCACTGGCGACCTTACTCACCGGCAGGAACACAACACTATGAGTAGGGTCTAGTGCTATTTGGCTGTGGTTTTCTGTAAGGTGGAGGTACTTCCCCAGTCGGGCTCTGCTCCAGATTTGAACGAGATGACATTCGCTGAACGTGCCCTACCACACTTAGCGAGATGTCATTCGCAGTGCCCATACCTCTCTCCTTGGCGCAGTTTAAGGACATACCCGAGTCCGGACGCAGTTTAAGGACATAACCCCGGGTCCATCCGGACGTAGTTTAAGGACATACCCCGGGTCCATCCGGACGTAGTTTAAGGACATACCCCGGGTCCATGTCTGTTTGTAATAACCCATATAGATAAGTACAAAATAATGCCAGCTAATCCTCGGTCTACGTCTAAGAACCATGGTTTTAATCTTAGCTACCCGGATTGTGACACAGCTTTCTTTAAAAAAAGTGTACTGTATATGTCGACAAAGATTTTCAATCATTTACCAGAACACTTAAAGACTCTTGACTTCCCTGAATTTAAACATAAATTGTATAAATGGTTCTTACATAAAATGTATTATAATATTAATGAACACTTTGAAAATGTACCTAGTACTCTTTATTAATGTATACTGTATACTTATTCCACAATTGACATTTCTTGATCTTTTTTCTGCATGTGTAATATTTAATTTTCTTTTTTGTAGTTTTAAATTATTTCTATAGCATGACATTGACATATTATTATTATGACTTAAGTATATTAATTTAAGAATTATATTAGTGTTTTTATTTTTTGACATCCGCCTATATTACACTCAGTGTTGACATACTAGATATTCAATGACATGCAATAGAAACAACAAATTGTACGCCAAACACTGGCTGATAGTGACGCACTACATGTAACAGAATATCATTATCAATACCCACTTTCGTACTATAAATTATTTGTATTTGTATACCTGAAGGAACATTTCCTCGCCGTCTCCGAATGGATCTCCACATTTGGAGCAGCGCGCGCACGTGGGGTGGAAGTGGTGGTTCTCGCCTGCTTGGAGCACCTGCCGATAAACAACAATAGTAGATTGTACACCAAGGGGATACAGCACTGTTTTATGTCACGGGCGCGATATTGAATCCCGAACGGAACGAAGGACTCCAGACTTTACTCCCGAGCGCAGCGAGGGGGTTACGAGTTTAATACGAGAATTAAGACTGAGTCCTGAGTGCAGTGAGGGGTTTAAGCGCGCCCGTGACAAAAACAGCTTTATCCCCGAGGAGTATACTCTACTTTTCTCACCTCTTGTGAGACAATAAAATAGTTAAGGCTACTACTAGAAACGGATTTTTATTAGGGTCCTGTAGCCAAATGGCAAAAAACGGAACCCTTATGTATTTGTCATGTCTGTCTGTCTGTCCGTCCGTATGTCACAGCCATTTTACTTGGAAACTATACGACGTATATGACTAAAATTTACACATAAGGTGTATTTTGTATGCCGCTACTTAGTTATGTAGTTAAATTTGAAAAAACAAAAATTTTAGGGGGGGGGGGCTCCATACATGTAACTAAATAAAAAATGAAAAAAATTTAACCAAATATCAACATGTGACACATCAATCGATAGGTCTTTAAAAATAACATTGAGATTTCTTTGACCATTTTTTGATTAAGTGAATATTTTCTGAAATAATCGCTTCGACAGTCAGAAAAATTGTGTCCTCCCCCTGTAACTTTTGAACCGTAAGTCCAAAAAATATGAAGAAATTTGAGGAGATGCGCCTTATCATACTTTCTACGAAAATTGTTTTGAACATTATCGGTTCAGCCATTTTTGAGTTATCTCCAAGAAACTTCCTCCATAGGCATCAGATACGACCTTTTGGTATTAGTTTGGTTCTTATTCCATTGAATGTACGGAATCCTCCTATGCGTGGTCCGACACGTACTTGGCCGGTTTTTTAAAGTAAATCAAAAGTATAAATTGATTCTTGATACATTAGTCCATTTTATTCGAATTTTATCTTCTATTTTTGTAGAACCTGCAGTTTTACTCCGTATACTGCAGCTCATATGACACTCGCGGCATTTGTTTTTGGTATTTAAAATTGAGGTGGCCAGCGCGAGTTTCAAATCAGTTCGACGACGCGGCGGCGCGGGCCCGTGCACCGTGCGGACTTTACGAAATTAGACTTTAAGCACATAACAATAAGAACTATGGGAAGTGAAATCACATTATTAACCAGCGGGTTATAATGAGATTTAGTACAACATTATAACCCGGCTAAAGCCAAGGGCTATAATGATTTGCTTTCGGTCAGGTTTGCATGATATATAATTTAGCATTGTCGAGCAGGTGATGTGAAAATATATATTAAACTTTAAATATCCGATAATTAATACCAGCAATGAAGTATTATTAAGTTACAATTGTAACATATGAAAGTACATCCATAATTGACCGTAGGAGTCGCTTCGCTTGGTCGATGAAGTTCCCTCACCTTACCCGCGATGTACCGGTTTCAGTAGGCGCACCTCACGCCGAAGAGCCGCTGGTAGTCGCGCTCGCAGTAGGGCGTGCCGCCGCGGCCCATGTACTCACCTTGCCCGCGATGTACCGGTTGCAGTAGGCGCACCTCACGCCGAAGAGCCGCTGGTAGTCGCGCTCGCAGTAGGGCGTGCCGCCGCGGCCCATGTACTCACCTTGCCCGCGATGTACCGGTTGCAGTAGGCGCACCTCACGCCGAAGAGCCGCTGGTAGTCGCGCTCGCAGTAGGGCGTGCCGCCGCGGCCCGTGTACTCACCTTGCCCGCGATGTACCGGTTGCAGTAGGCGCACCTCACGCCGAAGAGCCGCTGGTAGTCGCGCTCGCAGTAGGGCGTGCCGCCGCGGACCATGTACTCACCTTGCCCGCGATGTACCGGTTGCAGTAGGCGCACCTCACGCCGAAGAGCCGCTGGTAGTCGCGCTCGCAGTAGGGCGTGCCGCCGCGGCCCATGTACTCACCTTGCCCGCGATGTACCGGTTGCAGTAGGCGCACCTCACGCCGAAGAGCCGCTGGTAGTCGCGCTCGCAGTAGGGTGTGCCGCCGCGGCCCATGTACTCACCTTGCCCGCGATGTACCGGTTGCAGTAGGCGCACCTCACGCCGAAGAGCCGCTGGTAGTCGCGCTCGCAGTAGGGCGTGCCGCCGCGGCCCATGTACTCGCCCTGCAGCACGCAGCCGCACGCGCCGCACGAGAAACACCACGTGTGCCATTGTCTGTCGAGTGACAAATAATAACGTCAATAAAACATAGACATTTGGCATCAGGTATGTTTGCTGAGGCTCGCATCGATGACTTCCACGCAATCATGCGCAAAAGAGTGGCCTCCCTGATGGCTGAGTGGCGTCGTGTTCGGGACAGTCCCAGCAGCCTCCTGAACAACGTTGTTGACAGATTGGAGTGTCCAATTGTAAGACATTGGAATTGGAATAAAATGCATATGGACTCCAGATTTAAGTTTAATAATTTATAATGTATTGTAATTTTGTAATTTAATTTATTGATATTGTCATGTAAATATGTTAGTTTTAGTATGGACATCTGTCTGAATAAATAAAATAAAATAAATAGACACGTAATTCATCGCCCTGTAAAAAGATGAAGCTTCGAAACTAGTGATTACCTGTCTAACGCCACTAACGCCTGTCCCTCAGACAACTCCTGTCCGCATCCCGCGCACTCTGCAGCAGATAAACATCGTCACAATAAGGGGGTCAATTTCAGGTGATACAAGGGTTAACTGAATTAGTTACAAGTTTTACAACAAACTGTGTCAAGTTTCATAGCCGTAAAATTTGGCAAAGCAGAAGGCCTGAGCTTAAATCATAGAACTTTCATAATACTGGGTGTCCTTAGCGATTTGACAAAGCCGAAACGTACATATATATTAGGGTATTTAGAACCAGTATATCAAGTATCTTAACAAATCTGTGCAGTGGTTACGAAGAAATTGACAAATTAAGATTTCTTGGCAGCCTGTATGTAATTAAAAGGTCATGTGAAAACAATATGAAACGTTCTTCATCCTATTTGATTATCTTTTATATTTATGACACTTATTACAAATTTGACTTGACACAATGTCTTATGTGACAAAAATGTGTGATGCATAGACATACTAGCCATAGACCTGCCATCGTAATAACAATACCAAGATCGAACGGAATGGTCTTATTACACTTTAAAATAGGTACGACAGAGAAGCTGCTATTATCGTTGGTCCTTGTCATAGTCGCACCTTTTTTTGTTAGTCTCCACGCCATTACTTATAACAGTGGAGGGTCACAAACAGATATAATTCGCGATTTCTTCAAGAATTTCTGTGTTTACTACGAGAAAACCTGATATTTTTCTTAGTAAGTTGTGTCGGCTAAGGAAAACAATGGTAAATTGTTTTGTTTTCTGCTGTAGAAGTGATTTTATCGTCATCTATGTCTATCCCTTACGATAGTACGCGTGTGCGGTCTTTAATAAATTCTTGCTTTGAGGTGTAATGGCAGGTGCCAACACCGACACATAGATACAAACGTATTGCGTTGCTCTGACGTGAGTGTCACTAATATGCTATTGTCAAAAAGACTGCTAATTACTACTACAGTATGTCTTTTTGTTTACCTTTTGTTCTAATTTAAAAATAGTAGCGTTAGAGCATTGCTGAGCAGTAACCATATGTGGGATTTAAGGCTTTGTCCAATGGCTTACGACACCCCAGTATAAAACAGAGAAATATAATCAGCACGCAAAAGAGGCACAGTAAAAGGGATCCTACTCGTAATACCGATAATTTTAAACAAAAAAGAACCGACTTCACTAAGCATCCACCTTTCCAACACCAAATGCTCGAGCTGCTGTAAAAAATACTCAAATCACTACAGGTGTGCCTATAATAGTTGAAGAGTTCCCTCGATTTCTCCAGGATCCCATCATCAGATCCTGACCTGGTTACAATGGGACCAACTGTGAAGTATACTTTTTCAAACAAAAAAAGAATTTTCCAAATCGGTCCAGCTGTCTTCGAATAATCGGTGAACATACTTAAAAAAAAAAAAAAAAAAATAGCAAAAACAAAGATCCCGACGAATTGATAACCTCCTCCTTCGAAATCTTGAAGTCGGTTGAAAAGGGCCGAGTGATTGCTGACTATAGTTCTCTGTCTTTAGATACGGTCTGCGCAGGATCGCACCCTCATGCTATCGATGGAAAGGCCTCTGTTAAGCGGTGGTCTCTTTTAATGCTGATAATCTATTGTGGTTTTTCTAGTTATAGACAGGCTAAGTACAAAAAGCAATGCAATGTATTGCAGGTAGTTATTGAGTGTAGTCAGGCAATGATTTCACAAGCACGCCGAACGCATGGGGAAAGCAGTATGGCAAATGTTATATATTAATAAAAATAAAATAAAACTTGATAAAATATCTGTTTCGTTACAACAAATAAACGCCCAAATCTTTGTTTTTGGGTGCATAATAAGCCATTTCACTTGGATCATCAATGAGGACTAAAATAAAACATGTTTTCTACGGATACTACCAGTCCTCAACCCACCGACGGAGCGGCAGCTGACTTTCACGAAACTTCATGATAATTTAAACCACTTTTGAAGTTATAGGCGTTATCGTCCCAGAAGTAATGAATGACTGATGCAATTTTGTTAAATTTTTCACCTTAGTACTTATTACAAAGAAGTAAGGTGCAAAAGTGTACATATCTTTGAAGCCAATGTACCTGGCCGCGGCCGGGCTGTAAACGTAAACGGATATTTATATCAAGATTATAGGTGCAAATGGATGACAGTGCGGACCATATCTCTCAGCGTGATCACCGTTCTGGTCCGGGATGCGCTCCGGGTGGTCGGCGGCGCGGTCGACCCGGTCGGCGGAGGCGGGGCGCGGCTGCCGCGGCGCGGTGTCGGCGCGCGCGCGGGTCGGCGGCGGCGCGGGCGACGGCGACGCGGCGGCGGCGCGCGCCGTCTGCCGCTGGATCGGCGCCGCCACGCACGAGGAGCACACTACCTCGGCACCCGTGTAGGTCACTTTCTCGCCTGATGGGAACGCGCGTCTGGATACGAGAAGTCAAATACCATGTTAACACTTTCGCAACCGGGCAAAATTTTGAACAATACCCCAGAAACCGACAGAACCCGCCAGGCGGGCTACGACGTGCAACGCAATGCCGCACGCTGCACGGTATGCTTATAAAGAGTTTCTGACTATTCTGAATCGATTTGGTGTTGTTACGAGAATGTCTGATAGATACTTGACTGTCACAACTATCCCTTAGCTCAATTAAAAATCCATAGACAAGAACAGTGAGTACACTCACTTGCATCTCGCACACGTAAAGCATTTCTGATGGTACGTGTTCCCCAGAGCGGAGACCACCTCGCCTTCCACGTACTGTCCGCAGGCCGCGCATCGCGTCCCGAACGCGCGCTGGTAATCCTGTAACAAAACCTTACATTGAGTAACACGTCAACATTATCGTGCTCGACTGGCGAAGAGCGATATAGCCGCTAAGGATGTGGCAACACTGAAGTGGCGATGGCACAAAGTAGGGAATATTATTTGTCGGACACACGCAGCACTTCGCCGCTGCACTTGTAACATCAGTAGCAAGCTTGGTACCTGCGGGCAGTAGTAGTGGCCGTCCTTGCAGAAGAAGCCGCCCTTGGCCAGCGACGCCGCGCACGAGCGGCACGTGAAGCACGCCGTGTGGAAGTATTTGTCGGACACGCGCAGCACTTCGCCGCTGCATTTGCCGCCGCACGCGCCGCACACCACCTTGCCTGCAAGAATGGAAATAAAACGTCAGGTTTGAAATACTGGCACAAGGGAGCACAATTATGGCGAGGGCATAGGTACATTGAATCCTGAACGTGGCGATATACTTCCAAACAACAACATCAAACCAAACAAGACCAAACTAAAAGTTGGTCGGGCCAACTTATAACAGTGCCATCTATCGAGTTAGTAAGTTAGTCTGAGATCCATCTCCAGTGTATCAACTAATCGTTGCCGAAAACCGCAACTAAATCGGACAAGTCGTTTTGGAGTACCGTCTCCGTAAAGTAAGATAATAAATTTATCCTGCAGTACCTTTTTTTTTTAATACCACGACGGTGGCAAACAAGCATACGACCCGCCTGATGGTAACTAACAGCTACCTGCAACTCCAAAATAGTCACAAGCGCGTTACCGACCCTTTACAAAAAGGAGGATTCACTGTGTTGACGACTAAAGGAACAAGACCTAATTAATAAAAGTTTAATTGACTCAAGATTTTTATATGAACTGGCTTTTGTCTCCCGTTTTAACTTACAGCCAACATAAAACAATAAAGTCCGTAAAAGGCGTAGAATACTTTCCCTACCAACCAATAATTGACATTGAGAGACTTTGACTCGCTACAGAAGGTACACTGGAAAATAAGTTATTCTAACAAATGCCACTCAATGTCAATTGCTGTTCAAGGAAAACTTGGAAACTCTTTAATAATTCAATGCTTGTTGGATGTGTAACACCTATTAAGCTTAGATAGAATATAGTCCCCACCATTATTGGAACTTTATTTTAAAGAGTTAAATTTCGCGTAATTTCTAACACCCTTATGCCGTATTAAGGCCTAAAGGGTTAAACAATTTACCTGCTATTTTCAGGCAGCAAATGTCTTGAACAGGTAAACTGATTTTTAATTGTATTTGAATGTAGAGTCAGTGACGTAGATTTGTAGAGTCCAAGGCATAATTTTGTGTGGTTCATTGTGCAAGATATAATTGACTGGAAGATCAGCGGCAGAAGTAGCTGAGCGGGTCAGGTGGTTAAAATGATCTCTGCAGAGGATCTTTCTCCCTTAACAGTAATGTTGTGCTTAAATCGTTCACTAAGCAATTTCTCCTGCTTTAACTAACTGTCAATATTGAAATAAAACTGTCTGCATAAGTAATAATGAGATTGTGACGTAATTGCGAAGTTCAAGACCACGCGAATCACGCGATTCTCTCCGTCAAATTTAGCACTGGAAGCCAGACGGCTGAATCATTTCGGCGGCAATAAAACCAATACCAAGCGAAACACGTGACCACGTCACGAACTCGCAATTTCCGAGGTTTAGTGGCCAGTCAAGGCTAATCGATTCCCATTGGTTGTTTAAGTTTATCGAGCGAAAGTGATTTGATGATGAAACAAACAATTAATATCGAAATACTTAATAATATATAATCATCAGCATTCGCGTGTTTTATCGTCCACTGCTTAGCATAGGCCTCTCTTCAAGTACGCCACTTGTCCAGGTCTTAAACTACTTATGTAAATAATCACGTCCAGAAATGCTCGCAATTATCTGAATCAATCGAAACCTCAACCTAACTGCTCCGAACCAGAGGCTTTCTATCATCTACGTAGTACCTAACTGTAGCGTAGTGGCAATCGGAAGAACCTTGTTGAATCTGGAAACATTAAAACTAAAGCGTACGGCTATAAGGTCAGTCCAAGTCACTGTCCAGTACTAAGTTGATTCTTGTCCATCGTGAACTGTTGTATCAACAATTCAGACAACTCAGCTTGATGCTTAGTTCAAGAAGAACAAGTGGTCGAAGATATGGCCCGAAATAGAAATTGGTATTGGATCTACTGAGCGCTCGACTCGCGCGATATACGACTGGAACTGCGGTAACAAGCTGCACAATAAATTAGAGTAAAGCGTTGGGGTCAATTGATGAGGTGGAAGGGTCGCGTGCACGTTAAGCGCTCTACTATCTTCAATCTCTAGGTATATCTAGATGCGAAACGTCTTTTAGTACCTTTCGGTTTTGTTCTGTTGAGCAAGCCTGCATTCGATAAGCAGTCGGAATAATATTGAAAGTGGTGAATGTGTAATACTGCCACTTTAATAAAGTTGTAGTAAATATTACTCCGTCGATAAAGAAGTATAAGTACGTACCATGTCGGAACTTAACGACGGTCATAAAACCAAGGTCAGTGTTTATTATTGTTATTTAGGTCAGTGTTGATTGGATGCGCTTTTTAAAATCCACTTTTTTACGAGCATCGTAAAGCCACTACATGTCGGACCAACCTTGCCCAACGGACAAGCCGTAAAGACTCCTCTCCGATGTCGGCCCAATATGTTGAGCGGGTTTTAAAAGGTTGTTATTAGAGAATCTGAGAAGAGAGAACGAGAGAGACGCATAAGAGTAGATGAATTACAACAGCGAACAAAGATTAAAATATTGGATCATTCATAGTTTAATAATAGCATAGTAAAATTACTGACGCGCTTAACATACATCGGAATCGGAACAGATGAAACACATGCACGGGACGTTCGCGCAGATTGATCCGATAACAACTCACAGCGCATCTGTGCAGAAGCCTAACATCTGCTCAGATGCAGTGCAAGGGAATCTCACCCATCTCTTATTGACGTTACGTGTTCTAATGGCAGGTTCGTGTAGCACGATCAGTTTACTGCGATTTCCGACCTTAAAGCTATTGAAAGATGATTAGAACCAGATTTAGATAGTTGCTCCATGATTTGCGACCTTAAATGCTATTGGAAGACCGTGATTAGATCCAGATGCGTCTAGCACGAGCTACATTTACCTGCCGAGTGATTTGGACCTTTTTGCTATGCTGTTATTGACTGATTGGATCATTGGAAGCAGATGCAACGTAGCACGTGCCGTGAATGCGTTGACGCGATTAGTAAAACCCATGTGTAATCCTTATCGAATGAGAGTGTTATCGTCATTGAGATAAGGTTTCAACTCCTCTGGCTTATTTTTTTCTGAATCTATAATTGTTAGGGTTTTCCTGATCCCGTGGTTATCTTTAAGTTTCAACAGTTTTTTTAAAGGGGATGCAGAGGATATGATTGTTAAGTTTATTTAAAGTGTTGTTTAATTGCATAATTAACATTACGGCCGTCTGGCGTCGCCAGTTCGTTTTTCTTTGCCCTTGGCTGGTCTACATATTAGTCCCATAATCTTAGAAATTTGATAATGATAACCGATGGGTGCCGCTGGGACCCGGATAGCCTAGACTAGAGGAAAAGGGTTCGACCGAGAATGCAGAAGGCGCTGGTTCGATTCTAGCCCTGAGCACCAGAGGCCTTGGTCACGTTTCCACTGGTATATGACAATTATTTTAGTTTATAATGATAAATGACTACTTGAATTCAGACTAGAAATCATTTAAGTAATCAAAAACTCGATTCGACAATGTCACGCCTCTGAATGGAAAGATGACTGGGTCCCGAACGAAATCAATTAATTTCACTTTGGGCAGTGAATGACAGTTGACAAGTTGACTCCAATCACTGGTCAATTGGGCGATTGAATCTAAGAAACGCCTTTTATTGTCAATTGGACGTGTCAAAATAAAATCTTGTGATCAAAAGGCCCTAATGGTATTTATTTAGAAGATTAGGAAGTGACTGCAATGTGCAATTAGGAGCTACACTTGATTTATATACAGTCGCCATCAGATATATCAGAGCAGCCAAGATTGTAACAAATATCTGGACAACGCCTATTGTCAAGGTGATAAAGTGCACGTTCAGATATTTTCGAGTACCTTGGCCGCTCCGATATATTTGATGGTGACTGTACAGTCAGCAGCAGAAGTGGCTAGGCGGGCGTCGTTGTCAAAATGATCTTGACACGCTCTTCTTTCCTTAAAAATATAGACGTCATTTTGAAAAACTCGCCCCCCAAACTATTAACGTATTTCAAATTGGTGGTATATTATACCTATTTATACTTCGAGCAACAATGTAAAGGAGATACAGATTCAAACAAGATTTACTGAAAATATGGCTCGTGAAAATTTGTAACCGGCCAATCTTATACAGAGCTCATTGTGTATCACAATTTCATCGGTGATTGTATACTACTACTGTACATAAGATTCAAGACTTGTAAATTATCGCTATCGAAGTTGACAGACCTTATATTTTTCACTCTGCAAAACTTTAACTAGAGAGCGTGCCAAGGAAGATGAAATTCAGTAAAGATGACTCCTCGAATAACTTGTATTCAACAACAGACGATAAAGTTTTTGCGAGTCCTCGTGACTCGTAAGAACTGACAAGGAAAATGGTTCAGATTACAAGGCACTCGGGACCCTAAACTTTACGATCAATTTATACAAGAGATATCTTATGTTTCAAAACTGAACGACCACTTTTAATCTTACTGTCTGAATCAGAATCAGAAGCAATCGTTTTATTCGTGATAAACATTGCATACAAGTGTTAAAAAAATAAAAACAAAAGAAATGTAGAACAGCATAATACAGAGTTTACCACGAAATGGATCCGCCTCAGCTTTATGCTGACCCGAAAGCCAGCGCTGGTCTTCCGGCGGGACCATTTGTGGGCCACGATCGCAGCTCGTACGACACGCCGTCCTTACTATAAAGTTGTCACTCTAATTTAGCCGTAGATTTACATTGCGGCGGGGCTGTAGCTAGGGGGGCATTATGGGGCAATGCCCTTCCTTAAGAAATACCATCGTCTCTATGAGAATAAAGTAAAACGCCCAACTTGTGATTATAACCATTACCTTGTCTTAAATTCAAGTCTGGGTACGCTGACAGCTAAATGAAGCCCGTAGGATTTTATCAGCGGCTGGTGGACTCCTCATCAAAGGCAAAACTCAAAGCAGCGATGGTTTAACGTTAACAACAAAAGTTGGTAGGTGGTTGGATGAAGAGGATCTGCAGGATAGTGCGAAATGGAAGCAGGAAATCGTTCAAAACGTTTTGAGTCCGAATTCCATTTTGATCACCTCGCCCACTCAGCTGCTGCTGCCACTGCTGGTGACTGTACGCGAAAAACCCTTGGGCTGATCTCATCAGCGACTATAAGTCGGGGCGCTGCTCTAATCCAATAAGAATCCTGTTCTCCTGGTTATGGCTTATTGGCGAACTTAGCATCATCACGAAATTTTACGCTGCGTTTGTAGTTTAATATCTACCAGTAAATGTCCCTAACACGCGTGACATCTGTTAACAGGTGTCAGTAATGCCGTGCACGAGTTAACACTGGACGAGGCTAATGAATGAATGAAGCCCCACGCTTCCATAATCCTTGATGAACGAACGCGACAGGTACGCGACTTGGGCGTTTCTATCGGACAGCTTAGGCCACGCTTGTCATGTATGTGCCATTCCGTACAAAACCATTTTTCGTCTATCTACATTCACACCCTAGAACGTAATTGGTCGCACACTATACGGTTTCAGAGAAATATCCTACTAAGCGCTCCGACTTTGGGATGAGTTCGTGTTGAGGTCTTCTCGGGAGAGTTCAGTATAGGGTTCTTCAAAAAACAGTTTTGATCAGTGAATTAATTAACGGTGATCGCTTACCATCAGGCGGGCTACGTACTTGTTTGCCTAAAAGTTACACCAATTTTTTGTTTTGACTGTAATTTTCAGTTCAAATTCCTTTTATTTAAAGTTTAAAAAAACTCGAAACTAAGAAATTACTTGGAGATCAAAAATGCAGGAATTTTGTTGCAACTACTCTGATACCTGTCGATCATACTCGTACAGTTTAAACCTAAAAGCTGTTCTTGATAATAATAATAATGGCACTGGAAATCTGCAAAATATCTACCCCAGTCATATTATAAGTCAAACAAAGATCAAACTTACAATTGCAAGTAACGTCGATGCTCCATTTCAGTGCAGTACGCAGTTCAACTGAAATGTAGGACACGACACGACCGTGTTCCCGTAGCTTCCCTACTGTGACCAGGACCAGTGTAATTATGACCTTTGGGTCCGTAAGGACTTGGGGCGCTACCGTGAATATCGAAATTAGAAAATTCCCTCTTAATCGCTCTTGCATGATTCGAGATAGTCGGATCTCAAACTGGCGCCGCGTCCCGCTGCGGTGAACGAGACAGCGCTATACATATGCAGATCGCTATCTCGCTCGCACACCGTCGCCGCATGCGGAAACCGCAGCATTGTGATAGCCGCCATAGAGAGGCAAATAGGCGAACGAATTAAGATGAAGTAGTTCGTGGTACAGGTACAGAGGGCTTCGTCTACAATTGACGCCGTACGCTACATGTAGCCGCATATTGTGCCGTCAGTAGCAGAAGTCGTTAAGCGGACAAGGTGTTGAGAATAAGCTGGACAAGACTTTATTGTCCAGGACACAAGAGTGTATCAAGATCGTTTTGATCAACTCGTCAGGTTAGCCACTTTTGAGTCTACTTGTTTTTTTTTTAATTTTGAGTACTTAAAGAGCCACCACTGACCCTTCAAAGAGCAGCATGCGGCTCGCGAGCCGCGTTTTGCCGACCCCTGACCTACGCGAACTATGGGAAGACAGTAACATTTCTATAGAATGAGATTATGTGACCTTATCCGCGAGATATCTCTGTCACTTTATCTTTGCCTCCATACTAGTTTGCATGTGCCATGTGAGCATGAGCAGAAGAGGCGAATGCTTGCTTTTCTATTGAAATGCAGTCCTGGAATATTCGATATACGTAACTTGAAAAGTTTGCCAGCGAACAAGCCTGCTATTATAAAATTATGCTTAAATTAAACAAAGACTCCTTTGTACAGATGTAGGACAGAGAATAATAAAGCTCATAGTTCCAGGAGTTTCTTAATGAGGAAACACAATCGGCCAGTCACACTGCAAAATTACTAACAGAAAACTGACCAACGGTAGACTTTATACCTTTGCAATAAGGGTCAAGATTAGTGAGCCAACAGTGTCGATGATGGCACAAATGAACTTAAACAAAAACATCGTGAAAAAAAGTCTATGAGTTGCGTGAGTGAGTCACGGCGAGAACGCAAAAAAGTCGACAACAAAATAACAGGTGACTGACAGAGAGGAGCAAAAACTACTTATGTAATATTTTAATGGATACATGAACAATTGGAGACTCCGTAGACAATGATGCTAAGCACTATGCATGTTGATTATTGTAAGTAAAAAGCTTCCATGGAAACTAGTCAGAAAAGCGAACAGAGTAAAGGCATACTTAAGCCATTTCATAATGGCTTAAGTATTCACCAAGAGTCACCAAATGTGTGAGAGACTTAAAAGTGCGGCGCACGCACTGGTACTCAAATTGAATTCTGTACTTCAGATGTAAACGGTACAAATACAAAAGCAATGAAAATTTAAAAGCTAGCATAACTGTTAAGTGTAAATTTATTTATAGCCAATACCAGAATAGAATGGCAGATTCGAACTGGAAAACCAACAATGTAAGCACTTTTACAAGACTGTATGCTTCTTTAGTTGTCACATTTGACAATTACAGCACTCAGATTATACGTAACAAGGTACTTATTAATGACAACAATTTAAAGCTGGAGAAATTCAGCACTAACTGTCAGTTTCAGTTCAGTTTGTTCTTAGCAAGTGAAAACAAAATAACGATTGCAAATTGCAATCTCGATCGCATTATATATCAATCCCCAATCAGCACAACCTGCATAAATAAAGCCGTATTTGCCTGCCTTTCTCTGCGTGTATGGGCGGTCGACGGACTTCTGAGATGACCAATAAAAAGCTTAGTGCGTACTGCAGATTACCATATAGGTAGCAGTGCAGTAGTTATTGAGCAGGATCTAGCTGATACTGTTTATATCGAACGGTTTGACGCTTTATAAGATGTAATTTACAAACATTGGTCGCTCTTACACTTTGCCGTGTACGATGTAATGGTAGGTATAGCTATTCGTAGTGTTCCTAGAATGAAAATTTTACTTGGTGTAAGAGTTGTTGGATTCCTTCACGCTTTACTTTTTCTGGATTCCGCGAAGCAAGAAATCTCGGCGTGTAATCGCCACTATCATTACAGTTTTTGCCGCACGTCATATTACACGGGTGTGTATCGAAAACGAGATGATCGGGCAATTACGTGCATTATCCAACACTAACATGATCATGATACCTAGTATTACCTAGCAATCTATATAGGCAGATTGCAGTGATGCGGTCAAGCAACTTCAAATTTTTAAAGAAGATTTTCAATATGGTTGAATATATTTATAGGTACGTCTACATAAATAGGGTCCTTTTGAGATACCTCCTGTCTGTAGCATTTATGAAAATGTTTGATGAACTAGTTAAGAAAGAAGAGAAAGAAGAAGAAAGTTTCTTTCTTCGAACAGATTCCAACTGAAAATATACCAACTCGTACTAAATGTTGCTTTGTGATTTCGTCGCTTCTCGTCTATCCCTACAAATTATCGAAAAAGTTCGGCAATGCCCAACTTACTTTACTCTAAAATCTTAATTTTATCTTCGCTTTTCATTAAGAATTAAAGAATTCTTAACGAAAAGCGATATTTTTCGATAACAATATGTATAGTACAATACAAATAAATCTGTCAACTATTGTATGACAATAATGTAGGCACTTGGCTAGTCCTCTGTCAAACCTTTCAGAACCGAGTCTCGGAAGATTATCTTCCCAAATACGGTGGCTGAGTCACAAACACCTGTCAATTACCTCTGCGACTCTACAGTATCGCTTCGATTAGGATTCGATAGCAAAAACATTATGTAACGGTGCCTCATGAGATAATGTCGTCATTATAATTCCATGCTTGGCACATGACTCACCATTGCCAATACGGTCACATCGGGTGTCATTCGTGACACTTAGCGAGAACGGTTCACGATAACCAGCAAGATCCTACGTACGAGTATCAACTTACGCACTTACGTATCGTCTGGGTGGTTTTAATGTATCCTAAAGAAATTAACGTATTGATGCTTGGTGATCAAATTGCATCTAGGTATATTTGACGCACATAGGGCCTACTGACTGCGAACATCGAAATTCAAAAATTAAAAACTATCT
The DNA here is from genome assembly GCA_947086415.1 of Pammene aurita. NCBI lineage: Eukaryota > Metazoa > Arthropoda > Insecta > Lepidoptera > Tortricidae > Pammene > Pammene aurita. Next base: position 684,008 of record OX352309.1, on the reverse strand, counting down.
GCGCCTCTATCGCTCTTGTTAATACGAGCGATAGAGAGGCTAATAGACGAACGACGAGCGAAGTGGTTCGATCCTATAAGTTGGGTTGATACCCCATATGCTGATGCATATGTGATCTTAGTAATAGGTATATTGTGACTTTGGGACAGAAATCCAATGAACCGGAGTGGATCTTCTTTCCCATTGTATAGTTCGTAATAGTTCGTATAATTATGGGTGAAGTTAGTGGATTTCAAGAGAAGCCGTTTGGAATATGATCATAAACGACCAGCAAGTGTAACGACTATTATGTACACAGATGTCGTTTCATTTAGAATAATGTGTCGATGGCGGCACGATCGTATTTACAGTGCAAACGCCGTTCTAGCAATGAATGGAGTGAGCCCTGAACTAAATATCGAAACGTGGGATGGGATCCCTGCAGGCTGGTATGGCAACGTCAAGTCCCCGGGGATGACCCGCTTCAATGCGTCATTTTGGCTTCGCTAACAAGGCCTCTTATTCCACAATGTTACTCGTACAAGGGTAAACGGATTACGTATCCCGTTATTTTAGCTACAGTTACAATCATATGCTAAAACTTTTAGTTTGTGAGTATTATAAGATGGAATGGTGTGTGTTTGTGTAGTTAATACAACTGACAACAGTTTACTTACGAATTACGCATTATCATGCATTTATGATTAGAGCCAGAGTGAGAGGTGTAGGGTTAGAGCTGGTGTAGTTATTTTTAGGGTTCCGTAGTCAACTAGGAACCCTTATAGTTTCGCCATGTCTGCCCGTCCGTCCGTCCGTCCGTCCGCGGATAATCTCAGTGACCGTTAGCACTAGAAAGCTGAAATTTGGTACTAATATGTATATCAATCACGCCGACAAAGTGCTAAAATAAAAAGTGGAAAAAAGTGTTTAGGATGATTTGTTTTTTTCATTTCAACCCTAACGTGTGATATATTGTTGGATAGGTATTTAAAAATGAATAGGGGTTTACTAAAATATTTTTTTGATAATGTTAATATTTTCGGAAATAATCGCTCCAGAAGTAAAAAAAATGTCCCCCCCCCCCTCTCTAACTTTTGAAGTTTTAAAAATATGAAAAAAATCTCAAAAGTAGAACTTTATAAAAACTTTCTAGGAAAATTATTTTGAACTTGATAGGTTGAATAGTTTTTGAAAAAAAATTACAATATAATTTCTGAACTAAGTTTGTAATTTAACCGTATAAGCAGCTGTTTATTGTACCTGTAATTCCTACAAAATCACAATGAAATTACGTGCTTTCAAATAAAGTAAAAACGGTGAAAATCGGCTCACGCAATAAAGAATTATCCCATAAAAATCATCTTCCATACTTTAAGTTCGCGCGCAATAGTTTACTTAATTTGCCGATAGATGTCGATGTACGTGGAACGCTCATATCATATCCTGATGGCGGTGTTATTTTAACTCTTAAGTGGGGACACTTACTGTTACGGACGGAAAACTACGGAACCCTACACTGAGCGTGGCCCGACACGCTCTTGGCCGGTTTTTTTTATTAGTTTACTTGACGTGTAAAAATGCCCTTGTGGCCTACTTACTGCATAAATCATTGATTTTGATTATAGGCTATGTACTAAGTCCCTAAAGCTTTTCTTTGGGACTTCATCTCTGCTCAATATATTCCCTTCCATCGTCAAGCACTTTTTTATTGGTAACAACGGAAACTCGTATTACATGGTCTAATATTCTCAAAAACAACTGTTAACAAAACATCCTATCAGTAATTGACAGTGCCAGCAAGAAAATAATGGACAAACTTGTTTACCCCACGCTAGATAGTGTGAATGCTATTTGTGCCGTAATGACACCAAGTGGCATAATGCTCATCCGTAATCACCGCCACTACCGCGGCGCAAGCGCAAGTGCTCTCACTGAACTTTGGAAGACCTCATGTCGATGCAATAAGGTTTACAAATGGTGAGCAAAAGATGATATGTTATCCTACAGCTTAGCATGAAGACCAATATTCTTGTGCTCTTCGAAGTCGTATGAAAAAGGACTAGTCAAAGATCAAACTACAGGATGCCTGAGGCGACACTCTTGGCAAACGATGAGAATAAGCGCAGATCGCGGATTGCTAATATTGCTACCTCTGATCGAGGTGCTAATTTGTGAAACACACGATGCATTTACCAACGCGAAACATACTACGATAATTTTTAATATTTTGTTAATACGACTTTTGGTATTCAAATTGCATGTCTTACCACTAAAGGTTAATCAACCTTTTCACAGGAAGTCATTTAATAAAAACTACGAAGCGAAGAAGAAAGCTCGTTAGTAAAAATTCCATGAAAGCATTAGTTTGCAATAACGCCATTGCCGTACGCAGCTGGAGTTTCACCAGCTGGTTGCGGTCGGAATGCACGGCGTCTAGGTAATAAATCTGGTTAATTAACAACCGATGCCAAAGATACGGCGATTATAGAGAAAATGGAAGCGAGATCTAGTACCGCAGGCGGGCGTGAGCGTGACCCTTTAAATACCGCACTCCGTACAATTAACATGTTATCTCAGTTACTTAACAAATTAGTACAAAGAGTAATGGCCTGAACTTTCTCCCTTGTGCAACGCCTATCGATTTTCACTTTACATCACGCCGACACAATGTTTAATGCAATTTAAACTGATAAGCTACTTGCGAAACACACGACTGAATATAAGAGAATGCAGCGGCTGTGTGTTCTATTAAGAATGGAAGTTTTGTTTGAGGTGAGCGCGGTCGAAAGCTTAGCTTTGTACGGAATAGAGAAACTGGTACTGTAATGATGATGGATGCGAGGTAAATAGCATATCACCTGTTAGTAACGGGCCCGGGTCAGCGTCGCGAGTCATTTGTCACTCGGCTAGTCTAGGACAGACAGATTGTGCTGTCAATCAAATTGCTTTCTCTAGCAATGACTTAGATAAATCGTTTTGCATCTCAAAAGATTCTTCAGCCTACACGTTATAATCTGTCACGAAGACCATTATCGGCATTCTGAGTGCGCCGAGACTATAAGTGTTCATTCCACTCTGAGTTAACAGTCATTAACGCGTCAATTTGCATTATCATTATACAATCGCTCGAGACGCCTGCGCGTTTTGCATTAATTCTCAAGGCCGTACGTAAATTAAACTGGCTTTTATAGGGTCTTATACTATCGCACAACAATAGCTAACATGATGTGAGGAAGGAGGAATGAATATAAGAATGTGTGTTATATTTAAGTTAAAATGTCAAACATCAGTATCTGAAAAAGTAGTGACGTTAATTAACTAACGGCGACTAACTAATAACGGGCCAGAACACGACGCGACAAGCGTGGGACAAGAGTTTTCGACGAACCAAAAGGATTATTCAAATTGTGTTTAAACCTTGACCGATATCAAAGTCAGGCAGGATGATCCAATTCTACTGGTTCCCTCGGCCCCTGATGACATCACCGGTCTAGCGTTCGGAACGTTCCATATGGCATGTGATTAGCGCTTTGTCACAACAGATGATCCGAGCCATTGTTATTTAAATACACCCATCAAATTGATAGCTGCTTTACATAGTTTCTTGTACAAGTTAATGTCAAAGTTATTATGTGATATGACACGACTACGATGATGCAAATTCATGAGTAGGTAAGAAACAGTCTTGAACTTGAGAAATTCCACGAAAGGCATTTGTTTCACAATCTGCATCAAATTCAACAACACTTGTGTCAACAACGTTAATTCCATGGAAACGGATTTTTTGTGTTTACAGATTATCCTTGTCGAAAATTAGCAGTTGTTTCTTAAAATGGTTTTTTTTACCTCTATTTACAATGCTTTCAGTGCTTTTCAACGTTTTCTCGTAAGTTGAAATTAATGTTCAACAAATTATATTAACTGAGTAATAGTAATTTTAAAGTATTACTGGAAACTATAGGTCTAAAGCTAAGCAAATATGTTGTAATTGTAACCATTGTATGAGTGTTTGTTTCATATTAAATATTTTTTTTTTAAATCCTTAAGGTTCAAGACTAGGACAAGAAATAATTTACCATGTAAGGATAAAAAAAAACTTGTTTCATGACATGATAAAATGGCTACTTAAACAAAATAATGTACTAGTTTTCAAGAAAACTGTATAATTGGAAATTAGATGAATTACCAGTATGATTGGCACAACTCGTGGCAATTACTGCGCCCGGACCGCTTTCCCCGACCACCAGGGCTCGTGCAAATACGCGAACACGCAAAGGTTTATATTAAACTATATTTCTTGCTGGCTAGCTGTGGTTGTGCTAGTTTCCAGCCAGCTGAAATTGACGAAATATAATACTACGCCGCTATATACTATAGCCAGCACCGTGGGCCTTTAAAATATCCAAATAAAAGAAGCTCCTTTTGCAATGTTTTATTAGCTGCATGTGTAGTATAATAACAAAACACATGTGACCTTCAGGTCATATATGTGTAAACAGTGATGTCACCGGCGATCTCGGTGACCGCTGATATCACCACGAGAAGACTTTATATACAGAAAAAAATACAAAATTGAATGTAGAGTCTGTAAATATTATACCATTTCAAGATATTTCTTTGCCTACTAATTTTAGTAAAAAAGCTCTCGCAACTGCTTTTTTATTTGATTCGCCTGATGATAGACTGGTAGAGAATGCTCTCTGATATTAAATCAATACTCTTATTGTACAATCTTACAGTCAGATACGCATAATTTTTATTAATACTTACCTATCAGTAATCCTATCAATTTCTATCTCTACACCTTATTTTACGGTATTTAATGGCAAAAACAATTTGTTCGCAAAAAGTATCATAACAATCTATCTCTTATTAGTATTACTGAACCGCGATGACAATACGATTGAGTAAGCTGTTACCCCATACTAATTTTGACGTAAGTGAAGTCTGTTAACTCTAATCCTATTCTAATCGCGGTTCAGTAAATTCAGTAATAATTCAATATAAGACACCATGTAATCATCTTCGAGCTTTCTAAGCTTCCACGTAATATCAGCCTTCATCTATCACTCCGTTGTCGGCTGAAATTAGCCTTCCTCGCAAAAAATAGAAAGGCAGATGCCATCACGTGTTAGATGCAATCTGTGCTCACTGGACACCGAATGGTATTAAGAACCTTCGAATTGAAGATAACTGTCCAACCACCGTCGTGTAAGCGGCTAATTGGTATATATTCGCAGAAGAAACGTACAAGGCTCGAATCCAAAAATCGATTGTCCCATAAGGGCGATAGCGAAAATAGAAATTCGAAGATCGTGCAAAATTGGAGTAACAGATATGATCACATTGGCTTTGACAGATATCTGGATGAAACCGACGACTGTCATGGCGAAGTGGAAATAGTGTTACATTGATATGATATGATCGTCGATTCCAGACTGTTTCTACAGCTGACAAGAATTTTACAGTCCTATTACCTTTTACATTTAGCTCTACTTCCGAATCTACTGCATTAGAACATCTACCAGAAGTTATTTAAGGCCTTCTTCTTTCGCGAAGCTGTGGGCCTTTCACTGCGCCTACTCGGGAGATTACATCTCTCATGTCATAGCTGTTATCAGGCTGTTTCTGAAGCGCTAAGCCGTGTTCGTGACGATTTGATAATATCAGAGATGCCAAGTGCAGAGTGACGGATATCAGAGCTTTCTTGTGTCTGATACAATGTCAATTAGCAGATGAACACTTCTTAGATTGTCAAAAAAAATCTACACACTCTAAACTAAACTACTGATTTGCAATGTGAAACATCCAAACTAAAAACTTTTTAAATTCCTGTATTTTTTTTATTCCCAAGAAGTCCACAAGTGTTTCGATGCCTTCTACAACTCATACATTTATACTCATAAAGTGATAACAATAAAGAGCTTGTTTGATTTTGTGTGTATATATCTAGATATGTGGCTCTGATTTCAAACGACCAAAAAAACTTGAGCACCGAATTGGAAACATTATTTTTCAAAAAAAAACTTAAGATAAATTGCAAGACACAGATATTAAGTTATTTAAAAAGTTGTAATGCTCCAACTGTAATCATTCTTCCCAACAACAGTTTATTACATTATGTCAGCATAATAACCGTAGTTGTGTCTACGGTCATTACCGGAGTGAACCATGAAAAAAGACCATGTAATCAAGGCAGCCGGATGTTGAAAAATATCGAGAGCTTATAAACTTTCTCGTGGGTTAATAATAGGTGTGCGTATTGGATAAATGGCACGGCTGCGATGGATTGCAACAAAAACAGTTCAGTAATAAGATGGACTAGAGATCGCCGGCGGTGAATTTTGAATCTGATCGTAGCAATAATATCCTGCCAAACGTAGGCCGCTAAAATGTGACTGAATGTGTGTGAATGAATGGTATATATGCTGCAGCTGGATGTGAAGGTTTTTAAATATTTAAAATTTGGGCCGTAGCCCCTGAGAACAAATTTGTCTATGCGTTATAATTTTCCGTTACGCCCCATTTGGATGTTACATCTTGTATATACATACCTCCTATTTTTAGAATACTTAACTATACACACCACTCTACCAATCGAAGTTCTTCCGCGCATTCCTTACCTGAAAATAAAGAAAAGGAAAATAAATAAACACGCCGAGATAAACAGTGAGTCAGAGCAGTTATCTTAACAGATAGCAACCTGTTTGCTTGACTTATGCTAATGTAATGTAAACAAACGAGACGGGCGTCTGTCGGCCCGTGCCGTGCCAGCCATTGCTGGCACGGCACGGGCCGACAGACGCCCGTGATGTGATGCATGTTCGCGTAATCTACACCTTGTATAACCAATTATTAGAGAGTTTTTAGACAATAATAAGGGTTTCTTCGATCGATTTTTCACCAAGTGGCAGCACCGTGGCGAGAGGTCTTTTTGACAGCAGCTGTCAAAATCCACCAATCAAAAAAATATACATAATTGGTGGATTATGACGCTAGATCTCTCGCCGTGGTGTTACCACCTGGTTATTTATTTATCGTGTGGCTACATGTCACTGGATATAGATAGGCATTTCTTCTCTGGAGTAGTAGTAGTGGGAAAGCAGATGATAAAGAAAATCCAGTGAGTGCTGCGAGGTCAAGATGGGAAACTGCAGCTGTCAAATTTGTTACTCTTTTAGCACCACCCAGGGACCACGTGTAGGGTTGTCTAAGGTGTTTCCTACGGACGCAGAGTAACATAAATCCCACCTGGTGAAAAAATTTATCGAAGTAACCCTCATTGACAACTATATGCTAAGTTTTACTTTACGTTAGTCATGCACTTTTGCGTCCCCGTCCCAGCAAGCGGTCGACGGCCATATTTGCCAACACTTGTATTTCACAGGACTTGAACTTCAACGCACCTTCATGAGCCCAACTTCAAAGTAGAGATTCAAGATACAACACAGTCAAACAAGTTAAATCATCAGCATTGGCTAAGATTGGTCTGTTTCATGTGGGCCGGCCCACATGAAATAATGTTCAATACGAATATGGTTTAATATCAGTAGTCAGGTCAACCACCTCAGTTGAGCAGTTGCCGTTGTGCTTCCCAGCACGCAGGAGACGGCCATATTTGCCAACACTTGTATTTGCACAGGACTTAGAACTGCAATGCGCCCTCACGAGTTCAAGGCTTAAGAGGTGCAAGATAAACATTCAGGAAAGCTTTGTAAATTTGCAAATTTCGCTCTGCTAAAGTATTTATCTTATTATTTTAAACTTGACAGTCATTAAACCAATATTCTTTAGGTATGTGAATACAATATATGTAAAATTAAATGGGCCTATTCCCATTGGCCAATTTTTATTACAACTTAAATCTCATTACTGAAAAATCCGAAAGCATGGAACTCCTTGAAGTGTAAGTAGTTGTTTAGCATTTTCCTACAGTATTTTTCCAGTAGATAATAGTTCTCGTTAAGCATAATCTAAATTATGTCCATATCGACCAAATCGGATAGGTTTAATGACATCTATCAACCTTCAGTTGCATTACAATTCTAATTTAGCAGTTGTTTTATGTAACGTATTATGTGATACCAAAATGAACAATGACTATCCATTTGCCATACTATTATGAGTTAGGTCCAAATTCAACAAGCGAAGTTGAGCGATTGAGTGATGAATCAACATTGTGAGTTATCAGAGCGGCACTATCTTCCATCAATGCATGCATGGCGGCCTCGCAGGACCAAGGGCAAACCAGTGTATGAGCGCTCTTCGATTGAGCTTAGTTGTTAAGCATATTGTGGTCACGTAACGCTGGACGGTCTCCCCTGGCTGCGAAGTGGAGGACACTGAGCCTACAATAACTACATTAAAGTGCAGCCGATGAATGGGTAGATTTATTCCGGTCCCCAATCAAACAAGATTATTAATGCATTCAGATAGTTGTTAAATTTGTGACATGGCCGATATTGTGATGTCACCCCGTCGGCGATCAGATTTGGCTAGTTCAAAGTGTATCAACAGCATTAAGCAATAGAGAGCAAAGGATTTACAGTAAAATTGTACACATGTAGTAAATAAAATATTGGACTGTCGAGTGTTGTGGTGGAGAGGTGCACAAATAATTCCGTTCCTAGAGAATGGTTAAACAATAAACCTAATAAAATGTAAACAAACAGCTGTAGATTGAACTCCAGTCTATGTTTTCTTAATATACTGCAGCTCTATTAAGCCTGGGGTCCGCTCTGCAACCTAATCCCAGGAATCGGCGTAGGCACTAGTTTTTACGAAAGCAACTGCCATCTGACTTTTCAACCTAGAGGGGAAACTAGGCCTTGTTGGGATTAGGTCCGGTTTTCCTTCACCAAAAAACGACTGGTAAATATCAAATGATATTACATACTATCCGTAAAACTAAGTGGTACGAGCCGGGGTTTGAACCCGAGACGTCCGGATTAAAAATCTGATGTCTTACCGCCAGGCCACCAGCGCTTTTCTTAATAATGTTAAGAGTGAGTCAATGACGTCAAAAGTTGTCACTAAATCATCATGAACATATTCCCAGAGCGATCGATGTTTTGTCTTGTTTTTATACTTTGTTGACAAATTATTGGACCTTGAACATTTAATTAACCTTCGCTGGAGAGTTTATCGCATTACTCATTTGCCAATGTCAAAAGGTTGGAAAGGAATTATTATCAACGAAGGACTTACCTACCGATATTTATATTTAAATGATGACAGCATTCAAGGAAAAAGGTGATAAGATACCTACGAAAACGGCAGCGAGGTGTTGGAAATTTGTCTCTAAATGAATAAATTGGCACACATCTCGGTTTTATGGCACCACTCAATGTTGTTCACTCATGTTTCGACTGTAATATTTATATTGCAAACTTTATAGGTACCTAAATTATCAACGCGAATAAATAAATAATATAAAACACGCAAATCAAGCAAAGCTCTTCTTTGTTAGAGGCTAGTTTTTGTGTTCATTTGCAACAAGATTTTATTCACGGCGTCCGACTAGGCCGAAAGGCATAGTTATTAAGTCGTAAAGTAAAGCGAATATAAAAAGGTTTTCATAAGAAACGTTACAAAACTGCAAACCGACTTCATTGAGTTATGATTTATTAGAATGAATCCCAGACCCGAGAGGTTCCTATAACAAAGATCAAAACACAAAAACCATTTTCTCTGAATCAATGGAGACAAAGACAGTTAACGAATTCGGTTGTGTTGGCGGAAACTAAGATCATGAACACAATTTAATGTGCGTGTGAACCGAGGTACTGAATCATCATCATCATCATCATCATATCAGCCGAAAGACGTCCACTGCTGGACATAGGCCTCCCCCAAAGAGTGCCACAATGACCGGTCCTGCGCCACCCGCATCCAGCGGACTACCGCGACCTTCACCAGGTCATCAGTCCACCTTGCGGGGGGTCTACCCACGCTGCGCCTTCCGGTTCGTGGTCGCCACTCGAGAACCTTTCCGCCCCAACGGCCATCGGTTCTACGAGTAATGTGCCCCGCCCACTGCCACTTTAGTTTAGCGATTCGGAGGGCTATATCGGTTACTTTGGTTCTGCTGCGGATGGCTTCATTTCTGAAGCGATCACGCAGAGAGACTAGGTACTGAATATAATAGAATAAATGCATCGATAGTCAGGAAAGATATCATTGCTACACCATACTCGTATCATGAAGGTTTTATGTGTTTGTATTTGTAGTATGCTGCGTTTACTTTAGCTTTCTAAGTATAATGTCTAAAACACGGCAGCAATTAATTAATTTATTTATTTAATCGTATGGTATTTTGTCAGTCGTTTAGAGTGTAATGTTTAAATTCTGCATCCATTGGATTACGTCGTTGTCGAGGGTAAACAAGTCTGCTGGATCGCCGTCGTATTTAAGGAGTGGACAGTCCCGGACGATGTGCGGAACGTCCTGCTTCGCTGCACCGCACTCGCACTTTGGAGACTCCACCCAGCCGCACTTGTGCAGGAAGGCTCGTGAGCGTCCGCAGCCGGTTCGTAGCCTATTCAGCTGACACCATTCTTTTCTAGGCAGCAAAAAGCCAGGTGGTTTCGCTGTAGGGTTTATAGAAACGCCCAGGCTTTCAGGAGACTTATCTCTCCACTCCTTTTCCCACATTGCAGTCGTGTTGCAATTAATGGAAAAGCATTACAGATTGTGGATATTTAACTGTGGTGACTTCAGTTTGAAAATTTACATAAAGTGACCTGTTTTAAAATGGATATTAGGTGGGGGATATTAGTTTCGAAGTGTTATCAGACCGTGTTAATGTGGTGGATGGATTTTCTTTTTGGGTCAGTAAGGGCAACTACCAGATCCCGTGCTGCTACGCGAAAATAGTCTTAGAAGACCTTCCGTAGATTTCAAATTAATGAAGATACGAACAAATGTAAGAAGTGTTTAACGTTTTAGTCGTCTGACTTGAGGCTTGCTCAGTTATCTGATCATCTACTGTCAATAATTTCAATAAGTCTTCTTCACCGAGATTTTCTGAATCAAGAAACTAGTTTTCTAAATAATACACCTTTATTGAAATCAGTACTAATCTACATGGAGAAATTGATACAACAGTGTACGATAATGGAAGTGCAAGTTTACGCAATTATTGCTTATTGCTTGTATGAAGAGTTATTTCAATCGATTATCGATTTTTGCTAATGCTTATAACATGATTGATAGCAGTTCTTGATAGATTAATGCTTTCGTGGTTACGAACATGTTACGAATTCCACGTATATGTGCAATATAGGCCCGCGACATCGTAGAAATCGTTAAAACTTTCAACCCTATGGACGCATAAAGGGGTTGAATTTTCAGAATTCTTTAGTGGTGCCCTACTACATTATAATTTCAAGGTCCTCCTTTAACGTTTCAGGTTGTGTGTTGTCTGGCATCTGATCTGTTTCGAACCATTTAATTTTTATATCACACAGTTTAGTAGATCATACCGCCTGAGGAGAATGCCCGCTTGCTCTAAATAAACAAATGTAAAGCGTGAATTGCCTCGCGTCAGGGCAGATCCAATCGCAAAACAAACACATTGAAACGAACATAAAGCGGCCATTCCTGTTGTTATTGAGATAGAAGAGAACTTTGAAGCGTGTGCTTGTGTGGTCCGTCGAGACCTTATTTGTTGCAGAGAAATCGGCAGGATATAGATTGCAACTAGAGGACTATGCCGTGCCCAGGTATGTGAGGTCAACGAAATATACAAAGATCAATGAAATATACTACTTATGATTATTACACAGTGAATTGGATTCTCCACCTTGCAGTGATGATTTTTTTGTTTGCTCACTTGTTTGTAAATGTTTGTTGTGGTCAGGGGCATTCCGGTCACAGATGTTGATCAACACAATGATTTCATCAAATCACATATAGTTGTAGTAGTAGAAAATACATGCTAAGTACATCTTTCTTTTATGCCTGAAATTTAACTATACGAAATTGAGTCGGATGCGCGGATATTATAGCAGGTGATTGTACATATCATGGCCGCAAATACAATAAGTAAATCGTAAGATCTTAGTACATAAATATGCCACTATGATCTTTCACAGCAAGGAACGGAAAGCCATTTTTTTATAGGATCTAAAAAAATATTTCTAGTTTTCTGTCGATACTCAAGTAAAGCTAGAGTTTGTTGTGGTCAGGGCCACAGGTGTTGATCAACACAATGATGTCACCACATGCACTGCACATCTACATGTTGGCAACGGCGCCCACTCCGGCATTCGCAAGGCGAACGGTGATGTTATATCTTTAAATAGTCGTTTGAATACATTAATACGTGAAACAAGATAAAATTAGTTTAATGGAATTTTCCGATTTCTCAGTGAAACAATATTTATAAGGATCTGTGGGTTCAAAAATATGAAAACATTTCAAATATGGTCTCTCTCTCTCCAGTAGAGCGATTATTTTATATTATTTTTGTTTCGCATTGCTTCGTCATGCTTAACGAGTTTCATTGCATTGCACTCCCTCTCCCCAACTTTTGCCGAAGCTTGGAAGAGATATGAATGTTGTAAGTCATTGTGTAGTTCTTTCCGACAATTTTGACTGAGGCTTTGTCAGAAGACTTTACCGTACTTACTTTTTTTTCAATAGTTGGTTGTCATCGACATAGTATCATGTTATCCAGTTTTTGGTAAAGTCGTGACCATAAGGCGAGTGCGTGCGCAGACGCAAAGGGCGATGAGGTCGCCAGGTCAGGCGCAGTTGCGACATCTCTGCCACTACTTCTAGCTTTTGTACCGTTGGTAGAACTTATGTCTTTGGGATAAAGAACATATCTATTCAGTTTACACAGTTTGGACAGTGGTACGTCTTAATTTAACTATTCATTGGGTCGTATGTTAAAGAATTGCGTTTTATGGTGTGCACTTACAGTGTTACAAAGCTTTTCCATTCCATTTAATCTACTACTCTACCCTACATTATAGTTGATATTACATGTGCATGTTACACATCCATAACAATACCAGATGATTTTGGATCGTCGGTTGAGCGGCTACTTGTATTTACAAGTTGCCGTTACTTATAAATATAAGCTGAGATGCACTCGACTTATATTTATAAGTCGAGTGCAATTCAGCGATTATTTAAAAAAAAACTATTATTTATTTTGGCCCTATTATTTGCTATATGTTTTCATTACAAAGTTGTAAATTTTCTGTCAAGTAATCGTCGTGTAGAAACAGCAGCCCATATACAAACTTCAACAAAGAAACCAAGTACAGTCACGTCTGAAAATATGGATACCTTTAATGTGACAAAAATATGTAGCCACGACTATTACCAAGGCGTAAAGTATGTTGGATTCATGTTTTTGTCACATTAAATGTATCCATATTTTCAGATGTGAATGTACCTACTCTTCTCTTCTTTTGTCACATTAAATGTATCCATATTTTCAGATGTGAATGTACCTACTCTTCTCTTCTTTTGTCACATTAAATGTATCCATATTTTCAGATGTGAATGTACCTACTCTTCTCTTCTTTTGTCACATTAAATGTATCCATATTTTCAGATGTGAATGTACCTACTCTTCTCTTCTTTTGTCACATTAAATGTATCCATATTTTCAGATGTGAATGTACCTACTCTTCTCTTCTTTTGTCACATTAAATGTATCCATATTTTCAGATGTGAATGTACCCACTCTTCTCTTCTTTTGTCACATTAAATATATCCATATTTTCAGATGTGAATGTACCTACTCTTCTCTTCTTTTGTCACATTAAATGTATCCATATTTTCAGATGTGAATGTACCTACTCTTCTCTTCTTTTGTCACATTAAATGTATCCATATTTTCAGACGTGAATGTACCACCACAGTAAACAATAAGATTTATGTATGTACTTAGTATTAATTAACTAAGCAATTAGCTAACCCATCTGTGTTAAGGGAGTTCCCCCTTCTGCCAACAAACTGTCTTGCAGTTTGGCAGAAGAAAAGAATTTGTAAGACAGGGTTTATTTTATCTGAATAAATGATTTTATTTATTTATTTCTTTATTTATTCATTTTTTACCTACTCTTATAATGACTCACTAAATCAGATTTCCCCACACGGGTTCAATGACCAGAGCTTTCGCCCTTAGCCTAGTTCCGCTGCACGCGGCTGCGGCTGGCAGCCGGCTCGGTATCAAACCGGAAGAGGAAGAAATGCTCGCCAGACTTGGATAGCGTCCAGTGCAGCTACAGTATACATACAGTCTGCAACAGAAGCGAGTGAGGTGTTCAAATAAATTTGTAACGACTTTATTGTCAAGAGAATACGAACGTTTTTTGAACATCTCACACGACAGACAGCAGCATCTTTAACAGGAGTCACTTCTGCTGCTAACTGTATGTTACCAAGTGAACAACAATTGAGCGAGGAAAAGGAAACGAAGTTATATCAAGATTTCGGTGGCGATATTGCTCTATGAATCTCGAAACTTTGGAATTGGATGCCAAACCTCAATACGATGAGAAGCACAAAAGTTTTAGCTAATTTTATAAAATTCGTAAAATGTCACAAATAAACCTTCACAATTGGGAAACAGCCAAATAGATGTCGCTAAATAGCTTACGAAAAAGTGGAATGAGGTTGCACTTTGCAAGCACTCACTGCAATGAAATTCAGTATTAAATTGTACGAGACGGAGTGAGTTGCACGAATTAATGTTGTTTTAGTAGTTTGGAGTTGAAACTGTGTTGGAAATTGTAGAATAAAGCTTGTTTATTCGATGTAAACTAAATGAGATACGCAAGTATTCTAGATTTGTACGTAGAACATTGTGCTCTAGGTCATTGGACCTGAAGCTATGTTAGTTTAGATGTTTAGAATATTAAATAGTTTGTAGGTACACAATAGTTTGTCTACACGCACATAGGTCACCTGAAGTTACAGGCGCAAATAGGCCACGTTGACTACTGACCATCAGGCGGGCTGTATGCTTTTTTGCCACCGATATGGTGTAAAATAAAATGACCCACTATTAAATCTGATAAACAAATATAGTTTACTGAGAGACTAACTTTCAAATATGCAATAGGTAACACGCATGCATGCAAGTAGAGTTTTTCTAGCGAAATTAACAGAAATAGGTTTAGAAGGTACAGTAGAGCCACCAGCCATGTCCTTAACAGCGAAAAGAGCAAATATGTCTGACATCCGACACAATTTAACTCGTAGAAGTCGTAGAGTCATAAGAGCATTACGCAACGCGAACATTTATTCGCAAACATAGTTACGTAAATGACAGCGATCATGCGAAAATCAAGAACACACACACTAGAGCCGTATTTAATCATATTCATATTGTAGATGATGTCACCGCTGATAACGGTCTACAAGTAATGCCAAGGGCGATCGCTCAGACGCGAGGTGGAAGGTGGACAACGCGTTTAATACAAACACGTAGGTGCACCGACCAAAATCTGGGGCCGATTCCTCGATATTAGGACTCTAATATTATTAGAGTTGTCATGGAATGGATGGATACCCATATGATTTGAGATTTTATCGGATTTTCCTCTATCTAACTTTTGCCCCTGCAATCTTTGCAATATCATTGACTTTCCCGGAGGTTCTTTATTTGCATACGAAAATTGAACGCGCTTCAAGAAAGATTCCGATATGTTCGATTTTGTTATCACTGTCAAAAAATATTTTATGGAGATCTAGACATAATATAATAAACAAACCGCACAAAACCTGTTGCTGAACATGGCATGACTCTATTCCATGAAAGTTGTTAAACAAAATTGGGATGACTCCTACTAATTATTGTCAAAATTCCAAATGTTGTGCCCATTTTACTTACATTTATCAATTTTATCATGCTTATAAATTATTTCAGTTTATCTTTTCGTTAAAACTTACTGTTAAACAACTAACAATCCTTTAGGGCCACCACTTGGTGAGTCACGCTCAAGGCTTACTCTGACATTGTTATCTGTGCTTTATTTTGCATCAAACATCTACGTTAGTTACGTTACGTCACCACCCACACAGCTAACTAACAATTCATAAACCTTATTCCAATTACATAAGAACCACCTATGGTCAGTGTTGCTGTTAGAACCTACTCCTTAAGCCTAATTTGTTTACCCAAACGTTGCGCAAGCGGAAATAAGACTGAAGAGTACTGAGACATAATTGGGTCTGTAATGTCCAAATAATTCGACAACGACTAGCAATTGAGTTGAATTAGATACAATCTGCTCCGAATATAATGACTTGTCAGATAGAGATATTCTGCGTACTATAATAAGGCTTATAATTTTCCGGGTATCTAAAACATGAATCGGCAACTTTTCTAAGGCATATAATAATATAAATTGGCCGTGAATTAATATTTTAGCGACAATATTTTTTATAAGCCTAAAACATGTGGCATCATATTATTGAAAAACGGTAGCAATATATAGCTGACCAAAAAATTAACCGGGAACTTGAAATAATAGGTTGGCAACAAAAATATTAACTTGGCATCTATTATTCAAAGCAGGCTTGGTTTAAATATTTGTTGCCAGCTATTTGTTTCTACCTAATTAACCATTTATGGGTATCAATTGCTGGTATCATTTTAATTACAGGAGCACTAAAATTTCAGGAAACTGGAATATTTTTAAGGTTCCGTACCAAAATGGTTTAAAAGGAAGCATGTACTACTCTGTCTTGTCACAATGTCTATTTGCTCCGAAATTGCTAGATCGATTGAGCTGAAATTTTGTAGGTTGTATGTCCCCTGGTGCTTTAAGGGGGTAATTAAGAAAATTAAATAGAATGTTTTGCAAACCATAGGGTCATTGTTAGTTGCTATCAGGCGGGCCGTATGCTTGTTTGCCACCGTCGTGGTATAAAAAAATTGTCTGCGCGACCGGTATGCATGTTAGTTAGGTAATGGTCGTTTTCCACATGAATCTTCCATGGCAATAAATATTTAAAAAAATTGTTTGTATTTTTAAATAAGCCTAGGAAGATTTAGGTGCGAAGACGAGCAAAGGAACAAGCAGGTTAACTGTGATTAAAAGTTAAAGTTCAGTGCATTAGTCATAAAAATATATAATAAAAATGTTGATCTGGATGGAACCCGTAGTATGCAATTTTCCCTCTCTTTATTACGACGTATTTTGAATGTATACATTGAGCACCTGATCTAGGTAATACCTACTTCCAAAAGGTAGGCACATGACTACTATCTAGGTATAATCAAATAATTTAATTGAATATTTTAGTCATTAATTTTTTAGTAGAAACACTACTACTTTTACATTATACAACTTGTTTTATTTTAAATGTCAATAAACAACAGGTAATGATTATTATAAACTGCAATATGTATTTCTTTTCCTCTAAAACTTAAGAAGGTGTGGTCTGTGTAGAAGTAAGGTAGGCGACTATACCGCTTTTTTTTTCAGAATAGAAAAATAACGATCCATTTCGCCTATGTATCTTTTTTTTCGACCCTATGAGGGAAAACTACGACAATCGCACGATTTTTCTAATCTAAAAAAAAGGAAGTATTGGTCTGCTGGGTTGATTATTTTTTCAATGTTTACCTACACAAAAGGCACCATTCATTATGTTCTATTTAACTAGGTTGGTATTTTGGCACCTTTCATTTTTTCTAAATCATACGTGGCATATGAATTTTGGTTCTAGATATCTGACTATAAATACTTACCTACCAATATTCATAGACCCTAGTAACTTTTTAAGAATCCAATTTATCTTATAATTACAGCTCGCGTACTAGTTGACAACAAAGTTGCCCGTTGTACTAATATTGAATATGTAATTCACTTTAATTGCTTCGTAAATATTTTAAAAGTACCTTATTTTTAATTTAATACGTAATCGTTTTCGATTAAAAAAAGGCTTCTTAAAATGCTTCCCAGTTATAAATTCAATTTTTAATATAATTATTTGATACCTACCTATAGTTAAACAATGGCTATTAAGAGTATTAAGACATTAAAAAACAGCCCATATTTAGATAATGTACGGCCCCAAATTAGTCGCCAACCTATTAATTTTGGTACCCATTTTTATTTTTTATAGCTACCCAAATTCAATTATTAGCAGCCTGATTAAATACATGCCCTATAATAATATGTAACTTGGAATGACAACATCGCTAGTTACTTAATCGGTTTTGCGTTCGACTACTTGCGCACATTGAAAGGAAAATATGCTAGAAACATAATTTATAACATCGTAAAAATAAATAAGCATGAAATACTGCCTTTGTTCGGTGTTAGAAGTATGTACAAGGAAGACCAACGAGACGCCGCGACACGATCATAAAATTAAAAAAAAAAACATAGTTTAAGATAAGCCCTTTAAGCAAAGTCCAACTAAAAACAGGTTAATTATTTTATTTCTGAAATTTGTGCCCGATTTTATATTTGCCAATTTTTTATTTAACTTCGAGTTTCGAACAAATAGAAATAGAAATAGAAAACATTTATTCGCGACAACAACAACATGCATACAAACATATTTAATCTAAGGATAATAACTAATTATATGGTTGCCACGAAATCAAATCTAATTAACCTTTCCCTAACATGACTTCTACAAGATGCCTATTACTATTTTTTTTAATTTGGTAAGTGATACAAAATTCTTCAATCGTTCGCGATAGGTTACCCAAAGAGACTATTGAAAAAGAAGGAGATTTCAATTTGATTTTATTTTAAGTCGACCACAGCATCGATCATGATGGCTAACTGTAACGCCACAAAGCACGATCGCCATTGACGAAATCGGACCAACAAGCAATCTTAGAAAAAACGAAGGCGACAACCTGGCAGATGTGGAGTAACCGAGTTCGTTGCCCTAACGTGCTAAACTGTGTATAACATAGGCCCTAGTGCTGTGGAAATAAGGGCTAAATTACAACCTATTCGGAAACGTTGCAAAGTTGCACGCAAACTACAGGATGTAGTGGCGACTATAAAAATTATGGTAATGCCGATGCGGAAGAAACAATGTTTAAAATAGGTTTGTTGTTTATGAGATAATACCTATCATGTACAAACTGTATAGTTGAACATGGAGCTTCCTATTCAGAGAGGCTAATACAGCGAACATCGAAATTCGACAATTGACTATCTTCGTCTCTATGGCTTTTGTCAATACGAGCGGTAGAGAGGCTAAAGAGACTAACGACGAACGAATCGGTTCGCGATTGGCATCTAGATACCCTTAGAATAACTCCAACTTTTTTGTCAATAACGAATTTACATCAAAGATATGTGCATACTTTTGCACCGTGTCCAATTGTAATAAGACGAAAATTGTTAACATATATTTAACAATCATCAACATATGTAACTGACCATTGGTGGACTTTATCTTGTTGCATTAAGGTTGACGACTGGTCAAAATGTTTCGACGACGACGGCACAGGATATGTGTCGTTTCCGTGTCGGGAAGCGAGTGCATTATTAACTATTGCCGCATTCATCTTTGCCCCTGATCGTGATGTCCTGACATTTCAATTCCAACTCTATCACAATTAGTTTACGGTCGTTTACAGATTGTTGTACTCGTAGTTGTAATGCAACGCCACGTGCATTTGATTACACGAGCAAATGTACGGTGTTGGTTATTACGGTAACAATTAGTTACCGGCGGCCGATTCATGAAGGAAGGGCATTAAAGTCATGGCGAAGGCCTTGTAGGGATTGCAATTCAGCACCATTTTCAATCCAGCTGGATTTTTGCTGGATTGACATAAATCCAGCTGGATCCAGCGCGGATCCAGCACCTATATATTTTTTACGAGTAATGCAGTTGTTTGCATTAGAAATGCTTTATTCTCATAGTTTTCTTTATAAGACTCTTACTACAAGATAAACATGTTCATTCCCTTCGTTCCACGTACCTATTAACCCTGTCTTGAAAGGTCTTCAAATAGGCGTTAAGTTACTCTGAATTCTTCACCGGGGCCTACGCAATAACGCGTTCGATTTTGTGTTAGATTCTTTAATATGACTTTGAAATGTTTATAGCAAAAACAAAGTGTGTGCATCGTATAATTAACTCGCCATATTAAGAACGGAATAGGTAAATTAGGTAATGCACACACGAATCAAAGGCTTTTCATTTATGCCATCTACTCGCCTTGTAGGGCCCAACATTTTTATGAAGATGTTCCTCTCTGCCACTAAGAGTTGTTTTCCTCCTTCAGGGTTAACGTCCAAGCTTCGCATCCCTATATCACGATCGACCTTATCACGGAAGAACATAAGAACCTACTTATAGTTATTTATACGGACATAATATTTTACTTCGCCACCTAAATACCTAAGTCCGATGTATTTTGATATTGGCTACTAGTTTGATAATTCATTCAACTATCTGTGATGATGACGCTGCTTTCCTGGAGAACGACATCTAATTCTTATGTTAAATTGTAAAATTGTAAAAGCTATGGAAATTACTTTAAATTATTTGATTTAACAAACGTCCTCTCCTCTACTTAACTTTATAAAGAAACCACATAATTACATACTTGAAAAGTGTCATGGGTTCTATCTATCTTCTATCTTATCTATCTAAATATATAAAAGAAGAAATTGACTGACTGACTGACTGACTGACATATCAACGCACAGCCCAAACCGCTGGTTCTAGAGATTCCAAATTTGGCACGTAGGTCCCTTATAAGGTCTAGGGGTGCACTAAGAAAGGATTTTTCAAAATTCACCCCCTAAGGGGGTAAAATGGGGGTCCACAGTTTGTATGGCGAATCAAGATTTGTTAGATTATTTTATTCGAAACTTCACAGGAGTATTCCTAACGATAAATGAGTAAACACGTGTTTCAGGTTTTTTGAAAATTCAACCCCTAAAAGGGGCAAATATGGTCACAAATTCTAAAAATGAACATGGGTCAATCAATTTGTAATATCCATATATGTGTCGCTTAAATTCAAACTCAGGTAAATCCATTCGACCCTCTCAGCAAATATCTACCCTATTACATTTTGTTAATACCAAAATCGCATAATCTGACAGATGGATTTACCCGAGTTTGAAGTTAAGCGACTCATATATATTATATTTATCAATATAATATCATGTATCATATACATGTTTATAACTGGAAGAGACCCCCTATGGGATAAGTTCGCCTTTGTATCTTGCTGTATTGTTCATTTGTTGTACAATAAAGTATTTTACAATTACACTCGATTTGGGCATTTTTACATAACTGTGTACGTTCGGCCGGTTAGCAATCGTCACAAAACCGACGGTCAATGTCAAATCCCATACATTTTGTCAGGAATGTGACGGTTAGACGATACTGAAACACGACTTCAGTCGTGCTTTAAAGAACAAGTTAAAATAATAATTCCCATTTATCAATATCTTTTTCTTTATTATTTATATAAATATATAAAAGAAGAAACTGACTGACTGATTGACTGACTGACTGACATATCAACGCACAGCCCAAACCGCTGGTTCTAGAGATTCCAAATTTGGCACGTAGGTTCCTTATAAGGTCTAGGGATGCACTAAGAAAGGATTTTTCAAAATTCACCCCCTAAGGGGGTAAAATGGGGGTCCAAAGTTCGTATGGTGAATCAAGATTTGTTATACTATTTTATTAGAAACTTCACAGGAGTATTCAAGTCTTAAGTATTCAGTCTGAAAATCAACATGGGTATCGTACCCTTTTTTAGTTTATAGTACGCGGGAGAAGCCGCGGGAAAAAGCTAGTCACAAAATAATCTGATAAATCATAATGTTTAATATTTGTACATGCATATTTGATATTTATGATATGCATAGATGATTCATATGGATCACATGAATAGCAAAAGTAGTAAAACAAATAAATTTGACCATAAACTAATAATTTTGATACATACTAACTAATACCGTAAAAGTTTACGGTTTAATTCATGTTGATTTGGTCAGTATTTGACGTTTAAAATATAAAACAAAACATGTTTTGCTCAAAAGAGTTTTTCTTAAGTAGAAATATACAAAAACAAAAATCAAATACCGAAATATTTCAATAAATTTAAATACATACATATGTGGGCAACACCGTGTAGAGTAGATGTGCAAGTCCTACTTGTATTTACATATGTGGGCAACACCGTGTAGATGTGCAAGTCCTACTTGTATTTACATATGTGGGCAACACTGTGTAGATGTGCAAGTCCTACTTGTATTTACATATGTGGGCAACACCGTGTAGAGTAGATGTGCAAGTCCTACTTGTATTTACATATGTGGGCAACACCGTGTAGATGTGCAAGTCCTACTTGTATTTACATATGTGGGCAACACTGTGTAGATGTGCAAGTCCTACTTGTATTTACATATGTGGGCAACACTGTGTAGATGTGCAAGTCCTACTTGTATTTACATATGTGGGCAACACTGTGTAGATGTGCAAGTCCTACTTGTATTTACATATGTGGGCAACACTGTGTAGATGTGCAAGTCCTACTTGTATTTACATATGTGGGCAACACTGTGTAGATGTGCAAGTCCTACTTGTATTTACATATGTGGGCAACACCGTGTAGATGTGCAAGTCCTACTTGTATTTACATATGTGGGCAACACTGTGTAGATGTGCAAGTCCTACTTGTATTTACATATGTGGGCAACACCGTGTAGAGTAGATGTGCAAGTCCTACTTGTATTTACATATGTGGGCAACACTGTGTAGATGTGCAAGTCCTACTTGTATTTACATATGTGGGCAACACCGTGTAGAGTAGATGTGCAAGTCCTACTTGTATTTACATATGTGGGCAACACTGTGTAGATGTGCAAGTCCTACTTGTATTTACATATGTGGGCAACACCGTGTAGAGTAGATGTGCAAGTCCTACTTGTATTTACATATGTGGGCAACACTGTGTAGATGTGCAAGTCCTACTTGTATTTACATATGTGGGCAACACCGTGTAGATGTGCAAGTCCTACTTGTATTTACATATGTGGGCAACACTGTGTAGATGTGCAAGTCCTACTTGTATTTACATATGTGGGCAACACCGTGTAGAGTAGATGTGCAAGTCCTACTTGTATTTACATATGTGGGCAACACTGTGTAGATGTGCAAGTCCTACTTGTATTTACATATGTGGGCAACACCGTGTAGAGTAGATGTGCAAGTCCTACTTGTATTTACATATGTGGGCAACACTGTGTAGATGTGCAAGTCCTACTTGTATTTACATATGTGGGCAACACCGTGTAGAGTAGATGTGCAAGTCCTACTTGTATTTACATATGTGGGCAACACTGTGTAGATGTGCAAGTCCTACTTGTATTTACATATGTGGGCAACACCGTGTAGATGTGCAAGTCCTACTTGTATTTACATATGTGGGCAACACTGTGTAGATGTGCAAGTCCTACTTGTATTTACATATGTGGGCAACACTGTGTAGATGTGCAAGTCCTACTTGTATTTACATATGTGGGCAACACCGTGTAGATGTGCAAGTCCTACTTGTATTTACATATGTGGGCAACACTGTGTAGATGTGCAAGTCCTACTTGTATTTACATATGTGGGCAACACCGTGTAGATGTGCAAGTCATACTTGTATTTACATATGTGGGCAACACTGTGTAGATGTGCAAGTCCTACTTGTATTTACATATGTGGGCAACACCGTGTAGAGTAGATGTGCAAGTCCTACTTGTATTTACATATGTGGGCAACACTGTGTAGATGTGCAAGTCCTACTTGTATTTACATATGTGGGCAACACTGTGTAGATGTGCAAGTCCTACTTGTATTTACATATGTGGGCAACACTGTGTAGATGTGCAAGTCCTACTTGTATTTACATATGTGGGCAACACTGTGTAGATGTGCAAGTCCTACTTGTATTTACATATGTGGGCAACACTGTGTAGATGTGCAAGTCCTACTTGTATTTACATATGTGGGCAACACTGTGTAGATGTGCAAGTCCTACTTGTATTTACATATGTGGGCAACACTGTGTAGATGTGCAAGTCCTACTTGTATTTACATATGTGGGCAACACTGTGTAGATGTGCAAGTCCTACTTGTATTTACATATGTGGGCAACACTGTGTAGATGTGCAAGTCCTACTTGTATTTACATATGTGGGCAACACTGTGTAGATGTGCAAGTCCTACTTGTATTTACATATGTGGGCAACACTGTGTAGATGTGCAAGTCCTACTTGTATTTGTTTGGTTTTTACCTTATACGGTGCTGACAATGTAAGTTTTTGCGCCATTCTTTGAAAATCTATAACTTGCGGATCCGCAGCGCTGGATCCAGCGTTCGGTGCTGGATCCAGCAGGCCAAAAAAAGCGCTAGATCCAGCTGGATTGCTGGATGCTGGATCCAGCAATTGCAATCCCTAAGGCCTTGCGAGCAAAGCAAGACTGTTTTACGAGATAGATCAACTTAAGGCACTCAACTTGCAAAAAATTTTAGTATACTGTACGGAACCCCATCGACAGCTGATGTACACGAATTAAAATATGTACCAAGATTATTTAGTAAAAAAAGTTGTTGCCACGATCCACACCCATGAGCCAACGACGACGAAATTACCTTAAGTTTTTGTAATTTTTCTGTTTTTATTGACGAGTGCAATAAAGAGTATTTTATTATTACATTATTATTACATATTTAGTGAGCAGGAGAAGTAGCTAAGCAGAAATTGAGTCCAAAATGATTTCGACACGACTTATTAAGAGAATAAAACCGTGCAAAGGTAATTTTGAACACCACACACATTTATCTGGGTGCTGTTCACTCTATATAACAACTTTTGATATATTATTAGTCGAAATAACGTCAGAGGGTATATTGATTAAGGGTATAACAACAACTAACATATTATTATTGGATATAACCGGTATTAACAGACATTCGATATATCAACTTTCAACCTAACACTAAAGGTAGTAGTAGAATGTATTCATAATAACATCCGATGTAAAATTCAATGGGTGTTATTTCCTGTAGGTATATAGTAATCTTAGAGATATAATCTTTGTAATTCGATTTGTAAGGTAAGCTCGAAAAGTGACAGAACATTATCATTTGACAGAGTCAAGGAAGGTGAAGGTGCAACGACGAGCGAAGCGAGGAGGGGTGTGTTAGGTGAACTACGAACTAAAAGAACGAACACTTCATTTCGATGGAAAAATTGTTGTGTGCAGACCGGATTACCACGTCGAACCAAGCAGCGCTGACCCGCTGTACCATTTACCAGGTCATGTAGGGAGATGAATAAAAACACTTATTTAGAATTGTAAAACATTTGAGCAGTGAGGTTGCAGGTGTTTCCCCGCTGGGAGTAGTTGTAGAAGTGAGCGGTGAGAAGTGAATGAGCAACGAGTACGAGTGCTGACCTCTTTTATGGGTTTTCTAGCGTGCTCGTACTAGTGGCTGGTATGTGCCGTGTAAATTAGATATTTATTCACGAATAAGCTTACAGTATTACATGTTGGTAGGAGGGTTAAAATTGATATTTATATGGGACATTTCTTCATAAATTAGTACAAAATTCTTATAATCTAGACATTTTGCGTATTATGACATGATATCAATAAAATTAAGACATAAATCAGTACTTAAGAACTAGACATGTAGACACGATATTTATACACTTTATTAAATTACAAATCATAAACAAATGGGTATAAATAGAGAAAATGATTGACTTAGACCTAGTTACACAAAAACAACAGTAATTTTAAGCTATCTGCGACAAAAATGTTTGTTGGTACTTGATATAACTATTATACCGGTAGATGTTATGTTATACACACATTTATATTGGGTAATTGCATACCGAATGTCCATTATATCTATGCTACATATGTTATACGGAATGTAATTATGTTTTAAGTGTTATAGATATTGTTGAATATACCTACTAAGTGTTATATAGTATATACTTCAAAATTAAATTATGTCAAATATACAGTAAAAAAATATACAGTGTAAACTCTATATAACGACACTCAAGGGACTGAGCATTTTTCGGCGTTATAGAGAGTGGTCGTTAAATAGGGGGAAACAAAAAATAATTTTCTATTCTATAATAATATGTATTTACTAATATGTATGTATTACACATTTTTAGTTCGAAAGTCTGTAAGAAACTGCAATACAACTTGACAAAAGCCTAGTGACCGACCGACGTAAACATGTGCAAGTTCATCATACAAAAACAAAAGACAACATTTCTTAGAATCTCCGGTACCTCAGTCAAAGTAAACACGTGCAGGATAATAAAACAACAAAACAGTAAACAAAAAACGTACACAGCTGCAGTTTTTATCAATTTCGGCAACTTAGAAAGTATTGCTTAATGTTTTATTACCATCTTGTGGTCGTTAAATAGAGTGATCGTGACGCTATGTAGAGTGTATTACTGTATACAAAACAAGGTAAACCAACCAAACTCAAGCAATTTCGACGTTTTAAGGAGTTTGTCGTTAAATCGAGTGACGTTATAAAGAGTTTACACTGTATATTAATATAATAATAATAATAATAAATACTCTTTATTGCACACCTCACACAGTTACAAGCACAAATTTTACAATTAGATAAATTTAGGTAGAGGTAACAACAGGCGGTCTTATCGCTAATGAGCGATTTCTTCCAGACAACAATATGTAGTTCTTATACTGATAATTACACACCCCGTTTAGCTACTGCTGCTGCCGTGTGTAATGATAATAAAAATTATCACATTAAGTCCAGTCACGTTGCTTTAACACCCCAGACAAGAATGTGGTGGGCACTTCTGTTCCATCTCATGAATTTGAGACTACCTCATGAAATATCAAAAGGAGATGCCTACGAGTAAATACGAGTAAATTGCCTGTAATTAAAGTTATTAAAAGAGAAGAAGTTTTCTACAGAGTAAAAGTTTACAAGTTCTCAAAAGATCGGCAACGCCTCTGTCCTAGAGTTGCAAACGTTTAAAGGCTACTGCAACATGCCTTTTTTATAAAAATCACCAGAGCTAACGGAGAACTTTCTCCCTAGTACGTGCGTCCGTGTTCGCTACCACACAAATCATTCATTAGTGTTATAATTACATGCAACTACGCCCATAAACATGTCCACACAATTTCACCTTATATCTTGGGAATAAGGTAGAACAGTGTTTACATGTTTACGACCGTGACTGAACTGTAGATGTGGGGCGATAGCCGACGGCCGGAAAATTAACTGATCTAACTACAATAATTGCACTTTAATGAACAACATGAACTACGATTCGTAGTCACAACTAGAAATCGGGAACCAGTATAAATGCAATCCCTTTTGCGAGTAGTTGTTCTGAATTTTGAGGTCCACCATGTTTTGGTTAAGTCTGAAGCGCATGTTAATAAGCTAAAGGAATAATCGGCGTTGTGTTAAATGGTAAATAAAAAAACAAACACATGGGTTGTTCTGTTCTTCCGCGTCTACTAGAACAATAAAAGATACGAGTATGTACAGACAACAATATTGGCTTCGAATCCATCCAAATGCGACAGAAAAAGGTGCAATTTTTTGATCTAGAATTCATAATTCAAGCTCCAACAGCTCCTGGCATGCAAAGCGGTTGTAAAATGTACGTAAAAACCTGTCAAATTACTCCATTATTATTTATCGTATGGCTACATGTCACTGGATATAGATAGGCATTTCTTCCGTGGGGTAGTAGTAGTGGGAAAGCAGATGATAAATAAAATCCAGTGAGTGCTGCGATGTCCAGATGGGACAGTGCAGCTGCCAAGTTTGTTACTCTTTAATTACTCCACTGAATTATGAATTCTCCCTTAGTTGTCTATGAGAACCATACATTATATGAAAACAAGACATTAAATGTAAAACTATTCTCCCTTAAACCATTATCGAGTAAGAGGTATACTGCCGGACCAAAAATATCTTGAACTGATTGGCAATCCTGTGCCTTGACTTTGCTAAAAAACCCTTCCTCTGTCCTTTCATTCAAATGCAAAGCAGACATCGTTCACCGACATAATAGAGCTCACCGATCTGATTATCCGTAAGCACAAATTGAATCGAAATAAGCTAAACATTTGAAAACATGGAATAATTTAGTGTAATCCTATAAGCTAAATAATATATGAAATCCTGAGGCAATCTCCGTATTGGAAGCAACATCTGTACTTGTTACATAAGATGGTAAAGCAATAAAAGCTATGTCAAGGTGGGTATACATGAGTGCTCTCATGTTCGTCTTGCGCATTTAACTTTCAAACCGTTTTATGTCATGGTTACATTTTCTCTTTAATTCCTGTGGTAGGTAAAATAGCCACGCGCTAAGTACCGCGGCCAGCACTATTATAAAAGTAACAATCTTTGAATCTCTGCGTGACTTTAAAAAATATTATTTTTGAAGGCAACTGTTGCACTCATTAGTTGCTGTAGCGTCGATTGTAAATGCTAAATTTTTAATATGGGACCAGCAGAGCCCCGAAATCGTGAAAAAACTTTTGGCAGTTTTATACATTTCGGTCGATCAGATGTCGTCGTTTTCTATAGGGATGTCAAAACCTATTTTTGGGATTTCGAGGTTGGTCCCATAGTAAACGTTGTTCAGTATGGCCTACCTAATCACCTCGCTCAACATGACCGGTGTTTAAAATTTCACCTGTTTGTAAGAAAACAAAATCATAGGTTTGGTTGCAGCATTTAGAAAAGTCGCTCTGTGATTCTGTACCATTGAGTAACAGGAGATGACATCCCTAAGATTTTTTTATGTCCCAAAAGTTGTAGTGAAAATCACTGCAAGTCTATACTACTCTTTAATTTTGTCATAGCTGTCAACCACCAAACATGGCGCACAAAATTTATTCTAGATGTCACATCTAGTAGAATACGTAATAAATCAATGTTCGAAGTTAAAGAAAAATTTCAAGTTTGCTATTCTTTTCAGAAACATTTGATGATTTAAGTCGACATTTGATGATTTAAGTCGAAGGTCGGATAATCGATGCTGGTGTGTAGTGTGTGGATCCAGCTTTACATTGGCGCGTGAGTCACCGCTCACCGGTAATGGTGCACGCTGACCCACAACGCCCGCTAACGATTATAAACGATGTATAGCTTCATTGTTCCGATATCGATTCATTCGATACCAACCTAACTTCAATTCGACTTATTCGTCAACTAATACCCGATTCATTCGCTTCATATACAATAGGCAATATAAGAATAAATTATCGCGTATAAATAGGTCACAATGTCGTCATAATCCAAAGTGAGAATTTAATCCAAAGGGGAACGTTGAAAAGACTTGGTTTTTAATGGACCAAATTCAAAGAACGGAATAATACACGAACAAAGACGCGGCATCTACTTATGGAGGTATCTGACACAAAATTGGAGATTGCCCTACCAAGAATTATTTCCATCGCCAGCTAAGAGCGGCTGTCTCAGTAAGGCTAACCAGTAGAATACGTCTACGCTAAGTTTGCCGACTTGTCGGTTATCGTTCATAATTTATAATTGGAAACGTCATAGATACTTGACATAGCAATTGGAGAGAAATCTTATCATGATCACTATAAGTTCTTTGTTCGACAAGGGCAAGCATCGAAAACAAGCTAATGAAAAGGACGTACCTAAACGTAAGTACCGAAACGAAACAGAAAATCTCTTCAACACGACTCTCGTGAAATTCTATTACGAATAGGTATTGCACTTGCATTACCTGCATTTAGATCCTAATCATACTTTATAGCCTCTAGTAAAAGTAGATAGATAGATGTATGTATGTATGTACCGGAACATGTTTTACGAGTGAAATTCACCAGATAAAAGTTTCTCCGAAAATGCCGTTAAAGTAAGAAAACATGAAGTTTTTATAACAGTAACACCATGAGTCATGACCATTGATAAATCTTATCTGGTTGCATTAAGGTCCACTAATGTTCAGTCAACGCCCAACGGTATGGCGGTGGTAGGCAAATGGTCAGTTTCCAGCGTGGTTACATGGGTTACATAACCCGGCCAATTTGCCCCGATGACGCGTCGCCGGCGAACGTAAATTACAGAGCATTCTGAGGGTTGCCACTTACGAGACGACAGGATTTTTCCTGACCGGCCTATTCGCAGGGAAAGGCAGAAGGTAAACAGTTTTAATAGTAAGATTAGAAACTGTTTTGTTTACTGTTACAATTATTATCGTTACCACAGTTAATTGGCAATATATAAATATCATTGCAATAAAATAAGGTCCATTATATTATTACAATGTTTAATGAAGTGTATTGTGTTTTGTACACAAAATATCAATGGAAACAGGTCACTTTCCAGTTCCACAGAAATTTCCTTACGCGCTATCTTTTCATTGGCGTCACTTTACAGCTCTTTAGGATTGAAAGTGTTATACCATTGTAGTCAAAATTTCAGACACAGTACTTACTTCAGATAAATGGCTTTCGATCAGGACTAACACATAACAACACCTTCTTTCATAATCGGAAGCACATCGATCGCGTCAGGAATTTCGTTCAAAAGCTAAGGATTTGGTGACCCTAATCCCCTGCTAGTCGCTTGAGAAATGCCGACAAATTGCCCACACAAATTGGATGAATTTACAACTCGATGAATGAGAATGCATTCTTAATGCAATTGTAGACGATTATCGCGTCTGGAAGAAAGGGCAGATAAAGCCGATCCTCAAGTTAGTGGGAAGCAATTTCGGGGAGATAAATAGGTTGAGATACCGTGTCACAGAATACAACGAAGCTTATTTTTAGTTAACTCTGATAGTCTGCTCAAAGCTCAAAGTGATACTGCATGATTACATCAACATTGTTAAAGCTCAGCTTACAAAGGCGACCCCATGCTGTGTTAATCACCAAATCTGGCAGCTGTTTATTGGTGGAGGTCAAAGAATGCAAACCACTTCAAGAATACACATCCCAGAGTTTTGGATTTAATGCAATACTCGTATTATAAAAAAATATGCAAATAATTAGATTATATCTTTGCCAAAAGTTTCTGTTGGGGGAAAGTAGTGTCAAACGACGTAAAAAATTCATAGTTTGTCCACAACTGTTTTTGTTTACGTATCCGGAATAATACGCAATGTTTTTTGTTCTAATGTAATATTATAGGCCCTGCCTGTCCTTAGAAATGAGACAACAGTTTTGGTATTTTGGCATTCCTTTTGTCTAATTGAAAGTTTTTGTTGGCCTGTCACTAGGAGCTCCATCAATTAAAGGCTGCCAGATGCCCGGATCTAGCAATCTAACTAGACGGGTTTTGTGGCTTTCATTATTGTCTCATATCTGACGTGGCCAGCTCTTAGTCTAATATAAAATTAATGTTTTCGAGGGTAAAACGTGATCTCAAGCTTCTCTACAGTGGGTGATGTGGTCTCGGTCAAGGTGTGTCTTTTCGTTTAGGTACTGCATCGGGCTCAAACGTCGGCGACATTTTACATAACAATAGTTCGGCGATCTATATTAATGGCCGTTATTAAAACGCGGTCTCCGAAAACACCGGAAACTCTGAAGGCCGGCAATCAAAAGCAATCCGAACGCCCGACATATTCATTAGGAGGCAGAGCGCGGAACAATTGCTTATATTTGTGAAGGAGGATATAATCGTTTGAATCGGGATTGGTCCCAGAGGACATCAAAGGAGACTAACCAGAGTAACAGTGTTTATGGCGTTGGCTTTTGCCAATAATACTTGAGCATGAAAATTACGGATGCAGAGGGTTACTAAGGAACTGTTACTCTGGTCCAGAGACGCTTTAGTTTATGTAGACCATGTCATGTTCCTCTCATATAGCTTTATTGAACCACCAATCCATATCAATACTAATATTATAAATGGGAAAGTGTATGTGTGTGTTTGTTTGTTTGTCCGTCTTTCACGGCAAAACGGGGCGACGAATTGACGTAATTTTTTTAAGTGGAGATAGTTGAAGGGATGGAGAGTGACACAGGCTACTTTTGGTCTCTTTCTAACCCCCCACTTCCCTAAAATGGGGGGTGGAAGTTTGTGTGGAGCATTCCGGGGAACAATCAGGAAAGGGGAACCGTGTTACCCCGAATTTAACGCGAGCGAAGCCGCGGGCAAAAGCTAGTATTTATATAAATTACTAGCTTTTTCCCGCGGCTTCGCCCGCGTACTAAAAGTACTAAAAAAGGAGGTTCTTAGTTAGACTCGTATGTTTGTATGTAGGAATGTATGTTTGTCCGCGATCATCTTGCGTTTCGCTGAACTGATTTAGAAGCGGTTTTCGGAAAAGTATTCGTTACATTCTGGAGGTTTCGGTATACCACGTTTTGAAGACGGCGGTTCCCTCATTTTTTATTTTAAAGAAATTATTGCAATAATTGTTTAATTGTTACGCCATCAACGACTTACTACTGAGAGATTATGATTAATACAGATTTCTACTCTTCTGACTCTCGCGACTTCATTTGCGTGGAATTAGTAATCCACCCTCCTTTTTACCCGCTTAAGGAATGACTTCTGGGATAACAACTATTATATATCCTTCCCCAGAACGCAAAATATCTCCATACCAAATCATCTAAATAGGTTCAACGGTTATTAATTTCCCATACTCTCTACAAACCTCCAACCCCCATTTCACCCCCTTAAAGATCGATTTTCGAGATAAAAACTGTCCCATGTCGTTTCCCGGTACACAAACTATCTCTATACCAAGTTTCATCTAAATTGGTTCAACTTTTAAAAATTCCCCATACAAACTATCAACCCCCATTTCACCCCCTTAAGTGTTGATTTCGTAATCAGCGACCCGATAAACCATAGAAACAATACCCATGTTGATATTTAAATTTTGTCACCACATTTCCCCCTTATGGGTTGAATTCTCAAAAAAGCTGAAACACTTGTTTTCTCATTTATCGTTAGGAATACTCCTGTAAAGTTTCGAATAAAATTGTCTCCCACTAACTCTACTGAACTAATCTCGTTTCCCATACAAACTTTGAACCCCATTTCCCCCCTTAGGAGGTAAATTTTTAAAAATAATTTCTAAGTGCATCCTTATGCCTTATAAGGAGCCTACGTACCACATTTGGAATCTCTAGAACCAGCGGTTCGGGCTGTGCGTTGATATGTCAGTCAGCTTCTTCTTTTATATATTTAGAAGAAGATTGCAATTTGGCACAAATACTTTCAAGAATTTTTATGTCCACAATATTAAATTTCAAAATCGATGCCATTTTTTTAATTACCGTCCCAAAAAATCACGAAAACGACACCCATATGGATATTTAGACATTTCAACCCCATTGTACCCTAACATGGGAGATAGTATTTCACGTCCGCCACGTCGGATTTTAAAATCGTTGTTGTTTTCGTAATCAACGACCCGATAAACCATAGCAACAATACCCATGTTGATTTTCAGACTTTTTGACCACATTTCCCCCTTTTAGGGGTTGAACCTGCAACACGTATTTACTCATTTATTGTTAGGAATACTTCTGTGAAGTTTCGAATAAAATAGACTAACTAATCTTGTTTCCCCATACAAACTTTGGACCCCCATTCACCCCTTAGGGGATGAATTTTGTAAAATCCTTTCTTAGCGCACCCCTAGACCTTATAAGGAACCTACGTGCCAAATTTGGAATCTCTAGAACCAGCGGTTTGGACTGTGCGTTGATAGATCACTATGTCAGTCAGTCACCTTATATATATATATATATAGATAGACAAGAGCTAATCCATCTGGTTTGTTCAATTCTGTAGTCGGACTATCTGATTCATTCTAGAAGCTATACAATGGAGTATTAAGACAGATTTCCACTTTATCCGACGGTGATATCTGGAATAACGAAATTTTCGTTATCGCAATTCAGTGTCACCGCATCTAGGCCGAATCTTATCTACCATCGTAAAATACTGTTTCAATTGAATTGATTTCTCTTCAATCAGTTTCTCGGATCAGTAGCGGTATTTGATTAGCGATCTTATTTCCTGAGTCCTATCGAAATGGATAGTTGTTATTATTATTTTTTATACCACGACGGTGGCAAACAAGCATACGGCCCGCCTGATGGTAAGCAGCTACCGTAACCTATGGACGCCTGCAACTCCAAAGGAGTCACATGCGCGTTGCCGACCCTTAACAAAAAGGAGGATTCACTGTGTTGACGACTAAAGGAACAAGAAGGTGAGGGACCTTCTTGTTCGTCGTCAACACACTGGGTCCTCTTTGAGCTCTTTGGCAACCTTACTCACCAGCAGGAACACAACACTATGAGTAGGGTCTAGTGCTATTTGGCTGTGGTTTTCTGTGTGGTTTTGTGTTAAACACAAAAATAGTAAAGCTAAAAATAAAACAGTTCGCAGGTTTATCTTGATTAAACTTTAAAAGCGGTAGCGGTAAAACTGCGATCTTGCGATCTGATATCCTTAGCACATTAGTTGCTTCAACGAATAATCGGCCTAATCGCCTTACGCCTGCCCATGTCCTATTGCTAACTAAACGTCGGCGAGTAGATTACGTAGAAGGACCAGCTTAATTATGACCTCGGGATGGGTAAACACTATGGGTAGTTGGAGCTCATGATTCTTTGGACAATGTGTGGCAAAGGGTAACCCGAGTCGTGAAACCTGAGCTTTTCGCTTCCGACATCCTAAGTAATTAGCGTGGCTTTCGAGATGATATCTGATGACACGAGACGACGGACATAAGACAAATGACAACTTGGGCGGACTTTCACTTCATTGAAGTACTTTGTAAAACCCACTCTTACAAAGTGTACAAAAGTTTGAAACATTCATTACATCGTGTAGCACCAACTAAAATCTGAAAACAGTGCGCTCAGAGCATGAGCCATTGGCAGATTTCAAATTTTCATAAAAGGTTTAAAATGTTGAAACAAATAAAATATAATAAAGTTACAGGTTTAGTCCAATACGAAGAGATTCAAAACACACAACTTAGTATTTAGAATGCGGACTGCCCATATAAATATGCTGTATGACAGTGACAGAGGACAAATAGTTTCATATGACGGACTCAACAGCAGTTAAAACTTAAAAACAACAACGGAGGAATTAATTTATATTACGAATATAAAATTTTAGTAGACGTCCAAGCAGGAAGTCATTAGCTAAAAAAACGGCCGACATGAAATGCTGTTAATAGTGTCAGCGAGTGTCAAGTATGATGTAAAAACACGCATTAATAGATCCTGTCAGCTAATTAAATTGACATGGGATGCTTGGGATGACAGACAAAGTAAATCACGCGTCTAATCTAATGCACAAGAAAGCGTAGCGGGTTCCGCGTTCAGTTCTTGTTTCAGCAGCGGATGTAGCAAAGCGGACTTTAGAAGACTTAATTATATTGACACTTTATTGATCAGAGAACAAGACCGTATGAAGATCAATTTGAACCTCACCCATGGATCAAAGTGTAACCTAAAGAGCTAACCGATAAGGATCAGATGTCTAACCGCTCTGGCTATCCTACTCACGTCAGCTTTGACATACTCAGAAAGTTAAGTCACCGACAGGCAGACACGGAAACGCTTTCCAATTCAGTAAACATTTGTGTCTTAAGTCGACGTCGGTATCCTTAGACACAGGAAAAGTTTGTGTGTTCCTAATGAACGCAAGTTTCTTACAAAAATATATCTCAACAGATTTATCTAACTCTAAAATAATAATGTTCCCGTGAGACTGTGAAATTGAGATTTGTGTTAATACTTAATTTGTTTATCGGTTTATAAACAAGCTGTTTGTAGAACCGATCCCTACAAATCTGGCTAATATTAGCACTGGGTTATTCCAAACAAGTCAAATGTATAGGCGAACCAGCATAAGTAAATTTCAGATCCACAGTAGGTTCACGAGGTTGCAGTTACAGTGGTTTGACTGAACAACTCACGCAATGGGAATACGCGCTACCAAAACAGTCTCCGCCATCGCAATGACAGCATCATATCAGGGTTTAATCACAGAACAGGGTTACGCCTTAGTATCTCCCATTATAAATGTAACCATGTAATACATATCAACTGTGCGCATTTAGAGATCACTATAACACTGGTCTGAAGCTAAGAAGTTGGAAAGTAAAGCGATTAAAGATCGAGATCTGAGGAATTCGTTCCGCAATTAACCTCTCGTCACACTCCTGCGCACGCCTGAAGTTTTTATGGAAGAACGATCACGATCAAACGAGAAACACACGTAGTTTTCCTGAAGAAATGTTCAGTATTTTTGGCGACAATTCAAGATGTTCACATTTTTAATCTTCTGCGAGTTGAATGAACTCCTGTGTCAGCAGGGCAGGTGATAACTAACATTGAGCTGACTGGTAGAGCCACTTAGTAAAATTGGTTGTATGAAAAAGTTTATTAAAACTTTCTTATAAAAAAATTGACGCTCCGCCCTGTTGAATAAACTGCACAAATAGTGCCACTGCCATGGTATTGCAATAAACCAAACCAAGCAACCAAAAGAAAGTAATGTAAACAAAATAGTTAAACTAAATATTTTTACTTCTATAGAAACCTAATTGTCGACGCTGTAGATTCGAGCGACTAATTGAATAAGTAATCATAATACAATTATGTTAGAAGAAGTAAAGGATTAATTCATTCCATAACATCTGTAATAAATAACGATGTAGGCCATTAGGAGTCTTGGTCACGCATGTGAGCTGTATGGCGGACCGAAGAGAATTGTTCCATTAAATATTTACTCGCGATTCCATCCGATGAATGTACCGAGCCAAAACAAGACGCATTTAACGCGTTAGCAACGCATCTCTATCTTGAACTTACACTTAAATGAAATTGCTTCAATATTGTTATAGCCTTTAAATCACATTATATTCATCATAAGTATCATGATTGCATCTTCCCTATTGTCTTCAAAGTGAAAGCAAATAATAGGATAGCGAACGTAGGCGCGCCTACAGAAATCAACAAAGTTCTGTAATTTCATTCCGAAGAAACATGAAACATGGTAGATAACGTGGCCCCGAGATTGCCCCATCGCGTGGCATTGACAGTTCGAGCACTAAAGATTGCAGATAACATTCCGAGAACACCTTTGCTGGTAAAAACACAAGATTGAACGTTAGACAAAAACAATAACAAGGGGCGTACAAAAACCAAACAGAATTCTCACGGACATACGGAGAGTGCGTGTGCAATTTGTGCAAGCATTTTGCTAGTAACATGACGAGGTGATTATGAGGGACTTATATTCTTTACGAACACCTTTTTGCTTTGTTATTTTCGTTGCTTGTTTTCAAACATATCATGTATGGTTAGCAATTGAAACATCTGACAACAAATTGTTATCACATCAAATACAACTGACAACAAATTGTTATCACATCAAATACAACTGACAACAAATTGTTGTTGTCTGTTGTATTTGGACAGATGCACATTGATGCAATCATGCCAAACAAGAACTGTTTTGAAGAACAACAGCCACGATTCAATTATTTTACAAATACTCCTTGTGATATATACTTTTGGCCACTTTACTACAGATACCAATGAAGACATAACCATTTCTGGTAGATGCCAGTAGATCTTATCTCTTCGCAACAAGGTTTACGTATTGTTAAAAATTTGTCATCAATGGTCTGTGTAAGTTGATACGTACGAAAACACACAAATTAATTGCCTTGGTATTCTTGTTAATGACATAAACATTTACCGCTCGAACGTAAACAGCAGGCTCTTCATAACATTAAACCAAGGGGCTATCATGGACTTGGACGGTTTTATAACTTCTAACTTGGTCACTAATTGTATCGTATATTTATAACAAGGTTTTGTTTTTAATGCTTAAGTTACGAGTATTAACTAGTACCAGTCTGAAAAAATGTGTGAGATTCGCTACTCACGTTTCGAACTCGGATGCTCATTTAAATCTTTTACATTCGTAACTATCATAATCAACGCAACTTTTGGACCCGGGGTATGTCCTTAAACTACGTCTGGACTTGGGTATGTCCTTAAACTACGTCCGGACTTGGTTATGCCCTTAAACTACACCAAAAAGAGAGGTATGGGCACTGCGAATGGCATCTCGCTAAGTGTGGTAGGGCACGTTCAGCGAATGTCATCTCGCTCAAATCTGGAGCAGAGCCCGACTGGGGAAGTACCTTCACCTTACAGAAAACCACAGCCAAATAGCACTAGACCCTACTCATAGTGTTGTGTTCCTGCTGGTGAGTAAGGTTGCCAAAGAGCTCAAAGAGGACCCAGTGAGTAGACGATGAGGGACCTTCTTGTTCCTTTAGCCATCAACACAGTGAATCCTCCTTTTTGTAAAGGGTCGGCAACGCGCATGTGACTCCTTTGGAGTTGCAGGCATCCATAGGTTACGGTAGCTGCTTACCATCAGGCGGGCCGTATGCTTGTTTGCCACTGTCGTGTTATAAAAAAAACTTATAAATTTTAGGAACTGAACTTCTACAAAAAAATTGGTGACACAGGGAATTTTTCCGGCCCGGTGGGAAATTCGACGGAATAAAATGATGCTTGGAATTTGTACAATCCTACGCCCGGCTGAAAATATTGAATTAGATGTTCTATTCCCAGGCCTCTACGCAGGAAATGCAGGTTGACAATTTGCTGCGGGAACAAGGTCGAGGACGACCAAATCAAGTCGATCATCCTGAGAATTCCATGGGAACTGGTTCTTTCATCTTAGTCGTGAACATGACTTT
Organism: Pammene aurita; assembly: GCA_947086415.1. Classification (NCBI taxonomy): domain Eukaryota; kingdom Metazoa; phylum Arthropoda; class Insecta; order Lepidoptera; family Tortricidae; genus Pammene; species Pammene aurita. The sequence continues at coordinate 645,273 of OX352309.1, read as the reverse complement.
TGTTAGTATGGTCACACTCTTCGTAACAAACTTACCTCCATTTTTTTAATTTTAACCTTAATTACATAGGAAATACCATAAAAAACTTAGAACATTACTTTAGGTTTAGGCCGAGTAAAGTACTTATAAGATTTCATCATCACAATCTTTGTCTTGATTGTCGGGCACAGGAAAATGGGAGTAACGGACCTCCAAAATGTTCCATCTGCTGCTGCTAAATTTGCTTCTACTTTGACCAGACAGTTGGCGTTAGTTTTCTTACTGTGTGTTCGATTTTGAATAATTTCGAAAAAACGAGGGAAACACTATTATAAGAGAGTGTGCCTATAGCCCTAAACCATCTACGATTCAAATCCATCTGCAAGAGCGAACTACACGTAATTCTCCAGCCTGCGAAGCGCAGTTATCTAAAACTAGATCGAGCACGGGATGTGCGAAACCGAAGACAATTGGCGACGGGAGCGAAGGCCGAGGCCGCAATTCGTGCGAGGCCACGCCACCGGTCGTTCATTACGACTAATCAACCACCGCCACCGGACCGCGGCTGAAGTGTTCCGTTTCACGCTTTGGTAGCCCAGTCATTCAGACTCATGATGGTCACCCTGACACGTTTATAGGACTGATAATTAACGTTGTCACTAGGGAAAAATGTCCAAAACATTCACATAATCAAGAACCCAATCCTGGGAAACAACCGGTAGATGCTGGTTATACCGATTATTATGAAAACAAATTCTTGTTTATACCGTGCTTGATAATTTCCGTTGGAATGCTCATTTGCTCAATTAGGACAAAAGTACCTGCCTGACACAGCTGATAACAAATATTAAAGAAACTTCTGTTATATTACTGGAAAAACCGAAGGCAAACTGAACAAAAATCCGACACGTTACACGGTGCACCAACAAATTCGTTTTAGAATCAGTTACAGATAGGCGTAAAGTAAAGAAATTGTTTAAGAAAAACTCTCCAGAAGAAGTGTTTATATTTTTATAACGAGCAACAATATAATGATCAAGCCCTAAAAGAAATAGAGGTAAAAATATAGTAACCAACCCGTGTTCATTATTAACTTAATCGCAGGCACAGGAGCAAAGGGAAATCTACAACTTACAGGAGCATTAAGACCCAAAGTTGACTGTCCAGGTGTCCGCCCAGTAAAAACACCCATGTTTATAGTGTACAGTCACCGGCGAAAGTGTATCGGGGTTAAGGTCGGCGGTTTGGCAAACTGACAGGATTAACGCAACACGTGGCCGTGTGATTCGATTAGACCACCGACTTCTGGGCTAGTAATCGAGTTAGGTACATGTTTGTTAGGATTTATTTATTTTACCACAATGGTAGCAGAAACAACCGCTTGAGGAAAAAAAATCCGGAGAAGGCAAACAAACTACATACTCTACATACAATACAATAGATATAAGGATTTATAGTAAGTATTAAATTAACACTGATATAAAGATGTTCACGAAGTGACTTTTAGGTAATTTAGGAACTAGAATTGACGCTGGTTACTCGTTACAAGAAAAATGAACAGCGTAGCAGCAACAACACACTATACACTGAACTGATCATTGGCGGGTTCTTAATGCTTTACAAACCACTCTTCATCATCATGGCTAACAGTATAAGAAGCAAAATGAGTTGCTATAGTTATGTTCTTCTGTAATGCCACGGATTCCCGAAGAGATTCTTTAAAATATACTAAAGTGCAATGAATACGGGTCACTTCGCATAAAACATGTTCCGTTTCCATTTTCCTTGAGTCTAAGAGCAAGACATTGCGCAGTGTCCCTAAAGTGGACCCTTTTCATTCATACCTCTGTCCAAAGACAGCTGGCAATATTAATTATTCACATCACCTTTCACATGCTCGCGTCGTCGTCAAACTCCATACAATACCGTTATTGTTTAAATATGCATGTATGTAAAGACGTGCCGTTTAAGGAAGACAAAACACGAGACCTATGAACTGAACAACGCTAAACCTTGTCGCAGATTGGACCATCCTCACTGACAGATTGTAAACCTTATTGTAATGGCATAAGGTCCACTGATAGTAAGTTAAGATTGTTGCTGTGAGAACATAACCGTAAAGGCGGCATGATAACATTAATGAATAGTGAACCTGTGACATTGTGGCTTTGTGCTTTAGACATGTCCGGACAGCCTCTTATATTGTAAATTGTGAACATGCCATAGACTGTAGGTAACCATGAGTACGAGTATGAAACATGGGTTTAATGCTCTAATTTCTCATTTTGGCGAAATTGCAATACATCGCAAAAATACCAGTAGCAAAAACTGATCAGTCTTAACTTTCAATTTATCTGAAGGCCGTTTTTGATAATCAAGAAGGAATGATAAGCCTAATCCTCAACACATTTATTTTTAACATAGGAGACTTTAAATTAAAAAACCGGCCTAGTGCATGTCGGACTACGCATAATGGAGGTTTCCTTTTTGTCAATGGAATAAGAACCAAACTAATACCAAAAGGTTGTAACAGATGCCTCTGGCTGGAAGCAGTTTTTTGGTGATAACTAAAAAATCTGAATTCGGACGGGCGGGCGGGCGGACAGACGGGTATGACGAAACTATAAGGGTTCCGTTTTTGCCATTTTGGCTACGGAACCCTAAAAAGCAAAATCGACCCGACGAGAATTAAGTGCGTAAGTCACGTCACCTTTAGCACGTTTAAAATATGGTAATTGCAAGTCAAAATGGCCCATATTATGCTAATTTAAACTATTCTAAACGAATGTGCCGTACTGCCGTACCTTCACACAATGTTGCTATTGTGGCGAACAAGAAATCACCCATTATAGGACACAAAGCGGATCGGAGCGACTTGTGTGCCCACAGTTGGAGGCGAACAATCACAGACCGCTAACCGTTCTGTCCACTTGATAGATGGGTGTCCAATGCCTATTATTACAAGTCAATTGAAAATAGTACAAATCTACCATTCTTCAATACATAAGATATGATCTCAGAATGATAATTTTAGTATTCGGAACCATAAAGGAGTATTGACTAGCGCAACTTTACACAACTGACGCGACCTTCACTACCTTCAGCTTCAGCAACGAATGAAGATAAACGCCTAATAATTTTAAACAAAAAAGAACCGACTTCACTTAGCATCCACTTTTTCAAAAGCAAATGCTCGAGCTACTGTAAATAATACTCAAATCATTATAGGTGTGTCTATAATATGTAGTTGAAGAGTTCCCTCGATTTCTCCAGGATCCCATCATCAGATCCTGACCTGGTTACAATGGGACCAACTGTGAAGTATACTCTTTCAAACAAAAAAATAATTTTCCAAATCGGTCCAGCCGTCTTAATCGACAGTCGTAATAAGTAGTCTTAACAATAATCGGTAAACATACATTTAAAAAAATAGCAAAAACAAAGATCCCGACGAATTGATACCTATCCTCGTTCGAAATCTTCAAGTCGGTTGAAAAGAAGATTAATGCAAATCTGACGGTCTGTTTTGGAGAATGCACTTTTTGGTTAATTTTTGTTTCCAAAATAGGGTAGATAACAACTTCCACAAATTACCTTAAAAAGTCTACAGCTACAGGACATTAATTTGAAAAGTTTCATGAATGGGCCAATGCCATCCAGATATCGATGCCTGTCAATAGTGTCGATTAAAGCTGTCACGCTAATGAAAGAGGGATCTGTTAATAGTAAAGTCAACAATGAACTTAATTGGGTGAATCGATAGATTCGGGCCTTGCGGACGTATTTTCATTACTGTAATCTTGTTATAGGATATCCAATTAATACATTAACATACAGGGTGACTGGTAATTCGTCTTATTCCTTCAAGGGGGTTATTCTACAGCTTATTTGGAGTGATTTAAGTCCAGTCAAGCAGGGGTCAAAACTCATTGGTTTTCAAGTTATTCAAGATTTTAGATTTTTTAAATAAATACCCGCTTTTTGACCTAAAACTAGTATTTTTTTTTAAACTACGTATTTTTCAAATAAAAAAAAAGATTTTCCGAATAGCCAATGAATCACTGATTACGTAAAATAATAAAAAAAATACAAAACATATCAAAATTTTGCAAATAAAAGCATCTGAAGTCAGAAGTTTTTGTTATTTTTTTTTTTCAAATCTTGTTACATTTTAAGGCATAACTAAAAAAAAGTAATAACACTTCGCGTACAAATTACAGAATTTATTTCCTCAGTTCATAAGCTTTCTAAAAAGGTACAATTTATGACATTTTATGCTCATTTTTTACAATTAATAATAATAATACCAGAGCAGGTACAGGACTTAGCGTACTTGACTTTACTTGTTTGTGTCGTTTTAAACTCGCCGAAGGCATACTTTGTTTCCAGTTTCTTATCTTATCTTATTCCTTGAGGTAGTAGGCACTGCATATTGCCTTTGGTGAAACAAACAAACTGATTAAGGGTCATTAGCTAATGAGCTAATGAAGTTAAATTATTTTAATTAGTTTGTTTGTGTCACTTTAATTCTTACGGCGGGTTTTTCGCCTTCTGTTCCTTATCTTATCTTAATTTTATTGGGTGGCGATACTTCTCATGGGTTGGGAGTGAGACTAACCAGGTTTAAATAGGTCATGTAGTAATTAATCAGTTAGTTACTTTCAACTTTCTTTCCAATTCGGACGATATTGATAACTAAGTTTTTTCTCAAATGGCTACTTACGAATTTGAAGAATACGCAGATATCATTTATTGTTACGGACTCTGTGATGGTGACGCCGCTGCAACTAGAATGGAGTACCAACTTCGTTACCCTAACCGCCGTTTACCTCACGTAAGCGTGTTTGGTTCATCGTACCGTCTTGAAGAACTGTGACATCTTCTTCATTGGCTTAAAGTAAGTTTTTATAGAAGCACGTTTCAAGATGTTGCCAATCCTGTCAGTGACTCCTCGGACAAAAGGCAAGATGGCAGGCCGGCGCTCAACTGTAGGAATCTAAACATCTTCATCATGTAATTCTTATTCGGGAAACAGGATCAGTTAAACGCCGTCAAGCTGATGCTGGAAGACCTCAACAATACGATCCTGATATTGTCTTCGGTTGCCGCGATAGTTATTCATGAAATAAAACAATTAAAAACGGATTTTATCGCGTGTATTGAGCTTAAATTACATCCCGACGTTTCGAACACTTCACAGCGTTCGTGGTCAACGGGTCGACTGAGGAAAAATGTACAATTACCTCCGTTCAAAAAAACTATCACAATATGCAAACCTACCCACATATTAAATATTAAACAAATTTAGTGTTTGCACATGCCAGAGGGGCCGTTATAAAAACAAATTATTTATTATTACAAAACAAATTATTAAAATTAGTATTAAATTATTATTAGTGTCCACACTGTCCACCATTATGGTCTCACAGTCCTATGTCTAGCTTGCTCCTTAACCAAATGAATAACTGGATCCCAAGCTGGTGGTACCGAAAAACCATCCTCTCTGTTGAAATTTGGATATTTTTTAATCTCGATTGCTTCTCGCAACATCCGGGGAATGTATCGTTTCTCCTTGACGAGGACTTGCGGTTTGTCAAATTTAACTGAGTGGTTGGGCCTATCCATGACATGCTCACAGACTGCTGACCTTGGTCGACGGTGCTTCACATCGGCTATATGTTCCTTTACCCGAGTAGAAATGCTACGCTTAGTCTGGCCTACATATGATAGACCACATTCACATTCCAGCCTGTAGACCCCTGCACTCTGTAGAGGAGTAGCCGACTTCACTGACCTCAGGAACTGTGACATCTTCTTCATTGGCTTAAAGTAAGTTTTTATAGAAGCACGTTTCAAGATGTTGCCAATCCTGTCAGTGATTCCACGGCTCAATCAGAAGGCTCGGATGAAGATTCCTACAGTTGAGCGCCGGCCTGCCATCTTGCCTTTTGTCCGAGGAGTCACTGACAGGATTGGCAACATCTTGAAACGTGCTTCTATAAAAACTTACTTTAAGCCAATGAAGAAGATGTCACAGTTCCTGAGGTCAGTGAAGTCGGCTACTCCTCTACAGAGTGCAAGGGTCTACAGGCTGGAATGTGAATGTGGTCTATCATATGTAGGCCAGACTAAGCGTAGCATTTCTACTCGGGTAAAGAAACATATAGCCGATGTGAAGCACCGTCGACCAAGGTCAGCAGTCTGTGAGCATGTCATGGATAGGCCCAACCACTCAGTTAAATTTGACAAACCGCAAGTCCTCGTCAAGGAGAAACGATACATTCCCCGGATGTTGCGAGAGGCAATCGAGATTAAAAAATATCCAAATTTCAACAGAGAGGATGGTTTTTCGGTACCACCAGCTTGGGATCCAGTTATTCATTTGGTTAAGGAGCAAGCTAGACATAGGACTGTGAGACCATAATGGTGGACAGTGTGGACACTAATAATAATTTAATACTAATTTTAAAAAATAAAAACAAAAATAATAATTAATAATAATAAATAAATTGTTTAATAATTTGTTTTGTAATAATAAATAATTTGTTTTTATAAAGGCCCCTCTGGCATGTGCAAACACTAAATTTGTTTAATATTTAATATGTGGGTAGGTTTGCATATTGTGATAGTTTTTGAACGGAGGTAATTGTATATTTTTCCTCAGTCGACCCGTTGACCACGAACGCTGTAAAGTGTTCGAAACATCGGGATGTAATTTAAGCTCAATACACGCGATAAAATCCGTTTTTAATTGTTTTATTTCATGAATACGATCCTGCTGAAGAAGAAGAAATCTTGCACTTTTTCCGGGCAGACGGTACTATTTCGACGAGAATTATGGCTAACCGGCTCGGTATGTCTCAGTGGAAGGTGTGGTTTACCCTGCACTCAGCTCGACAGTATCCGTATCATTACACTCCAGTACACGCTATTGAAGAGGGAGACCCAGCAAGAAGGATGGATTTCGGCAGATTTTTAATTAATGCTGATATCGAAGATCCCGAATACCTAAAGAGAATTTTGTGGACGGACGAATCTAATTTCGACCGTGACGGGATAACAAATTACCACAATCTGCACTTTTGGGCTCCCAAAGGTCAAAACCCAAAGAAATCAAACGAAGGAGCTCACCAACAAAGATTTTCTTTGAACGTGTGGATGGGAATCGTGCACGATAATTTAATCGGACCTTTTTTTCTGCCAGCTCGATTAACCGGCATCGCGTATGAAACTTTTTTGAGGGATGAGCTACCGACGCTACTGGAAGATGTGCCGCTTGCGACAAGAATTAACATGATTTATCAGCACGATGGCTGCCCTGCTCACTTTTACCGGGGTGTGCGGCAGTGGATGGATGAAAACTACCCAAGAAGATGGATTGGTCGAGGTGGCCCAACCCCTTGGCCAGCCAGGAGCCCAGATTTAACTCCGTGTGATTTCTACATCTGGGGTCACATGAAGGCGTTGGTCTACGACAGACCGATACGTGACGTAGAAGACCTACGGCAAAAAATCCTAGCAGCAGCACAGACGATGAAAGACGGGCTTTCGAGGCGAGTGACAATCACTGAAGTACGAAGAAGGCTTCGTTCTTGCATACGCAGGCAGGGCAAACAGTTCGAGCAAGATTTATAATTTTTCCTTTTTAAGATTAAATTTTATTTAATAATGAAACTGTATTTTTCCTATTTTTCTTATTCCCCTACTTAATTACTTACCAAAGTATCACCCCGGGCAACTTAAAGTCTCAGAAGATAAGACACTGGAGACAAAGTATGCCTTCGGCGAGTTTAAAACGACACAAACAAGTAAAGGCAAGTACGCTAAGTCCTGTACCTGCTCTGGTATTATTATTATTAATTGTAAAAAATGAGCATAAAATGTCATAAATTGTACCTTTTTAGAAAGCTTATGAACTGAGGAAATAAATTCTGTAATTTGTACGCGAAGTGTTATTACTTTTTTTTTAGTTATGCCTTAAAATGTAACAAGATTTGAAAAAAAAAACAAAAACTTCTGACTTCAGATGCTTTTATTTGCAAAATTTTGATATGCTTTGTACGTTTTTTATTATTTTACGTAATCAGTGATTCATTGGCTATTCGGAAAATCTTTTTTTTTATTTGAAAAATACGTAGTTTAAAAAAAAATACTAGTTTTAGGTCAAAAAGCGGGTATTTATTTAAAAAATCTAAAATCTTGAATAACTTGAAAACCAATGAGTTTTGACCCCTGCTTGACTGGACTTAAATCACTCCAAATAAGCTGTAGAATAACCCCCTTGAAGGAATACGACGAATTACCAGTCACCCTGTATAAATGTACTTACAGGGCAAGACGAGACAAAAGATAACTTTAGCAAAAGCTGCTGCTGCAAATAAAACAGAAAATAGTTGCCGTTTACAACCTTCCCAAGTACCACAGGAAGCATTATAACATATGAATAGTTAACTTATTTAGAACTTAAGGACCGTATAAACTCTTATATACGTTCACCTAGCAACTTGTCGCATTATATGATGCTTTGAGCTGTATAACGGTTGTATAATGGCATATCTAAATGCTTTTGTAAAGCCTTTAGCTTTAGTGCAGCAAACCACAACGCAACTATACAGCTTTCGACTGTTTAAAAGCACTTAAGTGCGTTAGGTTCTACAATAGCATTATATAATGCTTTAAGCTGTATAACGGTTGTATAATGGCATGTATAAATGTTTTTTTAAAGCCTTTAGTTTTAGTGCAGCGAACCAAAATGCAACTGTACAGCTGAATGCTGTACAGTTGCGTTTTGGTTTGCTACACTAATGCTTCGGTGTGGTTTAGTGCCTTAGGTTCTACAATAGCATAAATAAATGCTTAATGCTGGTTATGAGCATGAATATTAGCCATTATAATGCCACGTAAATCCGGTATACAGCTTTCAGCTGTTTTTAGTGCTTTAGGTTCTACAATAGCATTTTATGATGGTTTACGCTGTATAACGGTTGTATAATGGCATATGTAAATGCTTTTGTTTAGCCATTAGTTTTAGTGCAGCGAACAACATGCAACTGTACAGCTGAATGCTGTACAGTTGCGTTTTGGTTTGCTACACTAATGCTTCGGTTTGGTTTAGTGCCTTAGGTTCTACAATAGCATAAATAAATGCTTAATGCTGTTTAAGAGCATGAATATTAGCTATTATTATGCCACGTAAATTCGCTATACAGCTTTCAGCTATTTTTAATGCCTTAGGGTGTACAATAGCATTTATAAGTAGGTAATACATTCCTAATGCTGTATAATAGCAATAATATAAACCATTATAAAGCCAAGTAATTCACTATAAGGGCCTGTTCATAAATTACGTCATTCTGGGGGGGGGGTTTGGACATCGGTTGATGGTAGTATGACGTAGGAGGGGGGGGGGGGGGCTGTCATTCCGAAGATCACATCATCAATGTGTAAAAAAAGGAATGAAAGTCGTGTTTCTATAAACTTTTAATGCTCTAAAATATTATCTACTAAATAGTTTTTTTTATTTTACAATTAAGCTTAAAACGCATTTTTATTTAAATGACGTCACTTTATTTGGCAGGGGGAGGGTTTGATGATTTTAGGGGTGGGGGGTAAAAATCATCAAAAATTGATGACGTAATTTATGAACAGCCCCTATACAGCTTTTAGCTATTTTAGTGCCTTAGGGTCTACAATAGCAATTTTAAGTAGTATATAATGCTTAATGTTGTTTAATAGCATAATTTTTCACGTGTAATGCTGTAGGCATAAATAAGGCATTTTAAGGGTCAATGAGCTGCTATTGGACTAAGAGCTAGCCACGTCAGATATGACACAATAATGAGAGCAACAAAACCCGTCTGGTTAGATTGCTATACTATTCTTATTGCTAGATCCTGGCATCTGGCAACTTTTAATGGGTGGAGGTCACAGTGATAGACTAGCAAAATGTTTTAATTGGAAAATAGTAATACCAAACTAGGTAAAAGTTGCCGAAGTTGTCTCAGTTATAAAGGACAGGGCCTATATTTTAAGGGGCTCCCTGGCGCCAACAACCTTAGATCTGATTCCCTTAGTTTTCTAATGATTTATATAGCTTATCATATTATCAGTAACGGCTTTAAACAATATAGTATCCTATATTTACTTCAATATTTATTGTCTTCGAGATATTTGACATCAGAGTCGAACCGGTTTAGGCTAAAAAAGTGGTTTTATGGTCATAAATTTTGTTCTAATTAGTTAAAAATTATAATCTCTACAGTTTTTAGAGACATCAAAGAGGAACCCTCATATGTAGATTACGTATTATTTACACCATTCGAATATCGATAAAAGTGTTTTTTTAGACCATATTTTAAAAACATCATAAAAAAATAACGGCTCATTTATTTCAAGATCCGGCTCTACAGAATGGAGATAAAAGATTCAAGAACCGATAGTCGTTTGCCTTATAATTCTATCTATAGTGAATATGTTGGAATATCGACTAAAAACTGGTCAAAAATCGATTAAAAAAACATTAGACCAAAAAATTTTGTGTATTATTACCATACATCGGGGTTTTCGGTGCGGGAATGTTTGACATTAGCCAAAGAGTAGGCATTAACTTAAAAAAACAGAATGTACTCTAGCAGGTTTCTACCTAATGAATAATTGATCGAAAAAATCATAGGTATATACAATTTATATGTAATAGCTGACTATTATGTATATATATTGTAGGTACATATACCTATGATTTTTTCAAGTATTTTTTTATTAATTCATGTAATGACTGATCATTGTCAACCTCTTTCAGTTAACCAAATAGTTCATAAATATCGGACGTCAAGATTAATATTTGACACTTATTATACCGTGTCTTTGTCTTAGGTAGATCTAGTTAATAAATTTCGGATATGCAATTGCATTTTTAAAATACTATATAATAGTCAATACAAACATGCCTCTAAGAAAAAAAGCTCGTATCATAGTGTGTATGCTATTCACAGAGAGGTAGTTATTCATTAGGCATAATATGATATTTTCTCAGACTAACCTATCTGTTTATCTCTACTCTTTCTCAAATCGTTCCCGCACCGAAAACCCCGATGTATGATTATTACGGAAACAAAAACAGTAGGCGACAAACTATGAACTATATTTTATTATACATCGTTTGGCACTACTTTCTCCCAACATAAACTTTTGTATAATTTCTCTTAATATTGTATAGTATTTGTATAGTTTCTCATAATATCGTTTCGTTTTTCGTTTTTAACGGCCTCCTAGCCCAGTCGGTAGCGACCCTGCCTACGAAGCAGGAGGTCCCGGGTTCGAATCCTGGTCAGAGAATTTATTTGTTTGTTTATCACAGATATTTGTTCCCGAGTTATGGGTTTTTTCTATGTATTTAAGTATTTATCTATTATATATATCGTTGTCTAGTTCCCATAACACAAGCCTTATTGTGCTTACTGTGGGACTAGGTCGATTTGTGTAAGATTGTCCTATAATATTTATTTATTTATTTAATATTGCATCAAACCCAGATCTCTAGGATTTATTTTCTTGAAATGGTTTGCATTCTTTGACCTCCACCACTTTAAAGCTGCCAGATGTCCAGATCTAGAAATAAGCATAGTATACCAAACTGACTAGAGGGGTTTGGTTGCTCTCATTATTGTGTCATATCTGACGTGGCTAGCTCTCCGTCTATATAGACCAACGCCATTTTGTAAATAATTTATAACCTAAAAATAAAATCATGCGGACCTATCTATACAAGGAAAATACCTATATAATAATGAAATTACTTAATTTAAGACTGCTCAACCAACACTATTATGTTCATAATGCAAAACTCGTCCTATACGAGGATTACACAATTGTTTTGTTTATTTGACGCATATCTTTTTATAATATTTTATAGCAAAACCACAATAAATCGAAGGCGCGTGAAAATTTTCAATGAAACTTATATACACATTTACAGTAAACTACATTGCGCAGTAATATTTGAAGGATATAATAACGTAAAAGGTTAAAGGAAGGATATAATAACGTAAAATGTTAGGATGCAAACAAATATGACGTGTCAATCATTCAGTTTTTTGTACCGTCTTCGTCCATTTTATATTGCGAGACAAATTAAGTAGTTAAATCACAACGTTCATTGTATTATAACATTTGTTCCGTCGGTGTTAGAGACGTTTTTGCATTGACGTAAGGTTTATTTTACTACACTCTTATGCTAGTATAATGCTTTTGTATTGCGATTGGCAAGGTAATCGAGAGTACTAATGCTTCTTTACTGCGATTAGCAAGTTTTTTGGCCGTATTAATGCTTCTTTATTGCGGCTGGCAACTTAATAGAGCGTACTAATGCTTCTTTAATGCGATTGGCACTTTCCATGACAACGATAATGCTAATAGCGCAGACATAATGCGCCTGTAATGCTATTAAATGATCTGTATAGGATCTCAAGCTGGGTAATTTGTGCCCAATAAGACCTATATCAGCACTATAAACGTTTATAATGCTACTATAAAACGAACTCAAAATGCTAAAAGCATACAGATATGCTGTAAGACGGCCGTTATACTGCTTTGATGTGTTACTTGGGTTAAATCCAACGCAACAGCCGTAAAGATATTTATTACGTCAATTATGTCTGCTTTCAATGCGACCTTTAAGACCGGCATATACTTGCAGAGGGTCAATTGGCCGGACACAGATTAAGCTTTGACGTCATTCATGCTTGTCTTTTTCGTGCTTTAAATTAATAGACATCATGATTTATGCAAAACATTTATGGTGTGACATGGTAACGTACAAGCCCAATTGAAATAACAACAGACCTTCGTGCTGCTTTAAATACCAAGGATCGATACTAGAGATGCAACGGATATTTGTTTTGCCGGATACTGGATATCCGGCGGAGCCGTTGGCCGGATAGCCGGATATTCGGCCGAAAGTTTTACCTACAGGTAATCTTATTCGAGCACGCGAGTGCCACTCCGTGCAAGTTGCAACATTTTCATGAAATTGTAAGCTACCTAAAGTTATGCCCTTTATAGAATGAAGGACCACGCGACGTGTTAAACTATGATTTACTTTGTATTTATCCCGTTTTTAAACTATGTGTTTTTACTATCCGGTATCCGGCCGGATAGTAAAATTGTATCCGGATAGGCTGGATACCGGATACCTTTCTTATCATTTTACTTTGAGCATTTTTTTTTATCTTTTTACAATACACAGCACATACATACCCTAGTGAATTTCGTGCCAGTGCATTCGCATACTCATTAATAGTCAGGACATTTTTTGCTGTAACTGATGAAACTGCAAACTTACCTGAAATAAAACAAAAATAATTAGTTCTAAATTACAGGAATATTAACTTCTACTTATATAATAAACGGGCATATTTAACAGACTGCTAGATCATATTTTGGAAGCTACAGAATAGCTTTTCTTAAAATACTCGTTCCTAAATTGAAAGAGAGTTAGCTCATGTATACACCAATGCTACCAATAGATGCATTTCTATTAGTAAAATTGGACAATTAGCCTTTGAAGTAGTTTACTTTTCTCTTCAGTTGATTGAGGCCATTTTAATCGTCGTCATTAAAATCAGTCCAGTCCAGTTCTTAAGTAAAAAGACGAATGATCAAGATAACATCCAGACCATTCCCCGACGCGAGTAATACTTTAAGTAAACAAGCCGCATCACGAAGTGCAATTGCAACACACCCTCAAGGGTCACAATAGTTCAATGCACTCGAACTTGAACTCTGTTTAGTATAGAATAAAGTCCAATGAGGGAGACACCAGCAAAGTCAACTGACTATTGAGAGTGAGTCTGATCCTGATGCCAATATCACACCGGACACGTTTATAGATTATAAAATATGGATACCTTCACAGCCTAGAGCCGATTTAAGAGAACGTTATATTAGCTACAGAATCGATTAACAATAGGCTAATTGATTGAAAGGGTGCGTCGGCGTAACTGATTTTATTCGAAAACGGTAATGGCGACATGGTAATTTCTTATTTTTATTTTCATTGCGAGGCTGTGTTTCCACCAGAGATGAGTGAGGATCGCAATGCGTTTTTGGTCATCTGGCGAAAACGTAGCCTCAAATGCCTCATTCAAGAATCGGATTCGCAAAAGATGACGAAGAACAGCTAACCCTAATACCTTGTTAAAATCGTTCTCAGGTTCAGACAAAGACAATAGGAGTAAAATGCAAGTCTTGCGGAAAATTGTAAGCATCAGACTCGCTTTCATTCGTCACTAAAGCCTTATGAACACAACACTTAGCCAAAGTTCGTATCGAATAGTATCGATGTTCCCAAACAGGCTAGTTCAGGTCGCGTCAGCATGTATTTAAAGAACGTCTCGGAGAAAATCGATGGAAGCCTCGTGATACGCTTGATTGCCTGCAAGTTCATCGCCCGACTACCATGCAGCCATGACAGTTGAAGCGGCGTCAAAAGGTATTATCCACATTGGTAACAACGACAAGCTAGGCTTTAAATAAAAAAATGTATTTATCCAACAAGTAGGCATAGCGCTTATCAAATCACGTATCCAATTATACTTTATTAGAATAATAAATAGTGTACCAGAACAATCACTCGGTTGCAAAATACTTAAAAGATAAGAGAGTAAAAGTGTAAAAAATAAAATTACTACCCAAGTGTTAAGCGGTACATCTATAGGAGTAGGTAAATTAACCTATAGAGCTAGGTAATATATTTGGTCATTTGTGGCAGTATCAGAAAGGAAGCATACACTAAATACCTGGTCTGGGCATCTAACCTTGAAATGCACATTTTGACTGCCTCCAAGCCCGCATTATACCAAACCTGTGATGGAGACGTGAAAAGATATAGCGATATAACTCGTCTTTTCCGTCCAAATGAAATAAACTCGACAGTCTCGAGATCCATAAAAACCGTGGCGCTTCGTCATAACAATACTAGTCCGCCTGAGGCGAGGTCCTCGCTAAGCGATGGTAGCATTAAAGGCAAGGTTAGTTAGAGAACTGCAACGCCATGAATGCACGTCTGCTGACGCCGGTCACCTTGAACCAAGGCAACCTTGAGGAGACCGCACCTCTGAGTTTATTTGTTCAAGTTACATTACAAGTCATGATACTTATGTATGTACGGACCATATAATGGTAAGCAAAACTCTTTTAGGTGTAAAAGAGTTGTTCTAAAAAATTAATTCGCAGTCATTTTTGCGCATCCTCGATGGCTTTGGCAATCAGGGATCGAGCAAGGGATAATCCCATACAAATTCAATTAAAGGAATACAATACAAGTTAAATTGAAACTGCTGTAAAAGAGGTTGAGAACCAGTCAAGAGAAAAAGTTAGAGATCACACAAAGACAACAAAAGTCGCTATACACTTATGGCAAAAGGCAAAACAAAGCAAAGCAATAAATCGTCGAGATGTTGTTATTATGTTTCAAGCGGTCGGAATGAGCTTGTGAAGTTAACTGGGCATCTAATACACAGAGTTCCAAGGGTTTGATTCCCGGGCTAATCATAGTGAACTCTGTTCAATCATACTTTGATGTATGTATTATATTATAATGGTAGATGTTTTATTCTAACGTCTGTTCGGCCGTTTTACTGATAGCGCTCTTATCGGCCTGTCATGGACTCATGGAACAATCATACACTAAAAATAAAGTGGATTCCGCTCAGGAATGCGCTGATAAAGAGACCTTGAATATTTACTTTTATTCGAAAAGCTCGCTAGCTTCAGCTATGACTATTAAGTTAAGACTAGAAAAATTACTGTCTGGAAAACAGTAAGATTCGCTAATCGAAAATGATTACGAGGAATCCTGCACGCGCCTGCGAAGGTGTACCATAAAGTTAACAGATAATAGTAAACTATAACCATTTGCAACCCTATTGCATTGAGGGAAGGACTACCAAGGGTCAGTTTAGTGTGTCGGTCCATCATGCTCTGAGCCAGGGATCCCACTAAGTTTTTTTAAGAAGCCTTTGACCGTTCAGCTGCAGAATTAAAATCCATTTAGATTTTTTGTTCTTTATTTCAATAAATTGACGTCATCTGAATACAAATTAAACATTTGTTTATTTTTATTTAGTGACCTACTGTTTACTAAATTTAAACTACGGTTCGTTTCGCTAATCAGTGCACATATATAACTGATATAAGTACAGTTCGACGTGTTTCGTGAATTCCAGCGGCGGGCAATTCGGCTGGAGACGTGGACGTGGCTATATATAGCGGAAGGTGGCAGACTGGCGGCATACCGCAGTCGGGAACGACAGGCTACGTTTATACTTTGATCCTCTGATGTGCATGTTTTAGAAAGCTCTACAGATTTATTAGAATATCGAAGAATAGCAGATAATTCAAAAGCTACCTAGTTCATTTCTGATGTCTGCTGAGATAGATCTACTAGAGATAGGTCTACACGTACGACGCCAAGGGAGCGCGGTAACATGAAACTACGACAGTGAAATGAGAAGATACACCTTTGTTTCTCAGCTGATCTCGCGTGAAATTTTAAATTTTTGCATATCCCTGATTGAAATGCAGCTTTTAAAAACGTATGCTTTTCATAGAAACTCATATTTCGTTCGAGTTCACACATTCGTAAATACGAAGCACACCGGCGCCGCAAATCTATTTGGTTTGTTTGGGAAACCTCAGTGATTCGCTTCGGGACAAAATTATCAGGTGAACATGCACCTTCTGTCATACTACATAAGGTCCAAGTATACCAGCAGCACAAAGAGACTTTTAAGACGAGAGGTTTTGTGCGAGGCGAATGGCGAGCGGAGCAATTCGCTGCACCGGCCGAAATGCATTCGACACAGTACAGAAACTAATGAATGTTTTCACAGCCAGGCTTTAATTGAATTAGCTTTCTGTACCGGTGCTTGGGTAAGACCTTTATGTTTTAACACTCGCTTTCCTTTAGATGTCTAGATGTTTAGATGTCTGTGGAGAGACTGGAGAGAAGAGAGACATAAGCTAGCCTAAAATGGTTATGTTATTGCAATCAAGCTCTGATAACCAAATGTAGTTAGCAAGTTGTCGTTGAACTATCAAATCGAAAAATAAATAAAGATGAATCATTCACAGTAAAGAGGTAAACATACTAACAGAATTAGGAGTCCTGAAAATGATTTTATATTGCAATATTTACAAGCCCTATTTGCAATACCTAACCATTTCCATTCCAAGTCGATAAGAACGACTGCCATTTCTGTGTGTTGCTGGTCTGGATTATTCTCTGCGACCGAACAATGGTTTCTTAAAACCCAAGCTAACTTATGTACTACTTCCTTATGCTTATGGCAGAAGTGGGGGTGGAGTGACTCGGCAGCAATCGAATGTGGAGATCCGGAACAGACCATACACTACATAGTATACGAGTGCCCCACCACCAAATACAAAGAACCAGCTGAGGACTTTAAACAACTGACAAAAGATGCGAGCTTATACCTGCAAAATTGTAAATGTTAAACACGATAATTACTTGCTAACCAGTTTGTAATCGTCATATGATAAATAAATATACTTATGTATTGTCAATAGCTGATGGTTAAAGTCAACAGAGTTTTTACGAATGAAATGCTTCACACGAACTTATCGTTACCGGCTTTGTTCGACGGTTGCGTGACTGCGATTAGTCGCAGACTTCCGTCCCTCTCGTGCTCTCGCGCAGAGCGTGGTGAAGGTGAAGGTTGCGAAAGTCACGAATAGTGATTAGGTACCATTTAACTAAGACAAAGATACAAGCAAGTTTAATGAAACCTGGCCAAACAAACATTTCTAGCACCGTTGGCGAGAAAACAGTCAATTGCCAGCAAGATATTTTTTTCGAAATCGAAATATCTGCCCCTGCCCGAGTAGATTATGATGCGACCAGGTAATATTTCTGCGACATTGAGCATAAGCATAAAGTATCTAGGTTTTATTGAAAATAAGATACCTTAGATACCCCGATGCAAAATCGAAACTTGCTTCGTCCATTGGAACGTTATGGGCTTACGAGTATGATTAAGATACGGCAGTTGCTTTTGTTTTCAAACACTGCCATTTGTTTTTATACAGTTGCTCCATAACTATTAGTTTTAACCTCATTTTGCCAACATACTAAACCCTGGGCAGCAGATATGGCCGATACATTAAGAACCCGCACTCCATCATTATGGCGCCAGAAATAAGAATATAGCTGAGCGTGTTTCATGCGCCCTGACCTGTGACCGGGCAGAAATAGCCCGTCATTCAGCCAACATAATTAACTGACTATTTATAAACCTTACGTCCATGCGAATACAGTTTAATGTTCATTCGTCAAATTGAAAATTCGTAAGACGGACACGTGACCTGATCGAAAATTTTTAATAGTTCTAAAGTGATAAAATTTTAATGTAATTTAAATTGTCATGTTTGTATACGATAGCGCAGTAAATGAATAATCTATTTTACCACATAAATGATAGTACTTTTATACTGATAATTAAAGCAATTCGTGCAAAATTATTCCCTAACCATTCCAAAATATCAAAAATGCACAACGTTAATATTCAAGTTTTAACTTCTGCCGGTACTCCCGGAGTGCAACCCGTTGTTTTTTTTAAATTATCATTTAGACATTTCATACATGTTCTCATAAGAATCGACACCAATACCAAATATTAATTTCTATACGTACGCTCTAAAAGACCTGGCATATTATGAAATTAATTTAGTTGTCGTAATTGTGTAACTATAGTAGTTTATGTAACTGTTACGTTTTAAGGCCTAATTACGTACAGTTGCATACACTGCTTTATCTACACTCATATTATTTATCCAAAATGCCGTATTCGGAAACCATAGAATGGCCGCCATTGCACCGCCATGGCCAACTCGATTGTGCCGGCGGTCGTTGAGGCGCGTGTCGGCGGCCGCGCGGGCGCGTGCAGGTGTACATTATGTTATCAAAACTCATAACACATCAATAGTTGAGCATGTAAAGTTAAAATTACGTTACTGCCACAGATAAAAAGCTTATCATAGTAAAATCGGTCGTGGTAATGCTAGCCATTGCCTACCGTTTTCGAACACGTTTTAGAGAACTTACAATATGAGTGTAGCTAAAATATATTTAAAACAGCGTAGAAAATTCGTAGTCCACATAACACATGTACGAATATTATTATATGGATTTTATTACACAATTTACGGACCACCCGCGAGCATCCGTATTTAGGCACGTCAGAGAAATGCTTGCTTCGTACATCTTCGCTAAAACAACCGGCAGCGGCAGGAAAACCTCGTTAGCCGAGGCATGCGGCTGTTTACCTTACCCAGATGGAAATGGGAAACTGCTTCAAAATTGGTTTACGAATTAAAAAGAGGACGCAGTTTTTATAGAGGATTCATAAAGTTTTGATTTCCGAATACAGAACAAATAGAGACCGGTTAGAGAGAAAATGGCAGGAATTATTGCTCTGATTTAGTGTAGTTATATTAAAAGAAAAAATGTCAAGTGAGTTTAACCGTGTACGGAAGCGACAGGTTTCCGTCGGATCAGTAGAAAGGGGGAAGCGAGATTTCACTGCGAAATTGCGGTGGACGCGGGAGCGCCATTTGCGCAGACGGTGTGTTTACAACTTTACATCAATCCAGGACAGGCAAATAGGTACTCAAAAAATTACAAAAATTCTTCATTTTTATAAAGATACTTATTTGTATTCAGGAGGGTTGTACGTTGTTTTATAGACTACATTTTCGCAGAATATTGGTTCATAGAAAATGTTTCTCATATTTTCATTTCATAGAGTGATCATTTGTCAGAGCTCTTACATTGTAGAATCTGGTTTTGTATATTTTTTATTGTTCAGATAAGTAGTTTTTCGAATTTCAGTTCATTACGTTTTAAATCAAATATTATTAATCCGTATAGTATTTAGTTTGTATAACATTTGTTTCAAAGCCTGCATATTCATAAAATGTTGTTTCTGATTTTATCAAACTTAATATTTTCGTTTCATAGAAGACTCAGTTTCTCAATACTTATTGTAATATATGTATTTATTCAAACAGAATTAAACTGTAGAATTTTCATATCAATTAAGCTGATTATTAAACTCAAATAAAAAAAATTATGTTTTATTAATATATTTCATTTAATATATTTAATTTAGCAATATGTTTAATTTTACTATTCTAATTGTACTATTCTAACAACAGTTTGTTTCTGTGGGGGTCGCAATTCTAACCTAACCTAACCTACTTTTCTGGTAACAGTTTGTTTCTGTGGGGGTCGCAGTTCTAATCTAACCTAACCAACTTTTCTGGCAACCGTTTGTTTCTGTAGGGGTCACAGTTCTAACCTAACCTAACCATCTTTTCTGGCAACAGTATGTTTCTGTGGGGGTCGCAGTTCTAACCTAACCTAACCAACTGTTCTGGCAACCGTTTGTTTCTGTGGGGGTCGCAGTTCTAACCTAACCTAACCAACTTTTCTGGCAACCGTTTGTTTTTGTAGGGGTCTCAGTTCTAACCTAACCTAACCAACTTTTCTGGCAACCGTTTGTTTCTGTAGGGGTCGCAGTTCTAACCTAACCTAACCAACTTTTCTAGCAACAGTTTGTTTCTGTAGGGGTCGCAGTTCTAACCTACCCTAACCAACTTTTCTGGCAACAGTTTGTTTCTGTGGGGGTCACAGTTCTAACCTAACCTAACCAACTTTTCTGGCAACAATTTATTTCTGGGGGGCCGCAATTCTAACCTAACCTAGCCAACTTTTACGGCAACCGTTTGTTTCTGGATTTTTTTGTGTGTGTAACAGATCTAATATCATTATGTATATTCTTTGCAATTAATGTAAATGAAGTGCATAAATACTAAAATAATAATATTGGAAAAGAAAATACTGGAACTAAATATTATATAAAACAGTAACTATGAAACAACAATCTATGAAATCTGTGTCTACGAAACAAAAATACATGAAATATGATTCTAGTGTTCGATAATTTTGTAAATTAAAAAAGTTTGATAGCAATATACATGGAACTGAATGTCTGTGAAATATGTTTTAACCAACTGAATAGTCTATGAAACAATAATATTGGAACAGAAAGTATATGAACCAAATAATCTATGAAATAATTTCTGAGAAACGAAATTCTATGAATTTTCTGTCTATGAAAGAGGGTGACACCATTCAGG
Source organism: Pammene aurita (assembly GCA_947086415.1). Lineage (NCBI taxonomy): Eukaryota > Metazoa > Arthropoda > Insecta > Lepidoptera > Tortricidae > Pammene > Pammene aurita. The sequence goes on along the minus strand of OX352309.1, from coordinate 624,078 downwards.
AGATTAATAACACCTTGTGCATATGTCCTCAGCGAAATCGACACCGCAGTACTGCGCTAAACGTTTCGCCGCGAAACCTGAGCGGATCAAGAGGGAGCACGTGCGGCGCGGTTTCGCGGTGTTGTTTCCGCTCCTGATTCGCTCTTGAATTGAATCTCGATCCGTTCAGGGTTAGCGGCGAAAAGTGTGCGGTGTCGACTGCCCCGCGAAAATGTGCAAAGGCCCTCAGTGGTGCAGTTTCACCGAGGACGCATTTTTGCCAGCTCACTTTAGTTCGTCATTCTTTAGGACTTTCAACATCTGTTCGAATGTTGGAATATGTAATGAAAAATGCAGGTAAACCAGCTAAGCAGATGTAATCGTATAAGTTGGTATTATAGTACGGTGTTGGTTAAACCCATAAATCGCAATCTGCGCGTGCGCTATCGACGCAGACGCAGCTGATGACGGTGATTGATTGATCACACTTTTTGCCGCCGCCATAATAGCAATGGTCTACGAACTATTCGTAAACCTTATTGTATAGAGATAAGGTCTACTACTATTGCTGTTAGTACAGAGCATCGGTCTAGTCTACACCAAGGCAAAAACTGACAGCAATCAATATAGTGCTGATTGGATATAAACTTGTTTTGTCTGAAGTTCAAACCAATAATTTAAGAGTTCAAATTTCAAATGAATCACCAGCTCATCTTCGTATTTATTGGGGTTTTTAATACCTTATATGTGTCTTGATGCACTTATGCGTTTTGATGCGATGACTAAATGCAATTGAAGAAATACGATAAAAAGGTAGCAGGCAGAATTTCGGTTACTGACTGGTAAGAAGACTTAGCTTACCATCTTGGTGTACTCGTAGATTTTCAAGTCTTCTCCACTCTAACTTGTCTCAAGATTTGTAAAGATGATGATGACGCCAATCCAAAAAAGATTGACCATTGTTAACTCCCAAGACAAATTGTTTCGATATCGTAATGAGCGCAAAAAATATTTCTTTATAGACACTTCATTTCATAACTTCCCTATAATATGTTCAGAAACGATAAGCTAACGGCCTATTTTAAAAAAACCTGAATCTATGGTGGATCGTAAAATTTACTTTACAATATCGATGACCGATACTTTAATTACATTCAAATTTCGAACCTCTTCTGATATTCGGATTCATTCCGGAATTGGCGATTCCAGAAGATGTTGTGAATGTAAATTAAAGTATTGGTACTTATAACAATCTAGTTGGCCATGGAGGTGCAATGGCGGTCATTCTAATGAATCTCAACACGTTGAGGAGTTATAGTATGTAGAGAGCAGAGCAGCAATCGCAAACCTCAAATGCCTCAATTCCACTAATTAGCAGTCGCTGTGGCCGAAGTCGGTCATGATAGGAAGGAGCATTGTAGATAAAGTTATGTATGTATAACTGTTCATAATTAGGCATTATATAGCAGTCACATGAACTACTATTAAAAGATCACTAGAGAAAGAGCACGCTCGTCAAAATAATAAACGAGCACAAGTAATGTAACCTTGGAAGACGTTAAATTGGCCTTACGAAACTGTTATTGGTGAAATACTCGTAGTTTCCGGATCGCTCGCGACCTTACTCTTATGGCCGGGAGGTTTGCGGTTTGCGCATTTAATATTACGACTAATAATAAAATAGCCATGGCAATTACATGTAATACGACAAATGCTCTCAAAAACATCTTGCATGATCCAGCTCTAAGATTGTCTTAGACATAAGACTGCTGTCTAATTTTAAGTTACTTCTAAAATCTCTCTTGTTATTCTTACTTTACTTAATGGCAATTGGCAAGAGAAAGAATGTCTACTTACTACTTGTTCTACGACTTGTGCTATAGTTATCTGACATTTTTAAACATTTCTTTGTTTCTTTTCAAATGCTCAATCAAATCGATACCAGCTTCTCGCGATAAGCGAGAGTATTGCATGCCGAGTTGATATAAAGAGGAACCAATTAACAAATACTCCTATGCATAACATTCGAAAGATGTCTGCTGATCCGGACAATCGTTTTCAGTGGCAGTCGAGCGGCAAATCTCAAGTCATGGCATGTGCAAATACGATTAGATGATCGTTCGCCCATCATCAGGTAACATGGAAGCAAATCTGTAGTAACTTGGTGATTTTGATGTACTTACTGTTTTAGGAAAAATAAGTTTTGAAATTACTACTGTGGAAGCGGTAAAAATACTCTTTTTATGGCTTTTTAAGAAAATCAAACAGCCGGAGTGGATTAATAGTTTGTAAACATCCGAGACATTATTAATCAACACAATAACAATTTTCAAGATAATATAACAGCAAAACTAATTAGTTATATCAAGCCGACAGTTCTACGACAGACAAACAAGACTATATATAAACTGCATTCTCATTCTCATTCTCATTGCAGAAAGGAATTGCAATGAACACGTTGTACCGAATTTTATTGCCCGTAAAAGTTCTTGAGGTCGCACAAACGAAACCCGTCTTTAAACCTTATTAAACGATTGCTCAATAGCAGGTGTTAGATAACAGACCGGTCCCACAGACACGTTGACACACAAACTCACTCGTAAACTCACGTAAAGTACAGTAAATAGGTTAGTGTTTTTGGAGAATTCCACCACGCTTACGAACGGTACTCTGTTAATTAATAGTGTGTTAACATTAACACCTAAATACTTCTGTAAATGCTAGGAAGCCGATTTTTGGGTACAGTCAGCAGCAAAAGTAGCTAAGCGGGCGAGGTATTCAAAATGAGCTGAACACGACTGTATTGTTAAGAGAACAAGAGCGTGTCAAGGTCACATTGAACATTTCACCCGATTAGCTACTTCTCCTGCTGACTGTACAATGATATCTCATGGCTTGGATTCAAATCAAGCAATTTTTCGGATTTGAATTAGGAATGCTCATTTATAGTCTGACACTGCCAATCAGCCGTACGGCCCGTCTGATAATTGCAATACAACTGTTTAGGTACATTACATTCACAAATATAATAACTGTAGTCTCTAAAAGAAAGAAAAAAGTAATACCTGGCGACGGCGAGTGGCACAGTGGTAGAAGACAGTCGTGGGAATCACATGGAATTCCTATTAGATTCAAACTCTCCAAGTATTGACAGTTCTCATGTGCCTAAGAATTTATTCAAGCAGTTAACCCAGAAAGCTACAATGCTAATTGGAAAAGAAACATTGAAAAACAAAGACATTGCTGTTCCGGTGTAAACGGAAATATGTGCATTCTATAGCTGTAGCTAAGCGGACCGAATGTTCAGAATTATCTGTACGGGAACTCGATTTTGTTAAGAGAGTATGAGATGAGCATGCGCAGACTGTTTTGATTATTTCGTTTAACATTTTAGGTACAAACAACAAGTGTATATCGGTGGACCTTATTACAAATGGCATAAGGTCCACCGATGGGCAGTTAACAGTGTGGGCGATGGTACAGCACAAAATTTGCTGTCAGTACTTACAGCAATTGATGATTGGTAAATCTAGAAAGTTTGGGCCAGAAACGCGAAATTAGCGTTTCAGGTTGTATCCAATTAATTGCAAATGGCAATCTAGCGCCAAAGAGTCGATTTTTAGAATAGAATAGAATAGAAGAAACTTTATTCAGAAACACTTAACTACTATTTAAACATAGTTTTAAGCATATTATTATTTTAAGAAAAACACAGTCAGTTTATTATTGTTAAGCGTCACTGAAATGGTTTCCACTCAGCTTAAATGTCAAGGTACCTTTTCAGGTCCACGACGCTGGTCTTCCGTGGAAACTCTTCCGAGAGAGCGCAACTAAGGAGTGGTCCTGAAATAAAGTAGCCGTGTACAATCTTGTGTATTTTTTAATTTAGTGCTAATTTTGAAGCAGTATATTTATTTTATTAATCCGTAGATACAATACTAATAAATAAATATACAATCATAATAAAATATGTGAGCATATATAAGTTTTCGCGTTTTTATTTCAACATACTTTGTAACTTTTTGAACAACATAATTTGACAATCTTCAATCGACATCTGCTACAACGCCACAATTGTATTTCCATTTTCACAACCCGTTTTATGCTTTTCAGAATTTCATCTTACCAAGACGCTACATTAATTAACTGTATTTTAACTAGGATAGTCAGGAAGACTCTCTAATCTAACCTCTGACAAAGATTTTTCTATGGGAGACAATTTTCTATAAAAAAAGGCAAAAACATTTAATTAAAAATTACTGTAACTACCTTAAAATGAAGTCAGATAAAAAAGTTTACTATTGAAGAAAGACAATTTATTAAGGTATAAAATAGCTCATCAAATCAAACTATAAGAAAAAACATGTTTTTGAGAAACACCTCAAAAATTCTGTCAGAAGACGCTGTTCAAAAAACTATGTGTATGATGGAATACAAAAGGCGAAAACTTCCAAACGCTGTTCCTTTTAAATATGATTGTATTTATGTTTTGTATGATTGTATCTACAGATTATTTAAATACAATCACTGCACGGCACAAAATAAAAAATAAATCAGAAAAGGCACGGCTACTTTTTTTCCGGACCACCCCTTACATGCAAATAAAAAATAATTTAAACAGAAATAATCTAATAATTTACATAAATATAAATCTAAAATTATAAACATTTTTAAATCGCACCTAACTATTGATTTTAATGAGCAGTTACTGAACAGTCATACCCAACAATAAAGACTAAATAAGACAAAATTGTGACAAAAATGAGAGGAGTACAAATGAGATTCTGGAGGATATTGGCACTATACATAACATATATTTAAAGTTTTCTGTATATTTAAATAATAATAATAAATACTCTTTATTGCACACCTCATACAGTTACAAGCACAAATTTTACAATTAGATAAATTTAGGTAGAGGTAACAACAGGCGGTCTTATCGCTAATGAGCGATTTCTTCCAGACAACCTTTGGGTAGTGGAGACTAGAGAAAAACAATAAGCAGTAGGTGGTGTGTTGTGTGCAGACCGGATTACCACGTCGAACCAAGCAGCGCTGACCCGCTGTACCATTTACCAGGTCATGTAGGGAGATGAATAAAAACACTTATTTAGAATTGTAAAACATTTGAGCAGTGTAGTTGCAGGTGTTTCCCCGCTGGGAGTAGTTGTAGAAGTGAGCGGTGAGAAGTGAATGAGCAACGAGTACGAGTGCTGGCCTCTTTTATGGGTTTTTTAGCGTGCTCGTACTAGTGGCTGGTATGTGCCGTGTAAATTAGATATTTATTCACGAATAAGCTTACAGTATTACATGTTTGTAGGAGGGTTAAAATTGATATTTATATGGGACATTTCTTCATAAATTAGTACAAAATTCTTATAATCTAGACATTTTGCGTATTATGACATGATATCAATAAAATTAAGACATAAATCAGTACTTAAGAACTAGACATGGAAACACAATATATATACACGTTATTAAATTACAAATCATAAACAAATGGGTATAAATAGAGAAAATTATTGACTTAGATCTAGTTACACAAAAACAACAGTAATTTTATGCTATCTGCGGCATGGTGCATAGACACAAAAGAGACGAAATAGATAACACAGCACATTCATACGAATATACATACTTAAATAAATACAAAATAAACATACATATACGTACATATATACATATATAATACACACAGTAAGAAACAACAGTGTCAACTTAAAAACCTAAGGAAGAGATAAATAGTATTCCTTAAGTTGCGATTTAAAGCTACGGATAGATTGCGCGCGTTTTATGTTGAGAGGGAGAGAATTCCACAAACGAACGGCCTGGAACGTAAATGAGCAATTATAAAATTTGGAAGATGAAGATGGCACTTTTAGGAGCAATTTTTGAGAGGATCTAATAGAATTAAGATATGAGAAACGCTCTTTGAGGTAGCGGGGAGTTGCAGGGTTAAAAAGTATAGAAAAGAGTAGAGAAAGTATGTGAGAGTTACGGCGGTGACGGATAGGTAGCCATTTGAGTTGAGAACGAAAACTAGAAACATGGTCGAATTTGCGTAATCCGAAAATGAACCGAATGCAGGCATTTTGAATACGCTCTAGCTTATTAAGTTGCTCCTCGGTTAGGTCTAAATAGGAGATATCTGCATAATCAAGAATGGGTAAAATGTGTTTTTTGAACTTAACTTTAAAAGAATTAACTGAAACAGAGTTCCTTATAGGTGGTGGTATATTGTTCCAACATTTCGAAGCAGAGTATTTAAAACTGCCATGAAATGCCGCGGTGCCGTGACTGTTGTGCCGAGGACATAGTAGACGAGTTGCTCCCCTAATATGACGTTGTGAAAAACGTAACTTTTCATATAGGTACTGAGGCGTCATCGTTTTCACAATGCCAAAAAGCATACAGGCAAAGTGTAGTGCGCGTCTTGACTCCATATTCATTAACCCAAAAAGGCATCCAAAAAGCTCGGTGTGCTCAATAGAGCGAGGCGATACTTCACTCCGGGGCAGAGACTGCTCCTATACAAGTCGCAAGTCAGACCCCACATGGAGTACTGTTGTCACCTTTGGGCGGGAGCACCTGGATACCAGCTTGGGCCCTTTGACTCGGTGCAAAGGCGCGCTGTGCGGATCGTCGACGATCCCAAACTCACGAGCGATATTGAACCTTTGAGTCTTAGGAGGGACTTTGCCTCCTTATGCGTGTTCTATCGCTTGTACAATGGGTTGTGCTCTGAAGAACTGTTTGATATGATGCCCACGGCAGCTTTTTATCACCGCACCGCTCGCCGCCGGCACGGTGTTCATCCCCACACCCTGGAGCCCAATGGGTCGCGCACAGTACGATTTAAGAGGAATTTCCTCCCACGAACGCTGCGGCTGTGGAATGAACTCCCTGCCGAGGTTTTCCCAGTGGGCTACAGTATGAGGTTCTTCAAAAAAGGAGTGTATAGGTTCCTAAAGGGTAGGCAACGCGCATGTAAATCCTCTGGGGTTGCAGGCGTCCATAGGCTACGGTAACTGCTTACCACCAGGCGGGCCGTATGCTTGTTTGCCACCGTCGTGGTATTAAAAAAAAAAAAACCCGCTATTATTGAGGTAAGGTGTAACATAGGCTCGAGGTGGAATATAGAAACAAAAACGAGCACACGCGTTCTGCACTCGCTGTATCAGCTTTTTGGTTCGTGACAATAGACAACCACCCATAACAGTATCTGCATAGTTCAGCTTTGACAATATTAACGATTCACATAGAGATATTCTAACGTCAGTACTTAAATATCTACGAATTCTATATAATATCTTGAGTCTATAAAAACATACTCTAGAAGTTTCAATCACATGGTTATGGAATTTAAGTTTACCGTCCATAAGCACACCCAGGTTCCTAACTTCCGTCACCTGTTCAATACAATCATCTCCGATTTTAATCAACGGGTTGTGGTTGGAAATCGTACACCTTTGTTTATCAGTACCAAAAATAATGAACTTTGACTTATCTGGGTTTAAGACAAGACTGTTTTTATTTGACCACTGGACTATTCGTGTTAGATCATCGTTGATTTTTTCTATTGTACATGAAATTTCATTTCGCTTACAAGATAAGTAAATTTGGATATCGTCGGCATTAATGTGATAAGAACATTTTTGAATAGCATGCACTATATCTGCGGTATAGATAATGAACAGAATTGGGCCTAAAATTGAACCTTGCGGCACGCCACGGGAGACCATAGAAGCATCAGAGAACTGACAGTCACTATTTTGAATAGACAATTTCACTCTTTGACTGCGACAGCTTAAATAGCTGGAAAACCATCTTAGAGCATTGTTATCAAGTCCGTAATAGGCAAGCTTGGAGATAAGTAAATTATGATCAATAGTGTCAAATGCACGGGAAAAGTCAAGCAAAACCATAATCGATCCATCCCCTACACGACATTTTGACTGGGGTCGATCCCCAGTCAAAATGTCGTCAACAACGTCCAAGAGGGCAGTGGACGTGCTACGTCCAGTTCGAAAACCGGATTGCTTAGATGCCAATATAGAATTAGCTTCAATGAACTCGATTAGTTGCTGGCTTACTACTTTTTCGATCACTTTCGACAGAAAAGGTAAGATGCTGATAGGTCGAAGGTCTTTGTAATCGACAGGATCGTTCTTTTTGGGGATAGGTTTTATGAGAGCTTTTTTCCAGGCTTCTGGAAATACACCTAACTGAATGGATTGGTTAATAATAGCTGTGATACTGATAAGCCCTAAAGTACGTGGAAGTGTCAAAAGAATCATATCGCGCGTAATACCGTCAGACCCCTGAGAGTTAGATGAGATTTTCATAATGATTTTGGATACTGTGTTTTCATCAACTGGTTTGAAACTAAATGTAGCAGAGTTAAAACGGTTATATTCAAAGAAAAAAAGGACTGAAATTTTAACACTTCTGTTAGGAGTATTAAGAAAATGTAAATTGATTAAATTGGGATCATTGAAGTGACATGGGAGGATGGAGTCTTTATTATTGAAATCAACAACGTTATGTTTTAAATTCTTCCATAATTTACGAGAGTCTTTACAGTGTACATTAATGTTGCTGTTGAAATATGCTTGTTTCTCAGTAAACATAGCTTGATTACTTTTTAATTCCTTGTAATATGACTTATGGGATTGCAGTCCAGTAGCGCGACTTCTAATATATGCTTGATCTTTAAGTTTTATCATGTCTTTAACTGTTGATGTCACCCACGGATAACTTATATATTTTATATAAGCTTTTTTAACCGGAGCGAACAAATCAAAAATGTGTATAAGGTACGTAGTAAAAGATTCCAGCCATTCGTTAACATTTCCACCCAAAAGTCGTTCCCAATTAATTGACACAACGTACGAATTAAAATCAGAGACTGGGATATGTTTAAGTGGCCTGAAAGAAATCCAAGTGGGACATGGCTTTGGTTTTTTTATCTGTAAGGTGCATGTGATGAACGCGTGACTGCTAAGATCCGGTACGTGATCAACACACACATGAGATAGTTTGTTATTGCTGCAAATAACGTCTATAAGTGTCTCTGAGTGATCAGTAAAGTGAGTAGGACCTGTGACATATTGGATTAAATTCAGACAATGTAGAAATTCTGACAGCTTCTTAACATTTGTGTCATTAGGTGAAAGTACATCGATATTGAAATCGCCCATCAAAGCTATGTGATCAAACTCAGAGAATAAACCAACAGACTCGGTAAGGGCGTCAAAGAAAGTGTTTACATTAAGCCAGGGTGGCCGGTACGCAGTACCTATCGCAAAACGAAGTCCATTAAGTTCAATACTTAGCCACATTTGTTCTACTGAAGGTGTATTATAGGGATGGTCGAGTTTACGCACATAGATACCCTTCCGAATGCAAAACCCAACACCACCACCGCGCGAGCGGACCTCGGTGGGACCGCGGCACGTGTCGCAGACGGTAGCCCGCAGGTGCCGGGGCGCGGGCCTCTTCACCAACCCGTAGCCAAGTCTCATTGATCGCCAATATATCAACAGAGTGTCGTTCAAGAGCCACAATAAACTCCTCATGGCGTGTCCCAAGAGAGCCAGGGTTTAACAAACCAATAATAATACTTTTATTCTTTATAATAAACTGTAAAACAAATTGAAATGATATTTGAACATATTTTAAATTTATTAGCCGTTTTTGAAGTACACTTAAATGATGACTGTTCAGAAAAAACTTATTTAGTGGGATACATTTTCTTTTCTTTGAACACATTGAGTAACTCGAAAACAGGTGTCTATTTTTAAAAATTAAAATTTTAACATAATTTTTATTTTTATTTTTTTTATTTTATTTATTTAGAAACAAACAGTCGTATACATTTATATTAGGTACAACAGGGTTTTTAGGTTATAGACTTACAGTTTCCTCAATAAGAATAAGTTAACCATAACATACTAAAAATATAAACAGCTTGACTAAGTTACAGAAACAGTGCCCAATAAGAACAGAAAAACAAAAGAGAAACAGTTATAATTATAAAAATCAATCATAAACATCAATCTATGGTTCATTAATACAGTGAAAAGATAATTGTTTAAACCTACATACTTTTTCACTAAAAATGTCTATATTTTGAAATTTTTTGTCATACAGCCTGCACGCTCTTCTAATGAAACAGTTCTTTGCATATGCTGTCCTACAATAGGAAATATGAAATAGAGGTTTCTGTCTACAAGCTCGCTCACAACGACGGGGTACTCTAAAGGAAAGGGAATTTAACAAAGACGGGGCATCGATGATGTTATTAATAATTTTAAAAAGAATCAGAACATCAATACGTTCTCGACGAGAACTTAAAAGTGTAATGTTTTGTCTTTTTATAGCGGTGATATAGTCTGTGTATTTAAGTGTAGTTCGGAATTCAACTGTTTTAACAAACTTTTTTTGCACTTTTTCAATCCTGTCACTGTGAATTTTATAAAGTGGGTTCCAAACGGCGCTAGCAAATTCTAACCTACTACGGACATAGCTATTAAATAATAACTTGTAAGTCGAGAGTCTCCTAAAAGGCTTCCCTGCACGTAATATGAATCCCAATTGCCTAAAGGATTTAGTTAATAAATTATCTATATGAGGTACAAATGTAAGCTTTGAGTCCATAATCACACCGAGGTCTCGAATTTGGTCGACACGAGCCAACTCTTTATTGCAAAGCATGTACTTATAATTTATGGTTGTAAGTTTCCTACTAAAACTTATAATGAAACATTTATCTGGATTAAGGAATAAGTCATTCGAGGAACAAAATGTCTGAAAATTTGCTAGGTCATTCTGCAAGACAGCGCAATCATCAATATTTTTAATTATTCTAAAAATTTTAGTATCATCGGCGTATAATAGCATATTGGAATTCTTTACGCATTCAGTAATATCATTAATATAAAGGATAAATAGCAAAGGTCCTAAATGTGACCCTTGCGGTACCCCGGAAGTAATAGGTCTATAATGAGAAGTGTATCCTTGCACAGCGACCGCCTGCGAACGATTTTCAACATATGATTTTATCCAGCGGAATAGGTCACCATGTATACCGAATTGCCAAAGCTTCAAAAGTAATCTTTCGTGACAAACCTTGTCGAATGCCTTGGCAAAATCGGTATACACCGCGTCCACTTGATACTTTTTATCTAAAGCATCTAATATAATTTCTGTAAAAGATAAGAGATTGGTGTCCACACTACGACCGCTAAGAAAACCGTGCTGGTTCGGAATGATATGACGACGCAATGCAGAAGAAAGCTGGTCAGTAACAATTTTTTCAAGGATCTTACCAAAATGACATAACTTCGATATTGGACGATAGTTTTCTATCTCTGCACTAATTTCTCCTTTTGGTATCGGTGTTACTAATGCACGTTTCCATAGCGATGGTACGCACCCCTCCCTGATGGACTTTTCGAAAAGTAAAGTGATAGGTACTGCCAAAGTAGAAGAGCAATTCTTTATTAAAATAGGTGGAATGCAGTCAGGACCGGAACCTTTATTAATATTAATACGTTTAAGATAGCTGTGTACAAGATCTTTGGTTATAAAAACGGTATCCATGTCGAAGACAGTATAGTTTATAGGTGTAAGACTATTTAGGTCCACGGAACTATTCCTAGGTTTTTCAAACACTGAGTGAAAATGTTCATTGAATAAGTCACAAATTTGTTCACCGCTTGATGCTGACATGCCTTTATATTGCATAACCTGAGGAAGACCACTTTTAGCAAAAACTGACTTTATGTACGTCCAAAAGAATTTAGGGTGAGTATTTATCTTAATTTCAGTATGTTCAATATAATTTTTGTAACACACAGCTTCAAATTTTAAGACCCTTTTTCTTAGTAATTTATAACTGTCTAGATCCAAAGGATTACCATAAGTCTTCCACAGTTTATGATATTTTTTTTTTTCATTCATTAGTCTTCTAAGAAGTCTATTATGCCAGGGGGGCCTGGAACAAGATGTACGTTGAATGACCTTTGGAACAAATCTATCAATTAATTCATTTAGTATATCATAAAAAAATATTACACAGTCTTCCAGCAGGCGGCCAGAAAAGAGTTCAGACCATTCAACATTAGATAACGCAACATTTATTTCATCAAAATTTGCCTTAAAGAAGCAGTATTTAAAAGTGGAGGCCGGTTTAAGGGGGCGCGTGTAATGTAGATTTAATTCAATTTGAAGGGCCTTATGGTGCAAATCTTCAGGCGTTAAAGGGTCGTTACTAGCTATAACTGTGCAATTTGTATTGCAAAAAATTAGATCTAAAATACGCTGATTAATATTACAGCAATAGTTGTACTGGTCTAATCCTGAAAAAGATAAAAAATCGCTTAGGAATTGTAAAGGTAAAGTGTTACAGTTACTAAGGCCCATTTTAGATGAATTAGTTTTAAACCACTGTGCGTCAGATATATTTAAGTCACCAGTAATAAGAAATATGTCATTAGGATTGTCCACTATTAACTGGCTACAAATATCAAAAAAGTTTTCTAACGTATCTTTATAAAGAGGCCCGTGCGGAATGTAAGCACAACATATATTTAAAAACGTTTGCCCTTGAATTCCTTGCTGATAATTAAGTTTACAACTAAAAATATGACTAAGAAGTGTTACTAACGCACTACCACCAGCATTAACTCAAGATCCTTAACAACTACAATCGGAAAGTTCTCTTATACCGGTCATCTGAGACTTTAACTAACTTGTCATAATGTGCATGGTAAGCGAATGGTACCCCAGATTTGTAACCACCGCGATGCAGTTTCTCTCCTCGTTTAAATGCAGGCAGAATCGTGACAAGCCGTGCCTTTTGTTTGCAAAGCTATAAATAAAGATATTTACACAATACACACCCCGCTGGTCACGCGGCTGATTGAAGGAGAAACCGCATTAACAATAACTCATGAATACGGGAGAACGTGGAATTGAATGGTCCATGACTAATGTAATCGCAATCAGTAAATATGTAACTATCATGCCACTTGCAAAAATCTAACGAAACTTATCCTATTCCACGACGGTGGCAAAGCATACGGTTTGCGTGACGGTAGGGAGACACCGTGGCCTAATCCACGTTTATTGTCTAATAAACGTTGTCTAACTGTTTTGGCAGTTTAATGAATATGCAGTTTGAGCCAGGCTAGGCACTCTATGCTGAGAGTGAGAGTTATAAATCTGTTTATTGAAAGTGCACTTAAGTACATGATTTAAAAAGAAAACGTTGTAGATATACATACAACCAGGAAAAAAGTAAATTTTAACATAAAATACGCCCGTACTCACAAATTCTTTGGCAGTTTTCGACAATAATGTGTAGTAAATAAAATATAGGAATCAGAAATAAAAGTTATCTGCTGTCACGAGTCAATGTCATCTAGAATGTTATCGCAAAACGCCCAGATAAAATTACAGACGATTCACTGAGGTGTAATATTAGGTGGATAAATTGTCCCAAATAGAATATAGGTAACGCTTATTCCGAGAAACGTCGAGGTGTTGCCAACATTATATTGCTACTGATCTAAATTACAGTTCCACGAAGCCGAAGGTAAATAAATAAACCAAAAAAATGCTGATGATGTTGAAAGTTATGACATGCGAGGCGAGCCAATGTTCTTACAAAAGAGAATAACGAAGACTCACAGAAGTGGAGAAGAAAATGCTGAAAATAAACTTAGGCTCTGAAGGAGTAAAGTGTGAAAAATAGAAAGATATGTAAATAGAAAAACAAGCAAAATATTTCGACAATTTGCAGCAGATCGACCACGGCACGCAGTCATCGGACACTAATTGCTTCACTGGCCAACTTTAGAATGTTAAATCGATCCAATTCTGAACAGAAATAAAGCGATTACTTTAATAGATCTTAATGACACAATTTAAAGTGAATACTCGACACCTCTAATGGAGTTTGAAATGCGACTTTAAATGTTTTGAAGTCTTTGTTTATATGAAAGGAAGGATTCGTGACGCAATTCTTATTTGGACCTTTGATATTCTACCTATGACTAAGCTCAGGCAATTGACTACACATATTCGGGCTCATATGCAACTTTTTGCTAAACTCAATGTGCAAATTCGTTTTGAAGCCTAGGTATAACAGAATAGATTAACTACTAATATAATATGATCTTTAACTTCTATGAAAACTATGATTAGTCATAGCTCAAGGACAACACACGCGACAACTCCGGACTACTCTATTGACTTTAATTTTGCTAGCCCAATGAGTAACCAGCAAGAATGTGCGATGAGCGCACCAAGGTCAGCTAATGATGTAACCGCCTCGATTCGGCTACGCGCTTTTATTTAGCAATAAAACCGCACAATTTTATTGTCCGACGTCAATCGCACTTATATCGTAACCTCCGAAGGATGACATCACGATAACGCTAATGATAACCGCCAACCTGTTTTCAATTAATTCCTAGAAATGTTTACAATGCTGACCTTTCTTAGCTTGTTTCTCTCGTTCCTTTTCCTTTTCGCGGGCCTTTTTCTCGCGCTTTTCGCGCTCCTGCTTTTCTTTCTCCAGGCGCTTCATCTCCTTCTTCAGATCCTTCTCGTTCTTCCTCGACTTGGTGTCGTCGATCTTCTCCGACAGGATGAAAGTCCCCGTCTGGACTTTCGCGTCCGTTTCGTCCTTCGGTCCCATCGCACTCACTCACACAAGGGCAATGTAATTATAGAAACTGAATTTACAGGATCCTGTGTTGCACTCTGAAAATTTTCGATTCCACACTCGACTAGCTACGTTCTTATCAAGACGAGCGTCGACGCTCGCGATTGGCGAATCCGTATCAAAGTTATCACTGACACTCGACTGTTTCGAAATTGGGAGGACGTTACGTTAGCCGCGGCGTCGTCCGTCTGTGGCGCGGTCCGGGGCGGTACTGCCGGCGCCGGCGGCGCGCGCGCCGCGTGGGAGCGTCAAACTCTATAAATAAAACCTTCACTTCCTATACAGCATATGGAATCAGAAGACTATTTATGGCCAATGAACCCATGAAAGCTTTTCGCGGTGACTAAGCTGAGCTGATGTTTACGCTCGATTTCGATGCCAAGGTTGCAGAATTAGCAACGTTTTATCGGCAATGTCAATGTCAGTGCGCTTCCCCGATAGTCCGTCAGTTTGATAAAAGACAGAATGCGAATAAAGTCATTTGTGTGACCCGAAAGCCAAACAAGGCTGAGATGCTGGAACGGACCCAAGCCGGTTTTGAAATTCGCGATTCCGAACAATCAGTGCCGAGAAGATCACCTTGGAACGCTCTCGTCGAGATATAGTCCGATCGAAACAAAAAGTCTTAATCATCTTTCAACCTTTTTCGGGGAGATAGCAGTGCCGAAATAAAAAGATAATACGTATTATATCTGGTCTTTTAATGCCAGAGTTGGCCAAACTCTATTTCTGTTCTAATCCGGGAATGTTTGTTATCCATTTCTCTAATAATGTCAAGGTCCGTCAAGTTTACGATAAGCAAACAGCGATAAGACTGTGTTTTCTCAATCATCAGTCAAGCCATAACTTGTTGCACGTAAATAACCGATAATATAATATATGTAGGTTCTTTGTATTTGCTGTCAAAGTGTTGCAGCTGCAAATTAGATAGTTAATGACGTTGGTCTGTATTAGAATTATGGATAGGTATACAAAGATTGCCAGTTTTCTTGATACATTATACAATACATTACGCTCTTATCGTTTTCAAGTAAACAGTCAGCTAGAGAGGATATCCGAGACGCTACGCGAAATATACGCTTTCGCTAACGAAAGAGTTGCTTGCAGTAATTTAGAATACACATTTTACTGCATTTTTTAAATGTTGAGTTGATGCTAAAATACTACAAAAATTGTAAAACTCATTAAGATTATTAAGATTTTGTATTTGACTACATACAGCAAACGTACTTAAATTATAACTCTAAATTCATATTACCAAAAGCCTACGCATTTCAGCATTTAACCCCACGGGCCCTTTGTTTCATTTGCAACGAGATTCCAGCCATTTTGAAGCGCAATCAAGTCGGAAATAGTGGTCGGGCGGAGGGCATGTCGAATTACAGAGAAACGCCGCGACAAAGGAGCCGGCAAGGGATTACAGAGCTTTCCCATGGCCTGTTACCAATGCCAGCCAAGCGGGCCCGCGTGGACTGAGGGCCTACCGCGAACATCGAAGTCGAAAATTGCATCTTTATCGCTCTGGCCAATACGAGCGATAGAGGCTAATAGACGAACGACGAACGAAGTGGTTCGCGGTGGGCCTCGTGGCAAAGTGATCCACATATTGTACCCATATATAATGCAGAGAACTTAAATCAGCATTTCCTCAGCTCTCTTACGCAAGGGGTCGTATTAGGACTTAGGACCCTGTGACACTTTTGCATGCAGACTGTTATTCTGTGTATTATGTGAGTAAAATGGATTACTCTTTGTAAGAAATCGCTTGGCATCGGAGGGAAGGGAAACCATAAACATGACCACTTGATCACCCTATTGCCTAGTTTCTGTCGAGTTATGCTCCTATGATAAGCTTACTTTAATACCTACTTCCCCATTACTTGGTGGTTCAGGCGAACGCTCGCAACTCCTGCAAGCAGTACGATGACAATAGGTATCGTATCAGCCAGAACTCGGTCACCCGTGACGTGAGGTCGGCACTATAAAGTTCGGACTGTTGGGAAGCAAATCGCATTCTAGTAAGTGATCAATAAATGGAAACAGCAGCAAATTACCTGTAGATATCAACATTTTTTTTCCAGTTTGTAAGATCAAACTTTAACTATTGTTAACTGACTTTATGTAGACCTCCAAAATGAATCCTTTTCTTTTTTTCTAGGGGGGTGTTGCAAGACAATTAATTCTATTGAAAATTGATCAGTAGATATGCTCTCATAAACTCATTGGAATAATACTGTAAGACAAAAAATATTCCCAAAAAATTAAAAACATGAAACAGGGACGTAATTAAATGTATCATTAAAATGTATTTCAGTGTAAGTGAACGACCAGGACTGTCATATAAAGCTAAATGTAAGAAATAAAGAAGAATGGAAAACACAGATTTAAACCATATACGCATACCAAGCATTTAATATCAACCCACGTTCACCTACTGGGTAAGGGTAACATAACTGTGATTCTTCACATTTTGTCAAACTCCTACAGAGAACAATATCTCAAAGCGAAGGCAATCTCTTAAAAGATATATCAAGGACAATTCATCGAAGTAGCTATGCGGATGAGTTGTTTAAATAAATAAATATAAATATTATAAGACAACGTTACACAAATCGACCTAGGCCCACAGTAAGCTCAATAAGGCTTCTGTTATGGGTACTAGACGACAATATATATAATAGATAAATATGGATAAATACTTAAATACATAGAAAACATCCATAACTCAGGAACAAATATCTGTGATAAACACACAAATAAATGCCCTGACCAGGATTCGAACCCGGGACCTCCTGCTTCGTGGGCAGGGCCACTACCGCCTAGGCTAGGAGGCCGTTTTAAAATGATCTAGACACGACATCATTGTTAGGAAAATAAGAGCGTGTATATGTAAAGGAGATTTTGAACACCTCACCCGCTAAGCTACTTCTGCTGCTGACTGTGTGTCTAACAATACTTACGTAAGAGTCAATGGTCTATTTGTCCGAAGATTTTGGTAGAAGGACCATCTCTGCGTTAATTTGGAAAGTAAAATTACCAGAGATCTTGGTGTTAAGTTTCTTGGTGGGAGGCGCGTGTCGGGCTGTCGGCGGTAGCGCGGGAGGGTGCAGGCACAGAATAACTAATAGTATGGTGCAGGTGTACATTATGTTATCAAAACTCATAATCATAACACATCAATAGTTGAGCATGTAAAGTTAAAATTACGTTACTGCCACAGATAAAAAACTTATCATATGTAACATCGGTTGTGGTAATGATAGCCATTGCCTACCGTTTTTGAACACGTTTTAGAAGACTTACAATGTGAGTGTTTACACTCATATTGTAAGTTCCCGACACGCGCCCGCGCGACCGCCGGCACAATCGAGTTGGCTATGGTGGTGCAATGGCGGCCATTCTGTGGTTTCCGAATACGGCATTTAGAATAAATAATATGAGTGTAGATAAAGCAGTGTATGCAACTGTACGTAATTAGGCCTTATTACGTAACAGTTACATAAACTACTAATGCTCAACGCACAGACAATTATAAGTAGTAAGTAGTAAAAAGAAGTAACTGTTAAAGTGACGACTAATGACGTTGCAGATGCCCGTAGGCTACGGTGTCTTTTAGCCATCAGACGGGCGTTACAAGAACGAGTGTAATAAGTATTAACATCGTTAACTAGATCAACTCATCTTATTCTACATCTTAATCTGCATAAAGAAATAAATTACTATCTCCTTACGAATACATTGCAATAATAATCAATTGCGGGGACACCGGGACACATTTACGATGACATTACATATAATATTAATGTCATCGTAATTCATAATTGATCGCTGCTCGATTAATACTGATTGCGAATTTATGCCTCTATAAATCATTAGAAAATGCATTTAAACACAGTTGTGTGTGATATTATACGATTAATAAGTATTAAAGTATCACATAGAAAGCCAGGACCATGTTTAAATTGCCAATCCCAAAAGTAGCTACGCGGCCAATGTGTTCAACACGAGCTGGACTCGATCGACACCAAGGATAGACTATAGGAAAATTAAACAAAAGTCGTCTCCTTCACGATTTTCGTAGACATCTCTTCTAAATATGTACCTAAAACTGGTATGGATGTGTTCCTCGTTGTCTCCAGAATACGAATTGCCCGATTTTAGTTTCTGGAGGGGGGGACAGGTCGGAAAAAAGGCGGGGAAAGATGGCGGCCGACTGTCATCGAAATTTGTTCACATCTCGAGTCCTGTGAGACCGATCGGTTTGTATGATATATAATTCGAAAGATTATTAGACGTACTATAATTGTTTCTAAGTAACCATACTCATCACTTTAGTCGTTTACAAAATATTTGAAAAAATCTGTTTTTTTTACCGTGCATGTTTGCGTAAGTATTGATAAAACATGCTTATAAGTCTTATAACTCAATAATGTATAACTTTACCGCAATTAATGTTCTTATAAAATATACGGTAAATTTTATAAGCTTTCTAAAAATAAGTTTTGTTTGTATATAATATAATATAACCAAGTAAAGATGTTTTTTTTCAGCATGGGTCGCTGCGCATCGTCATATAAATGGCGCCTACTGTGTCGTATTATCATTATTTCTCGAAATCTTTTTTACGGATCAAATTATAATAGGTATCATTTGAAAGCCCTTTAAATGTTCTTTAATAGGTTCTGTTAAGTCTGAGCTGCAAAATTAACCGTTAATTTTGTTTTAAAGAAAATGTAAGGCTTTTACCTAATAGACTGGAGGAAACAGGCTTGTTTGGCGAAAAGTCCTCAAGATCTCTTCTAAATGCCTAAAACTGGTATGGATGTGTTTTTCATTGTCTCCAATATACGAATTAACTGGTTTTATTTTATAGAGGGGGGGGGGGGGGGGGGGGGGTGGCGGGCGAGTTAAAAAAAGGGAGAAGGGAAAGATGGCGGCCGACCGTCATCGAAACTTCTTCACATCTCGAGTCCTATGAAACCGATCGGTTCGCATGAGGTGTTATTTGAAAGATTATTAAACCTAATATAAATGTTTCTAAATAACCCTAGTCATCCATCACTTTAGTGGTTTACAAAATATTTGAAAAAATATGATTTTTTACCGTGCATTTTTGCGTAATTACTGATAAAACATGCTTATAACTCAATAAGTTATATCTTGAGAGCGATCAATGTTAGAATAAAATATACGAGAAATTTAATGAGCTTTCCAAAAACATAAGTTTTATGTGTATATAATATTATATAACCAAGTAATGATGAATTTAGTTCAGCATGGGTCACTGCGTATCGTCATATGAATGGCGGCCGACCGTCGTCGTATTATCATTATTTCTCGAAATCTATGATACGGATAAAATCTTAATAGGTATCATTTGAAAGCATTTTAAATGTACTTTAATCGGTTCTTTGAAGTCTGAGCTGCAAAAAAAACCGAAATTTTTTTTTTTAAGAAAATGTAAGATGTTTTCCTAATAGACTGGAGGAAACTGGCTTGTTAGGAGAAAAGTCCTTAAAATCTCTTCTAAATTCCTAAAACTGGTATGGATGTGTTCCTGATTGTCTCTAGTATACGAATTGACCGGTTTTATTTTATGCAGGGTGGAAGAGTCGAAAAAAAACGGGAGGGGAAAGATGGCGGCCGACCGTCATCGAAATTAGTACGAATCTCGAGTCAGTCGAGTTCTTACTTGACAAAATTGGCAATGACATATATATTATATATGTTTTTGGAAAGTTCAAAGGATTTCCGTAACTTTTATAACAATATTGATTGCGGTTAAATTATAATTTATTGAGCTATAAGCATATATGTTTCATAAGTATATACTTATGTAAACATGCCCGGTAAAAAAAACATATTTTTTCAAATATTTTGTAAACGACTAAAGTGATGACTAGGGTTAATAACAAACACTTATAGTACGTTTAATAATCTTTCAAATGAAATCTCACACGTACTGATCGGTTCCATAGGACTCGAGATATAAACAAATTTCGATGACGGTTAGCCGCCATCTTTCCCCTCTCCCTTTTTTTCGACTCGTCGCCCCCTCTTTAAAATAAAACCGGTAAATTCGTATACTGGAGACAATCAGGAATACATCCATACCAGTTTTAGGTATTTAGAAGAGATGTCGATGACTTTTCTCCAATCAAGCCGGTTTCCTCCAGTCTATTAGGTAAAAATCTTACATTTTCTTTAAAAAAATAAAAGGTTAATTTTGCAGCTCGGACCTCTAAGAACCAACTACAGTAAATTTAAAATGCTTTCAAATGATACCTATCACGATTTGATACGTATAATACATTCTGAGACACACAGAAAAACACTTTTGAGGACAAGAAGAACCCAACTACGCAAATTAGTGGGACTGATAACAGGACACAACACACTAAACAAACACCTCTTCACAATAGGTAGGACAGACAGCCCCATGTGCAGGCCATGCATGGAGGCGGATGAAACAACAAAACACATTCTGCTAGACTGCGAACGGGTAGAAGTATACAGTACTAAACACCTAGGGACCCCACGCACCTTGCGCGAGGCGGCAGGCAACCTGAAAGCTCTGCTGGGCTTCGTAGAGGAGCTGGGGTGGTTGGAATAATGGTGGTACCCCCGTTTCACGCAAAATAGGCACACTGGATGTCGACTTGCGGAAAAACGCCCAGGATAACTAACTAACTAGATTCTGAGAAATAATGAAAATACAACGACGGTCGACCGCCATTCATATGACGATACGCAGTGACCCATGTTGAACAAAATTCGCCATTACTTGGTTATTTAGTATTATATAACTTACGTTTTTGGAAAGCTCATAAAATTTTCTATCAATTTTATACTCACATTCATTACGGTTAAGTCATAATTTATTGAGTTATATATAAGCATGTTTTATCAGTACTTACGTAAACATGCACGGAAAAATTCATATTTTTTGAAATATTTTGTAAACGACTAAAGTGATGACTAGGGTTAGTTAAAAACAATCATAGTACGTTTAATAATCTTTCAAATGGCATCCCACACGAACCGATCTGTTCCATAGGATTCGAGATATGAACAAATTTCGATGACGGTCGGCCGCCATCTTTCCCCTCCCCCTTTTTCGATTAATCCCTCCTCCATAAAATAAAACTGGTCAATTTGTATACTAGAATAGAGACCATGAGGAACACATCTATACCAGTTTTAGGTATTTAGAAGAGATTTTGAGGACTTTTGTCCTAACAAGCCTGTTTCCTCCAGTCTATTAGGTAAAAATCTTACATTTTCTTTTAAAAAAACTTAATTTTGCAGCTCAGACTTCAAAGAACCGACTGAATTACATTTTAAATGCTTTCAAATGATACCTATTACGATTTGATCCGTAAAATATATTCCGAGAAATAATGATACGACACGACGATACGACGACAGTTGGCCGTCATTTATATGACGATGCGCAGCGACCGATGCTGAATAAAATTCATCATTATTTGGTTATACAGGGTGGAAAGATAAGTCGGGCCCTGGAGGAAAACTACCTTAAATCGTTGAGATAGCTCAATTCACTAAAAGGAAACATTCTTTTATTTCTTTAAAGGGACATAACTGCATTTACAAATTTTTGGAAAAGAATACAGTTTTCAAAAAAAGTATTTATTTTGTAATTTTTGCCATAAATCATTTTTATGACAATTGATGCCAATCGATCCTGTTTCCAACGAGGATAAAAACTTCTAAATACCAACCAAGTTTTGGGCACAAGAGAACCCATAAATAATAATAATAATATTTTTCATACAATTAGTATGGAAAAAAGTAAAAATTAAGAAAAAAACTGTGAATGCAGTTTTAGTTTTTAGGAAAAATAAAAGAATGTTTCCTTTGAGCGAATTGAGTTATCTCAAGGTTTTAAGGTAGTTTCCCTCCAGGGCCCGACTTATCTTTCCACCCTGTATAATAGTATACAGTGTGGAAAGATAAGTCGGGCCCTGGAGGGAAACTACCTTAAAACGTTGAGATAGCTCAATTCACTGAAAGGAAACATTCTTTAATTTTTTTAAAGGGACATAACTGCATTTACAAATTTTTGGAAAAGAGTACAGTTTACAAAAAAACTATTTATTTTGTAATTTTTGCCATAAATAATTGTTATGACAATTGATGCCAATCGATCCTATTTACAACAAGGACAAAAATTTCTTAATACCAACCAAGTTCAGGGCACAAGAGAACTCATAAATAATAATAAAAATATTTTTCATACAATTAGTATGGAAAAAATTGAAAATTAAGAAAAAAACTGAATGCAGTTTTAGTTTTTAGGAAAAATAAAAGAATGTTTCCGTTCAGCGAATTGAGCTATCTCAACGTTTTAAGGTAGTTTCCCTCCAGGACCCGACTTATCTTTCCACACTGTATACAAATCAAACTTATGTTTTTGGAAAGCTCATAAAATTTCCCGTATATTTTATAATAACATAAATTGCGGTTAAGTTATAATTTATTAAGTTATAAGCATGTTTTGTAAGTACTTATGCAAAAATGTCCGGTAAAAAATCATATTTTTTCAAATATTTTGTAAACGACTAAAGTGATGACTACGATTGTTTAGAAACAATTATAGTACGTTTAATAATCTTTCAAATGACATCTCAAACGAACCGATCGGTCTCATAGAACTAGAAATGTGAACAATTTTCGATGACGGTCGGCCGCCATCTTTTTCCCCCCCATTTTTTAGACTCGTCCCCCCCTCCATAAACTAAAACCGGTCAATTCGTATACTAGAGACAACCAGGAACACATACATATCAGTTTTAGGTATTTAGAAGAGATGTCGACGACTTTTTCCAAACAAGCCGTTTTCCTCCATACTAGGATGATTAAGACATGGATTGACAATGCCTATACAAAATCGCGTTCCCTTATTTCAGGCTAAAGCACTAGCGTCATCTATAGGTCACCACAAACACTAAATCCTACTTAACCTTTCAGTTAAGCCCATTGGTTGACTGGTAGAGAATGCCCTATGGCATTAAGTCCGCCATTTGTACCATCTTATTTTGTGCAATGAAGATTAAATAAATAAATTCTAGTTTGTAATACTTTGTTCGGCGATTAACGCTGACAGAATAACTCGACTCCAGACTCAACAGATACGCTGTGGCACTCAGTACCGAAAACAGACGTATAGCCTGAAGGTTCGAGGAACGCGATTATGTATAGGCATTGTCCATCCATGTCTTAATCATCCTTGATCGACACTACTTTGTAAGAAAACAGGAGCGTGACAAGATTTCCACTAGATAGCAGCACCCTGACAGGAGGTCTCCTTAATTGACAG
This sequence comes from Pammene aurita, assembly GCA_947086415.1. Taxonomy (NCBI): domain Eukaryota; kingdom Metazoa; phylum Arthropoda; class Insecta; order Lepidoptera; family Tortricidae; genus Pammene; species Pammene aurita. The sequence goes on along the minus strand of OX352309.1, from coordinate 600,022 downwards.
CAGCTGTCAAAAGCCACCAATCAAAGGAAATATGATTAAACATGATTGGTGGATTATGACAGCTAGACCTCTCGCCACGGTGCTGCCATCTAGTGAAAAACTCGATCGCGGAAACTCTCATTCTGAACACCACACCAGCTTAGCTACTTCTGGTGCATAGGGTTTGCACGACGGATCCAGATCCAGATATTTATAATTCCCTACATTGGATCCGGATTGCAAACTCTACTGCGGATGATTATCCAATATAGCCGAGAAATATTAAGTCTATTGCATTTATTGCTGAATTTTTTATACAGTTAGCAGCAGTAGTAGCTAAGCGAGTGAGGTGTTCAAAATGAGCTTGACACGACTTTATTGTGAAGAGAATAAGAGCGTGTGAAAGACATGGCAAAAGCACTCACTTTCCATCCGCAATAAAACATAGACCACCTTCACTTAACTAACACTTAGGTGAAGGCATTTTCAAAATAACAAATGGACAATAGAGACGTCGACCTGTCAATGTTATTCCAGTCGCTCACCACGCGTGAGCGATTTAAAACATCGTTCACACCAGAGTAAGTGCTTATTACTAAATTGTAATGGTTGTCGAGGTCTCAGTTACACTGGCTTGTATGAGCGCTCGACTGTTTAAGCGTGGAGAATGTGGTACCGGGACAGGAAGGCGTTATGCAATAGCGGGCACTTTCTCGCACAACCATTTACTAAACTCGATTGACAAATGACGGCGGAAACACTTTGTTACTGGGCTCATAAACATTACTGGTGCAGTGCAGTATGACATTTGAAGTACGGCTTTCCACGGAAAGTTTTTTGGTCGTTGGGGTCGATTTCGACGTTCACCGAGACCATCTGACTCGGATACCGTTTGATGGTTAAAATATTATTAAAGAATTTAAAATAAAACTCCTCCTACTAATTTACACTACTTTAAAGTTGTGGGAGGAACCTCAGAAGATTATTTTCAAATCGATCTCCTGAAGCACCACGATAGCATGATTAGCAATTTCAGATGAAGTAAGCACATCTCATTGACCCAACTATATAGTCGCGCCCGAGTAAGACTATCATCTTCCTGATTAGTCGGTACTGTGTGAGAGACGAAACTGCAACTGGCGACTTGACAGATATTTACGCTAAGTTCATACGGTAACAATTTAACCAACGACGACGGCAGTTGCAGCGCTCGCGCCTATCACGTCACACCACTTCCTTGACAGGGGAACTTAATTTTAAAACTATTACATTTACAACACTAATCATCTCATGGGATGGAACTCTATTCTCCATAAAGAGCTCAAGTTACATTCATAACTTTTTTGTATAATTTTCCACGAAGCTTAAAACTCGACTAATTTTACCTCAAAATACATGGCCTTAGGCCATGTTTCATAGTGCCCGTTGTTGATAAAACCCGAATCGAAACGAGCTGCGTCATTTACTTGAACATCTGAGACGAACAAAGGCCCCTCGAGATCGGACTGTATCGTCACTGACCTTGTTGACTTGTTGTATCGGAGTACCTCGATTGTTCAAACTTGTTGACACCTCAAATGATTATTATTGACTAAAATGAGATATGGAATTAATTTGACACTAAAAATTTCGGTGCTGTGAAGTTGACCACCCCAAACCGTTTGCCCGCAAATGGCATATCGGTATCGTTAGTTCATCGTTAGTTCATGTTTGTTCAGCAGGTTAAATCGTTAGGACCCGATCGTAACGTCGATTTTTTAAAAAAACAAAATGGGGTGGCTAACTTCACGTTAACCACCCCAAACCACTTTTTTTGCTATTTCTATTTTTATATCGAAAGATATTCGTTAGTTCATGATAGTTCACCAAATCAAATCGTTAGGACCCGACGCAATTATTTTATTTTATTTTTTGAAAGTGGGGTGGCTAACTTCACGCCAACCACCCCACCCTGGAATCGACAAATCTAACTATGTGGGGGCATCGGGCGACGTTAGTTCACGTTTGTTCAGGCATTAAAAACGTTAGGATCCCATCAGTATTGCCAGAAAAAAATAAAATCGAAAATTTGCTATTGGCGGCTGAAGGCAGGTATGTTAGGTGTCGTAAAAAGTTATACAATCGGGTCCTTACGATTCTTCAGCCTAAACAAGCGTCTGCAGGCCTTACTTAATCGATACAGTACGGTATCTTGCGGGCAATCAAAAGAGAAAAAGAGATTTCCGAGGTTTTAGATTTTTTTTCATACTATGGGGTGGCTAACTTCACGCCAACCACCCCACCCTGGAATCGACAAATCTAACTATGTGGGGGCATCGGGCGACGTTAGTTCACGTTTGTTCAGGCATTAAAAACGTTAGGATCCCATCAGTATTGCCACAAAAAAATAAAATCGAAAATTTTCTATTGGCGGCTGAAGGCAGGTATGTTAGGTGTCGTAAAAAGTTATACAATCGGGTCCTTACGATTCTTCAGCCTAAACAAGCGTCTGCAGGCCTTACTTAATCGATACAGTACGGTATCTTGCGGGCAATCAAAAGAGAAAAAGAGATTTCCGAGGTTTTAGATTTTTTTTCATACTATGGGGTGGCTAACTTCACGCCAACCACCCCACCCTGGAATCGACAAATCTAACTATGTGGGGGCATCGGGCGACGTTAGTTCACGTTTGTTCAGGCATTAAAAACGTTAGGATCCCATCAGTATTGCCACAAAAAAATAAAATCGAAAATTTGCTATTGGCGGCTGAAGGCAGGTATGTTAGGTGTCGTAAAAAGTTATACAATCTGGTCCTTACGATTCTTCAGCCTAAACAAGCGTTTGCAGGCCTTACTCAATCGATACAGTACGGTATCTTGCGGGCAATCAAAAGAGAAAAAGAGATTTCCGAGGTTTCAGATTTTTTTTCATACTATGGGGTGGCTAACTTCACGCCAACCACCCCACCCTGGAATCGACAAATCTAACTATGTGGGGGCATCGGGCGACGTTAGTTCACGTTTGTTCAGGCATTAAAAACGTTAGGATCCCATCAGTATTGCCACAAAAAAATAAAATCGAAAATTTGCTATTGGCGGCTGAAGGCAGGTATGTTAGGTGTCGTAAAAAGTTATACAATCGGGTCCTAACGATTCTACAGCCTAAACAAGCGTCTGTAGGCCTTACTTAATCGATACAGTACGGTATCTTGCGGGCAATCAAAAGAGAAAAATAGATTTCCGAGGTTTTAGATTTTTTTTCATACTATGGGGTGGCTAACTTCACGCCAACCACCCCACCCTGGAATGGACAAATCTAACTATGTGGGTGCATCGGGCGACGTTAGTTCACGTTTGTTCAGGCATTAAAAACGTTAGGATCCCATCAGTATTGCCACAAAAAAATAAAATCGAAAATTTGCTATTGGCGGCTGAAGGCAGGTATGTTAGGTGTCGTAAAAAGTTATACAATCGGGTCCTTACGATTCTTCAGCCTAAACAAGCGTCTGCAGGCCTTACTAAATCGATACAGTACGGTATCTTGCGGGCAATCAAAAGAGAAAAAGAGATTTCCGAGGTTTCAGATTTTTTTTCATACTATGGGGTGGCTAACTTCACGCCAACCACCCCACCCTGGAATCGACAAATCTAACTATGTGGGGGCATCGGGCGACGTTAGTTCACGTTTGTTCAGGCATTAAAAACGTTAGGATCCCATCAGTATTGCCACAAAAAAATAAAATCGAAAATTTGCTATTGGCGGCTGAAGGCAGGTATGTTAGGTGTCGTAAAAAGTTATACAATCGGGTCCTAACGATTCTACAGCCTAAACAAGCGTCTGTAGGCCTTACTTAATCGATACAGTACGGTATCTTGCGGGCAATCAAAAGAGAAAAAGAAATTTCCGAGGTTTTCGATTTTTTTCCATACTATGGGGTGGCCAACTTCACGCCAACCACCCCACCCTGGAATTGACAAATCTAACTATGTGGGTGCATCGGGCGACGTTAGTTCACGTTTGTTCAGGCATTAAAAACGTTAGGATCCCATCAGTATTGCCACAAAAAAATAAAAACGAAAATTTGCTATTGGCGGCTGAAGGCAGGTATGTTAGGTGTCGTAAAAAGTTATACAATCGGGTCCTTACGATTCTTCAGCCTAAACAAGCGTTTGCAGGCCTTACTCAATCGATACAGTACGGTATCTTGCGGGCAATCAAAAGAGAAAAAGAGATTTCCGAGGTTTCAGATTTTTTTTCATACTATGGGGTGGCTAACTTCACGCCAACCACCCCACCCTGGAATCGACAAATCTAACTATGTGGGTGCATCGGGCGACGTTAGTTCACGTTTGTTCAGGCATTAAAAACGTTAGGATCCCATCAGTATTGCCACAAAAAAATAAAATCGAAAATTTGCTATTGGCGGCTGAAGGCAGGTATGTTAGGTGTCGTAAAAAGTTATACAATCGGGTCCTTACGATTCTTCAGCCTAAACAAGCGTTTGCAGGCCTTACTCAATCGATACAGTACGGTATCTTGCGGGCAATCAAAAGAGAAAAAGAGATTTCCGAGGTTTCAGATTTTTTTTCATACTATGGGGTGGCTAACTTCACGCCAACCACCCCACCCTGGAATCGACAAATCTAACTATGTGGGGGCATCGGGCGACGTTAGTTCACGTTTGTTCAGGCATTAAAAACGTTAGGATCCCATCAGTATTGCCACAAAAAAATAAAATCGAAAATTTGCTATTGGCGGCTGAAGGCAGGTATGTTAGGTGTCGTAAGAAGTTATACAATCGGGTCCTAACGATTCTACAGCCTAAACAAGCGTCTGTAGGCCTTACTTAATCGATACAGTACGGTATCTTGCGGGCAATCAAAAGAGAAAAAGAGATTTCCGAGGTTTCAGATTTTTTTTCATACTATGGGGTGGCTAACTTCACGCCAACCACCCCACCCTGGAATTGACAAATCTAACTATGTGGGTGCATCGGGCGACGTTAGTTCACGTTTGTTCAGGCATTAAAAACGTTAGGATCCCATCAGTATTGCCACAAAAAAATAAAATCGAAAATTTGCTATTGGCGGCTGAAGGCAGGTATGTTAGGTGTCGTAAAAAGTTATACAATCGGGTCCTTACGATTCTTCAGCCTAAACAAGCGTCTGCAGGCCTTACTTAATCGATACAGTACGGTATCTTGCGGGCAATCAAAAGAGAAAAAGAGATTTCCGAGGTTTTAGATTTTTTTTCATACTATGGGGTGGCTAACTTCACGCCAACCACCCCACCCTGGAATTGACAAATCTAACTATGTGGGTGCATCGGGCGACGTTAGTTCACGTTTGTTCAGGCATTAAAAACGTTAGGATCCCATCAGTATTGCCACAAAAAAATAAAATCGAAAATTTGCTATTGGCGGCTGAAGGCAGGTATGTTAGGTGTCGTAAAAAGTTATACAATCGGGTCCTTACGATTCTTCAGCCTAAACAAGCGTCTGCAGGCCTTACTTAATCGATACAGTACGGTATCTTGCGGGCAATCAAAAGAGAAAAAGAGATTTCCGAGGTTTTAGATTTTTTTTCATACTATGGGGTGGCTAACTTCACGCCAACCACCCCACCCTGGAATCGACAAATCTAACTATGTGGGGGCATCGGGCGACGTTAGTTCACGTTTGTTCAGGCATTAAAAACGTTAGGATCCCATCAGTATTGCCACAAAAAAATAAAATCGAAAATTTTCTATTGCCGGCTGAAGGCAGGTATGTTAGGTGTCGTAAAAAGTTATACAATCGGGTCCTTACGATTCTTCAGCCTAAACAAGCGTCTGCAGGCCTGACTTAATCGATACAGTACGGTATCTTGCGGGCAATCAAAAGAGAAAAAGAGATTTCCGAGGTTTTAGATTTTTTTTCATACTATGGGGTGGCTAACTTCACGCCAACCACCCCACCCTGGAATCGACAAATCTAACTATGTGGGGGCATCGGGCGACGTTAGTTCACGTTTGTTCAGGCATTAAAAACGTTAGGATCCCATCAGTATTGCCACAAAAAAATAAAATCGAAAATTTGCTATTGGCGGCTGAAGGCAGGTATGTTAGGTGTCGTAAAAAGTTATACAATCTGGTCCTTACGATTCTTCAGCCTAAACAAGCGTTTGCAGGCCTTACTCAATCGATACAGTACGGTATCTTGCGGGCAATCAAAAGAGAAAAAGAGATTTCCGAGGTTTCAGATTTTTTTTCATACTATGGGGTGGCTAACTTCACGCCAACCACCCCACCCTGGAATCGACAAATCTAACTATGTGGGGGCATCGGGCGACGTTAGTTCACGTTTGTTCAGGCATTAAAAACGTTAGGATCCCATCAGTATTGCCACAAAAAAATAAAATCGAAAATTTGCTATTGGCGGCTGAAGGCAGGTATGTTAGGTGTCGTAAAAAGTTATACAATCGGGTCCTAACGATTCTACAGCCTAAACAAGCGTCTGTAGGCCTTACTTAATCGATACAGTACGGTATCTTGCGGGCAATCAAAAGAGAAAAAGAGATTTCCGAGGTTTCAGATTTTTTTCCATACTATGGGGTGGCCAACTTCACGCCAACCACCCCACCCTGGAATGGACAAATCTAACTATGTGGGTGCATCGGGCGACGTTAGTTCACGTTTGTTCAGGCATTAAAAACGTTAGGATCCCATCAGTATTGCCACAAAAAAATAAAATCGAAAATTTGCTATTGGCGGCTGAAGGCAGGTATGTTAGGTGTCGTAAAAAGTTATACAATCGGGTCCTTACGATTCTTCAGCCTAAACAAGCGTCTGCAGGCCTTACTTAATCGATACAGTACGGTATCTTGCGGGCAATCAAAAGAGAAAAAGAGATTTCCGAGGTTTTAGATTTTTTTTCATACTATGGGATGGCTAACTTCACGCCAACCACCCCACCCTGGAATCGACCAATATAACTATGTGGGGGCATCGGGCGACGTTAGTTCACGTTTGTTCAGGCATTAAAAACGTTAGCATCCCATCAGTATTGCCACAAAAAAATAAAATCGAAAATTTGCTATTGGCGGCTGAAGGCAGGTATGTTAGGTGTCGTAAAAAGTTATACAATCGGGTCCTTACGATTCTTCAGCCTAAACAAGCGTCTGCAGGCCAGACGCAAGATACCGTACTGTATCGATTAAGTAAGGCCTGCAGACGCTTGTTTAGGCTGAAGAATCGTTAGGACCCGATTGTATAACTTTTTACGACACCTAACATACCTGCCTTCAGCCGCCAATAGCAAATTTTCGATTTTATTTTTTTGTGGCAATACTGATGGGATCCTAACGTTTTTAATGCCTGAACAAACGTGAACTAACGTCGCCCGATGCCCCCACATAGTTATATTTGTCGATTCCAGGGTGGGGTGGTTGGCGTGAAGTTAGCCACCCCATAGTATGAAAAAAAATCTAAAACCTCGGAAATCTCTTTTTCTCTTTTGATTGCCCGCAAGATACCGTACTGTATCGATTAAGTAAGGCCTGCAGACGCTTGTTTAGGCTGAAGAATCGTAAGGACCCGATTGTATAACTTTTTACGACACCTAACATACCTGCCTTCAGCCGCCAATAGCAAATTTTCGATTTTATTTTTTTGTGGCAATACTGATGGGATCCTAACGTTTTTAATGCCTGAACAAACGTGAACTAACGTCGCCCGATGCACCCACATAGTTAGATTTGTCAATTCCAGGGTGGGGTGGTTGGCGTGAAGTTAGCCACCCCATAGTATGAAAAAAAATCTAAAACCTCGGAAATCTCTTTTTCTCTTTTGATTGCCCGCAAGATACCGTACTGTATCGATTAAGTAAGGCTTGCAGACGCTTGTTTAGGCTGAAGAATCGTAAGGACCCGATTGTATAACTTTTTACGACACCTAACATACCTGTCTTCAGCCGCCAATAGCAAATTTTCGATTCTATTTTTTTGTGGCAATACTGATGGGATCCTAACGTTTTTAATGCCTGAACTAACGTGAACTAACGTCGCCCGATGCCCCCACATAGTTAGATTTGTCGATTCCAGGGTGGGGTGGTTGGCGTGAAGTTAGCCACCCCATAGTATGAAAAAAAATCTGAAACCTCGGAAATCTCTTTTTCTCTTTTGATTGCCCGCAAGATACCGTACTGTTTCGATTAAGTAAGGCTTGCAGACGCTTGTTTAGGCTGAAGAATCGTAAGGACCCGATTGTATAACTTTTTACGACACCTAACATACCTGCCTTCAGCCGCCAATAGCAAATTTTCGATTTTATTTTTTTGTGGCAATACTGATGGGATCCTAACGTTTTAATGCCTGAACAAACGTGAACTAACGTCGCTCGATGCCCCCACATAGTTAGATTTGTCGATTCCAGGGTGGGGTTGTTGGCGTGAAGTTAGCCACCCCATAGTATGAAAAAAAATCTGAAACCTCGGAAATCTCTTTTTCTCTTTTGATTGCCCGCAAGATACCGTACTGTATCGATTAAGTAAGGCCTGCAGACGCTTGTTTAGGCTGAAGAATCGTAAGGACCCGATTGTATAACTTTTTACGACACCTAACATACCTGCCTTCAGCCGCCAATAGCAAATTTTCGATTTTTTTTTGTGGCAATACTGATGGGATCCTAACGTTAATAATGCCTGAACAAACGTGAACTAACGTCGCCCGATGAACCCACATACTTAGATTTGTCAATTCCAGGGTGGGGTGGTTGGCGTGAAGTTAGCCACCCCATAGTATGAAAAAAAATCTGAAACCTCGGAAATCTCGTTTTCTCTTTTGATTGCCCGCAAGATACCGTACTGTATCGATTAAGTAAGGCCTGCAGACGCTTGTTTAGGCTGAAGAATCGTAAGGACCCGATTGTATAACTTTTTACGACACCTAACATACCTGCCTTCAGCCGCCAATAGCAAATTTTCGATTTTTTTTTGTGGCAATACTGATGGGATCCTAACGTTAATAATGCCTGAACAAACGTGAACTAACGTCGCCCGATGCACCCACATAGTTAGATTTGTCAATTCCAGGGTGGGGTGGTTGGCGTGAAGTTAGCCACCCCATAGTATGAAAAAAAATCTGAAACCTCGGAAATCTCGTTTTCTCTTTTGATTGCCCGCAAGATACCGTACTGTATCGATTAAGTAAGGCCTGCAGACGCTTGTTTAGGCTGAAGAATCGTAAGGACCCGATTGTATAACTTTTTACGACACCTAACATACCTGCCTTCAGCCGCCAATAGCAAATTTTCGATTTTTTTTTGTGGCAATACTGATGGGATCCTAACGTTTTTAATGCCTGAACAAACGTGAACTAACGTCGCCCGATGCACCCACATAGTTAGATTTGTCAATTCCAGGGTGGGGTGGTTGGCGTGAAGTTAGCCACCCCATAGTATGAAAAAAAATGTAAAACCTCGGAAATCTCTTTTTCTCTTTTGATTGCCCGCAAGATACCGTACTGTATCGATTAAGTAAGGCCTGCAGACGCTTGTTTAGGCTGAAGAATCGTAAGGACCCGATTGTATAACTTTTTACGACACCTAACATACCTGCCTTCAGCCGCCAATAGCAAATTTTCGATTTTATTTTTTTGTGGCAATACTGATGGGATCCTAACGTTTTTAATGCCTGAACAAACGTGAACTAACGTCGCCCGATGCACCCACATAGTTAGATTTGTCAATTCCAGGGTGGGGTGGTTGGCGTGAAGTTAGCCACCCCATAGTATGAAAAAAAATCTAAAACCTCGGAAATCTCTTTTTCTCTTTTGATTGCCCGCAAGATACCGTACTGTATCGATTAAGTAAGGCCTGCAGACGCTTGTTTAGGCTGAAGAATCGGAAGGACCCGATTATATAACTTTTTACGACACGCTAACATACCTGCCTTCAGCCGCCAATAGCAAATTTTCGATTTTATTTTTTTCTGGCAATACTGATGGGATCCTAACGTTTTTAATGCCTGAACAAACGTGAACTAACGTCGCCCGATGCCCCCACATAGTTAGATTTGTCGATTCCAGGGTGGGGTGGTTGGCGTGAAGTTAGCCACCCCACTTTCAAAAAATAAAAATAAATGATTGCGTCGGGTCCTAACGATTTGATTTGGTGAACTATCATGAACTAACGAATATCTTTCGATATAAAAATAGAAATAGCAAAAAAAGTGGTTTGGGGTGGTTAACGTGAAGTTAGCCACCCCATTTTGTTTTTTAAAAAAATCGACGTTACGATCGGGTCCTAACGATTTAACCTGCTGAACAAACATGAACTAACGATGAACTAACGATACCGATATGCCATTTGCGGGCAAACGGTTTGGGGTGGTCAACTTCACGCGGGCAAAAATTTCCTCTACATTTTAAGTTTTGAGCTACAAGTTACAATAGAAAAGATAGATGTCATATACTTCAGAAAAAGTGACCAAACCCTCCGGTGTCCGAGGCCAGATTTGAACTGGCGTCTTCAGCTTTCGCGGCTGACGTCCTGACCACTAGACCACCCGGTCACGGCGGAACTTGACAAATTTTCTCATGTATATGCAATCTCTGAATTTGAAACGGCTAGGCGCCGTTGACCATACTCTAAGGGCATGCGCAGTACGTGCTTGCACCTCCTATCCGAATCTCTTTCGTGATTCTGGTATAGCGAGAGAGATGGTGCTGCCATCTATGAATCTTGAAGCAAATCAAATTATTTTGTTCAATATTTTTTTTTTTTTTTTGATTTGCAATTTTGTAGTTACACTACTATATATAAACTGAAAAGATAGATGTCATATACTTCAGAAAAAGTGACCAAACCCTACGGTGTCCGAGGCCAGATTTGAACTTTCGCGGCTGACGTCGTGACCGGGTGGTCTAGTGGTCAGGACGTCAGCCGCGAAAGCTGAAGACGCCAGTTCAAATCTGGCCTCGGACACCGGAGGGTTTGGTCACTTTTTCTGAAGTATATGACATCTATCTTTTCAGTTTATATATAGTAGTGTAACTACAAAATTGCAAATCAAAAAAAAAAAAAAATATTGAACAAAATAATTTGATTTGCTTCAAGATTCATAGATGGCAGCACCATCTCTCTCGCTATACCAGAATCACGAAAGAGATTCGGATAGGAGGTGCAAGCACGTACTGCGCATGCCCTTAGAGTATGGTCAACGGCGCCTAGCCGTTTCAAATTCAGAGATTGCATATACATGAGAAAATTTGTCAAGTTCCGCCGTGACCGGGTGGTCTAGTGGTCAGGACGTCAGCCGCGAAAGCTGAAGACGCCAGTTCAAATCTGGCCTCGGACACCGGAGGGTTTGGTCACTTTTTCTGAAGTATATGACATCTATCTTTTCAGTTTATATATAGTAGTGTAACTACAAAATTGCAAATCAAAAAAAAAAAAAAATATTGAACAAAATAATTTGATTTGCTTCAAGATTCAAGTTACAATAGATTTAATCTTCTAGTTAGGCGATTTTTTCCAACTGACTTTTTATCCAGGCTTTTACTTGCGGTTTTTAAATGTGACTGGTTGAGTTGTAAATCTTGTAATTAATCTCGTGTCCCCATTGCTTTATTTAGAACTAGCCTATTCCCGCGGCTTCGCCCGCGTACTATAAGTATTCAAAAAGGATACGATACCCATGTTGATTTTCAGACTTTGTGACCATATTTGCTCCTTTTAGGGGTTGAATTTTCAAAAAACCTGAAATACGTGTTTACTCATTTATCGTTAGGAATAGTCCTGTGAAGTTTCGAATAAAATAGTCTAACAAATTTTGATTCACCATACAAACTTTGGACCCCCATTTTACCCCCTTAGGGCGTGAATTTTAAAAATCCTTTCTTAGTGCATCCCTAGACCTTATTTGACCTACGTGCCAAATTTGGAATCTCTAGAACCAGCGGTTTGGGCTGTGCGTTGATATGTCAGTCAGTCAGTCAGTCAGTCAGTCAGTCAGTCAGTCAGTCAGTCAGTCAGTCAGTCAGTCAGTCAGTCAGTCAGTCAGTCAGTCAATCAGTCAGTCAGTCAGTCAATTTCTTCTTTTATATATTAAGATAAAAAATATTTGCAACTAAAAGTACGGCCAAGGAAATTTTAAGTTTAAACACGTAAGTAAGTATCTATATATATTAGCAGACAGCAGATTATCATTTCTACGAATAATACTACAGAATTACAGATTATGAATATTTATGAATGAATACTAAATTGGAAAAATACCTACGAGTATGAAAGCAAATTGTTACCTGGCTGTGACTCAAAGCTCGGCGAACATCAGTTCATCGTAGTGTCAACTGCTGTTATCGTGTTTTGTGGCTTTGTTGCCGGTTGATCGAGCAATCCCGGGGCCCGTAACCGCTTCACCGGCGAGGGTAATAAGACTAATAAGTTACCATCGCTCCTACTCTATTGCGGTACTTAGGAATACCGGAAACTAGATTTTTTTATATTGATAATATGCACATTGAAGTAGTTGAACTTGTTGATCACCTCATTTGTTTCGTTTAGTCAATTAGAAATAGTTGGATGCTCTTCAATCCAATAAAATGAACACTAATAACTACAAATCTTGGCCGATGGACTTTGTGTAATATGAAACATCGATCAACAATAAAATGCCAACAATTAGGCCACGTCCGACTAGTTCATCTAAAACTAATCCCACGACATCCGGCGGAACAATCATGTCGGTGGGTGAAACTATGACAGGACTATTTCTGTACCAAAATAATGAAATAAAGGGATTCTTGAAGACATTAAATTGATTGTGTTTTCTTGTTTATGTCTTCTCGGCTTTCTTGCACTATTAACTATTCCATTAGGAGATCCAAACTACTATATTAACATTTCGAAACGTTGTTTCATTCGTGACTTGATATGATTTGTTTTTAAATTTCTAATAAAATTTTTGTTAAGCTCCATTTGCCTGCAGTGCATTAATAGAAGACACGCAAACATCTCTGATCTATCTGTTTTATAAAGCCCTGACTGTCTGATTTAGGCGCGTTCCGCGGCGGTTGAAGTTAGTCTAGATTTTCTCACAGAATGAAATTGTAACTAACCGGCAAAACCTAGTTATTTCCACAAGTGAGGCGTGTTTGCGGCGTATTAGCGCGGCTGGGTGCAGCCGACGTTGACAGGCGGAACCCGCGGCAGGTGTGAAGGGCGTGTCTAGACTAGCCCACTGTTGTCGTACAGTCGACGTCAAAATACGTTTACACTTTTGAGCTTTATTACAAAGGAGTATAGTGTAAACATGTCTTTGACGTCGACTGTACAATACTACACTTACCGGGTCTCCTCAGAGTCCTCAGACTAGAGTAGGGGTAGGTATGTACGCAGTTTGAACACTTTGAAAGAACTCTCCACTCCATCAAAAATATAAACACAATTAAAACTGGTATCACAGTTTAAACAAACTTTGTCGCTTTCGAAATATATATAAGTAGTAATTCGGAAAAGACAAAAACAAGAAATCACAATCATCTAAAATATCTAAATGACTCAATCCACAGATGTCGTTAATTTGGTACAGAAATAGTTCTGTCGCAGTTTCTGCCGCCGGGCGCGAATCTTCCAGCGGATGTTGTTAGATTAGTTGGGGAAAGACATGGACGTGACCTAATTGTTGCTTTGTGGATCGATTTTTCATATTTCAAAGTTCATTGGACAAGATTAATGACTTAGTGTTCCATTTTTGGGTCTAACATTTTCTAAATGCCAACAGAAACAAGTAAGATGAACCACAAAGGGACCTTAGGAAGTTAATTGTAAAATAATCTGAAATTTACGAAGTCAAAATACACCTAAGTATACCTGTTCTGTTCTGGAGCTAGTCGAAACTATGAAGTGATTGTATTGCCGTTTGTCTATATGCGAAGTTAATAGTGGGGAATCTTACCGCAATGGATGTGGCAAAAATGTTGATGTTCGTGGGCCTAAATCTGTCAACGTTAAAATAACTGAAGTGTCTAGCTGCCTGGTTGGCGCCACTGTCGCACAAATAGCTAATTTAGATATTTCCATTTCAATTTAGATTACAGTTCCGGCAGCAGTCGTGAAGAGTTTCTCTGACATGACGTATGTATATTTGTGCAGTTTAGAAACTGAGAAAGCAAGCGTGAAAGCTCTCAATTTCAGAGCACACCGATAAACTGGAAATAGACTGCAAGTACGTATGTATGTTTGTATGTGTCAGAATGTGTGTCGGCTATATATGGCTGTTCCGGGAGCAAAGACCGCCTTCCAGGGACATTTCGCCGTCGCGTGGAAGACAGTTTGAATTTTGATTGTCGAATCCTTTGTTCATGTTTATGCTTTGGATGCATTTAAGAATAAAACTGATTGAAAGCTGGTTTTGAACATAGACAAGGAACGATCAACTTGTTTTTGTGTTGAAATGGTGTCACCTGGATGTGTGAATCCAATTGTTCACTAGGAACCTAAAAATGACTAACAATACCTATTGAACAATTTCGAAGTTTCGTATTATGGAGGATTAGTTTGGTATTACCTAGTAGGTGCCAAATCCTATTAGAACTACGATAATACTCGTCGTATACCTACAATGCTTATCAAACTTCCTGTGGAATTTCTTAGCTACGTCAACTAAAAATCCATACTAAAATATTAACCACCTAAAAAGCAATTTATTGGGAAGCTTCCTCCTCTCTGTTGCCGTTAAATTGGAATTATTTACAATATTAACTCTCAATTGAGCGAGTGTTAACTAACGAATTAATTGAATAGCGTGCGATAAGGTTAATTGATTACCACTCCAATACAGCAGTAGTAATTTAACACACTCCGCAGATGATTGGTGGACCTTATCTCGTTAAAATATGGTTTAGGAAAAGCCTGTCAACTGTGTCAACGTACTTGTTTGTTGGGAATTTCACACGTCACGCATCCAATGCTGGGTCAATAAGGATGGTCTGGAACTCTGGACGGTTGCTACCATCTAGCAGTTCTCAACGTAGACCGCCAAACGGAACAGGCCCAAAATTATGGCTGGAAGCCTCATAATACGTAGTTTATGTGTCGATTTTGTATGGACATTTTGGAAAGTATATTTTCTGGTAAGGAGACCTTTTCGGTCACGCAAGAAACTAATGGTTTGAAGAATATTTTAGCTTTTATGAATAAGAGGTACCTTGCAAATAAGATTTACCGACATATTACTGGGTTTTCACTTTACGTAAGGAGTAGTAAGAACTAACTGGTTATTGGCCATTTACCCATTAACAATCGGCTCTTGTTCCGTTCCTCAGACTTCATATAAAGTTAATTTATGAGCCCGTTACCATACTCATTACTCATATTATATTTTGGTCACGGCGCGCTCCGGTGTTATGTAGTAACTAAAACTGACCAGTGGTGGACCTTATCTCAACAGCAATAAGGCTTACAACCTGTCAGTTGTGGACGATGGTATGCAGCGGCGTTGCACTTTGTTGCGTCTGATATTGCCGGTGAGCCGGAGAGTTCCCGGGAACAATGCTGTTGCAATGGATTCGGGGAAAGTAAAGTTGGGGCCAGACGGCAGATAGCCGCAGATTCTGCCACGTGACCTTGGTTGGAGCGAGTTGTTGAAGCGAGCGGCTACATGGCTGACAACCAACCAACCGCTTCTGCCAATGGTTGGCAGAGCACGCCTAGCCACCAAGGGCGTTTAAAGGTCATGTAGAATTTGGCACCAACCACTGGCTACATGGCTTAAAATATCTGTTTCCTGCCAGTCTCGTGGCAGAGGGCTGTGATTGTATGCCGTCTGGCCCCAACCTAACAGATAAATAACCAGGCTCAGTATAACAAACAAGTTTTCTTTCATTTATGTGTGGATTTTAATAAAATTAATTTAGAATAATTTCGCCACACCTAAGACAAAGATTCCCATCACTGTTTCCAGCCACTTAACTTCAAGATTTAGGAGGAGGGTGGCTCTTAATTCGTCAAGATTTTTGTTCTGTTGAGTGATCTGATCATGTTCATTATAAAAGGGAGCTGTAATGTAATCCGGATAAAACCCACAGATTATAAATGGTGCTTTTTAACCGCCATTGTTTCACCATTTCTAAAGGTTTTCTGAGGTCTACAGACACTCTGTACTATTACATGGAAACCATAACTAACGAGATATTTGTTTCTTTACGATTGCAACGCCATCTATGCATATTATTGCGCGTTCATCCTCATTAATGCAATATTCGTTCTATTACATATTAAAGTTGCCCGGATGTAGGTAAATAAGAGCTCTTTAGTACTGTCGCCTGCATTAATATCTTGTACAAGGATAGCCGCATCAATTTATGACACATGCTTTCGTTTCTACTATCGCTCACATTGTTAACTGCCCATCGATGGGCCTTATGCCTCTTGTAATAAGGTTCACCGATGTACAGTTAAGAGTGTTGCTGTTTGTACAATGGATAATCCCGCAAACGTGCTAAGAAATTGTATCGAGGAGTGCCCTCGTGCAGATATAACCATCGGATAAACTGCAATGGACTTAAGCTATTACTTAGCCGATAAGATACGGATTTCTGCTAACACCGAGTCAATACGATTATGGATATATTTCGCACTATCTTCGCGCCTAATCTGTAGAGCACCTAGTAAGGTACTGGTTTGGTAATACGGGCACTGTACTGCTATCGAGTGATGCTAATGTGATCTTGCTTTAATAAAAGCGACCATATGAGATGTGTACAGTCAGCAGAAGAAGATCTTAGCGGGTAAGGCGAAGTGCAGGTCAGTTTTAACACCACAAGGAGCACTTAGAACCTGCACATTCCTTACCACTATAGAACCTTGTCATAATGGCAGTGGCGCCTTGGATGCGTAAAATCGTAACTGTGCACTACTAAACTAGCTATAGCTACTATGACAAAGTTCTAAACGACATTTTTCCTTACTTGTCTGATCATGTAAACAAACCCTTGTCAAACATATTATCACACCTTTCTCAGGTATTATCACTTAAAATGTTGGTGTATGCTTAAAAAAACTTACAAAGTTTTTAATTTATAGTGGCCTAGGAATCAAATTGGTTGACTATACACGTTACAACATACGCGAAGCTAGCATGCTGCATGGCACAACTTCGTCAGTCTAACAGGTTCAGTTCTGTGCTAGATGTGTCGCAAACGATCTACAAGCGGAAATTACAGGCAGAACCACTCACCCGGCTAGTCTGGCTCACGCCCGAATGACACACGAGCAATCTAGCAGAAAGCTTGCACGCTAAACTAAGGAGTTCAGAGGGACTAAATACCAGCCAGGAAAAAGATAAAGACTTCGCCCTCAGTACAAAAATGCTTGACAGTTATCCCTTCACCTCATTACCCGGCATTCAATATTACCCAAAACGTAACGTTTTCCATTGGCTTAAATAAAGTTTTAGACGTGAACGAAAATAGAAAATAAAAATTTCGTTATCTCCCTCTCTATCGCTCTTGCAGATTCGAAAGAGTGTGATGCAAATAGACGAACAAACGAAGTGGTTCGCGGTCCTGTTCGTGTCGCCGGGTCGCCGTTTACTAAAAAAACGGCTTGCAGTCATAGTCATTTTTGAGAGGACAATACTCGTTATTCAGAGCTAATACCAGTTCTGTTAGTTTTATCCTTTGCTGCTAAGTAGTACTACTCATCACAGTTGCATGACCGGAGCAACAAGAAAAACATACCTAAATATGACCCAAACCGTGCGATATGCAGAAACGTGTCCACGTCAAATGTTACAATTTCACGTCACGTCTTCGTTCTTTACAATGAATCGTATGCCGCCGCCGCAGCAGTGAATTCTGATGTCGTCGGCTTAGTAAGCCGGGCTTACACAATATTCAATAAGCTGAGAATCGTTTGCGGTTAGTCGGCGTTCGCCGCAAGATAACCGGGAAATAGCCAGCTAATGTAACCTAGGTTAGTTGAAAGGATTTTCTAAGAGGGTTTATAATTATGAGTATGACACATCAAAAAACCAATACATTTACGTCATCAATGACTACAAACTCTACGGTTCTAATAGTTTTATAGAACGATATAGTCAAGTCACAGAACCAATATTAGGTTTGTTAGGTTAGCTATGATTGCAACTGGGTTTGAAAACTTTATTAGTAGGTTTATTTTGTCCCGGGAAAGGAAAACAATACTTCTAGAAATATCAATATAAGTCGTGTTCGTTTACCCAAGTTCTCTCCAATGGAATCCCCATACCCCAGATACAGGTCTGGTGACCATATTGATTATTTTGCTATGTATAAAAGCTGAGCGTCTTACAGCTTATTAGGTCTCCATCTTCAAGTAGTAAGGGTGCATATACAGTCTAGCAGCTAGATGATGATGAGTAAGTTATTATTTTGATGATTATAAGCGTTTGAACATGGAACGAGGACTAGAAGTAAATGAATGTAGGCGGGGGTCAGGGGTCCGGGACTCCGGACTCCGCCGACGCATCGCTGACCCAATTCCTGCCAATCAACACTTCCCAGACCAACTAGGTATGAATGAGTTGTGTTTGTGTGTTGCGTAGTCAAACTTAGTTTTCTTGTCAGGTAAACGCAACTGGTTTTTAGATAATTTGAGCCATTCTGAGTTCTTTAGGCACTTAGTCTGGAAATTAAATGAAAAGTTTCTACTTATCGTGTGTGACTAATAAAATAACCCCAAATCATAAGTTTCAGATTTTTCAGTCTTCAAATTAAATCACTTCATATTAGTTGTGTTCCTGCCGGTGAAGTAGCTTGCCGGTTACCAGAGAGCAGAAGTGTGTTGAGGACGGAGGATCCTCTATTACCTGTGACTCTCAATACAGTGAACCATTCTTTATAATAAAATAATATTTCACTTGATGGGAAGTGGGGAAAGTTGCATCAATATCTCATGTCTCATGTCGACTGCAAGCTTTTTCCTGACTGCCGTTCGGGCTAACAAATTGAGTTACGAGACTTACGATTACGAGCCACCTCCAACCTTAACAATTAATATTATATTCATTGTGGCAAGGTTCAAAGTGGCCTATAATTTAATTTATCTAATAACTTAATATAAGCCTCATTGCAATGAGATGATGAGTGGTCGTTTTTAGGGACCAAATCATACTAAATGTATATTATAAAATTGGGTATAAAATTCACTCCGTAACCTTAATTATAGGATGAAAGCTAATATTTGTACGGTCTAGTTCAAGAGCACCTGACAAATGCCTTGGGCTGTCAAAGACTGGTATTGTTGTTACAGTCATAACGGCAGCCTTCACCTGTCGAAAGGCATTCCATCACATTTCGACTAGTATATTGTTACCGTGTAAGGCCAGTGCTAGGAATGTAAGAGTCGCCGCAAGGCATGCTCGGGGCACGGTGGTAAACAGCGCAGAGCAAATATTGGAGATCATGCACGACTATCGAACTCAAACACACAACATCGGTGGTTTACGATTACTACTTACGAGATTCTAAGAGAAAAATGTGGGTCGATTCAAAAAATACTGGCATTCATGGATCGAGCAAGTGGAGTGGAGTGGAAATAAGCAATAAAAATTGTTTCTTGAGGATGAAGAGGCATATTTTGGTATCAGATTATTTCAGTTTTCGTGATGGCTAATATTGACTTAAATTAAATTCGACACAAGCAGTCATATGCAAGCCTAATAAAAGAGCAGTAAAGAGTTAAAGTTATCAGTTTCCTTTGGTTTTGACGACATTATTGGTCTTACATTACATTAGACACAATTGTCTTGTTAAGGTAGTATGTAGCAAGAACAGCAGCCGCACAACAGATTATGTCATTCAAACAACGGCCTCCTAGTCCAGTCGGTAGTGACCCTGCCTACGAAGCAGGAGGTCCCGGGTTCCAATCCTGGTCAGGGCATTTATTTGTGTGTTTATCACAGATATTTGTTCCTGAGTTATGGGTGTTTTCTATGTATTTAAGTATTTATCTATTATATATATCGTCGTCTAGTACCCATAATACAAGCCTTATTGAGCTTACTGTGGGCCTAGGTCGATTTGTGTAAGATTGTCCTATAATAATATTGTTTTCGGTTGCCGCGATAGTTATTCATGAAATAAAACAATTAAAAACGGATTTTATCGCGTGTACTGAGCTTAAATTACATCCCGACGTTTCGAACACTTTACAGCGTTCGTGGTCAACGGGTCGACTGAGGAAAAATATACAATTACCTCCGTTCAAAAACTATCACAATATGCAAACCTACCCACATATTAAATATTAAACAAATTTAGTGTTTGCACATGCCAGAGGGGCCTTTATAAAAAAACAAATTATTTATTATTACAAAACATATTATTAAACAAATTATTTTTATTATTATTAATTATATATTTTTTTATTTTAAATTAGTATTAAATTATTATTAGTGATAAAATCCGTTATTAATTGTTTTATTTCTTGTCCTATAATATTTATTTATTTATTTAATTCAAATAGAAGAATTTACAATAGTAATTAAATATTTCTTGAATCTTGGTAACATGTTGAAGTGATTTAACGGCGTTTTCAAGGACTCTATCTACATGTTGTAAGGAGGCCATTACTGTAAGCCATTATTTCACATAACAGCACTTGTTAGAAATGTCATAAACACAACACTGGTTATAGAAGAGGAAATTAGACTGTCAATTATGCCATTACAATAACATACTGTGTTTACACATTAATATACTGTGTTTTTTAAATATACTGTGATATCATTGTCATTGCAGTAGGTAAGGTTAATTGTCTGTTAACAGTGAAGAGTGTAGACGCGCTCAATATTCGACTACCGGCCACTCCTACGCTGTGCGGTAATCGTGAATGAGGTAACGCGGATTTTTACGTAAAACCTGCGGCCCGAGCCGCCTACTGGTGCTGCGGGTACTGTCACACGCTAAATTACTAGCAGTTACGATATCAATATTTGCTACGACGACGACTTTTGTCAAGAGAATAGAATAATCTTCACTGACATAACCTAATATAAGTCTAAGTAACATTTCAACATTAGGCTTATACCTTAGGAGAAACTTATGTATTAGGTTTGATACAGTTTCATCGGAACTGAGCCTCTGTTTCCCGAACTAGGCGGTTGAGAATGAGTGTTAAGATTTGTGCAGTTTGGAACACGAGGTCCGAGTGAAATTGTTGTAAACAAAGACGAATTGACGAATAATAGAGCATTAAGAGAAAAATAACCTAAATAAAAATTATAATGAGGGAAAAGAAACAAGAGGAAACAGTAACGAAGTGAGAGTGATATCCGTGTAGAAACAATAAATAAGTGCGTTGGTTGATAGAGTTTAGCTCGGTGAAGAGACCACAATGGGCACTGGGCGCAATCAGACCTAAAAGTCCAGAAACGACGACGATAAAACATATCAAATAGTATATCATATCAATAACGTTCACAACTGGTAATACCGTTGTGTCTTCATCATAAGATTCATAAGATCATAAGTAAAGCTCCAATGAACAATATGTAGCATAATCAAGTGTGTAGCCGACAGTACGCGTACAAGCGGTTTGCCTTCACCCACATGTGGTGCTTAATTAATCGCTCTTCTCTGACTCAGCTGAGCCCGTGGATTGTAGAGTCGACCACACAGGCTAGCGCCACTTAATCAGCTTTTAACACTATGTCGTCACTTAATGAGTGATTACCTCCCAGCTTTTGAAGTATTTTGAACGTTTCATTCCCCGGCCGCTTTTATTGGTGACTTTTTCTTATCACATACATCGCTTTTAATTGCACACGTCTAAAAAAACAGCAAAGCGTCAGTGTGACCTTTCCACTCATTCCCGTTATAAATTCAACACTTTATCACGGACATTGCAATCACAATCAAATAGGGAGCACGATAGAATAGGGGAGCATATTCGCTGGTAAACCCGCCCTTATTCTTCAACGCTGAAGGTCTAAAATTGTTGAAGCTGACAAGTGCATACAACGATTTATTCAGTCCACGTGCACCGTCTAAACCGTAAAATTGGGCGAATTGAGAGAGATATTAGCTTACTCAGTGAATAGGGTGTAAATGCAGTCATGACGGGGCAATTGGGGTTGTGCGTGTGTTATCTTTTTGCCACAAACTTGGAATAATATTGGGAACAGTCAGCAAGTTGGTACCTACAATACAATAGTACATTACTGCAGAGGCCGTGAAGTAAGGGATTTAAGGACGAGATTGTGGTAGACGGATAAAGCGAGTCCTGCAGCAAGCCGGAGCTTTCGAACCGGCGGTATTCGTTGACGCTTACATTTACAAATGACAGGATTTCATGTAGATGAGATCCTAAAACCATCATCCCGATTGAAATTGCAGTGTTTTTTGATTTCAATGGCTTCACGAACTTTTCTACTGTAAAACCGACGATCCGTAGAAAGGATTTTAGGATTATGAATATTTATGAAGCTCAATCCAATGGTCCGGCCTGACTCCAGTAAATGCTCAGCAACGGCAGACTTGTTCACCTGACGATTTTTGACAGCTGCTATATGTTCTTTGACTCTTTCTGCTATTGTTCTCTTCGTTTGTCCGATGTTGGAACTACCACAACTGCAATCGATCTTATAAACACCAGGTGACTGGAAAGGGATAACGTCCTTCGGTGACCTTAGATTTTCCCCGATTTTCGACAACGGTGTGTACACGGTCCTTATAGAGTACTTCTCAAGTACTGTACCAATCTTATCCGTTATCACTTTTACATAAGGCAAAAATGCTGGTTGTCTTGACACATTTGGACGCTTCACTCTTGCCTTTCGTCTGGGTTGCCACTTTTTCACCTTATACCCATTCCACCTAAGTACCTCCTGAATATGCGACATCTCGCTCTCCAAATATTCAGGGTCACACAAATCATGTGCTCTGTTCACTAATGAGCTGACAACCGATTGTAGATGACGGGGATGGTGGTGACAAAGAGCGTTTAAATACCTGTCTATGTGCGTCGGCTTTCTGTATATATACGGTATGCTTTAGGGTTCCACCTGTATGACCAATCACTTTGACGTCCAGAAAGGGTAAACTGCGCTGTGCTTCCAACTCATACGTAAAATTAATCTTAGGATGAATTGAATTTAGATGTTGGAGTAGCATTGAGGTTTGTTTGACCATTTTGTGATTAAGTGAATATTTTCTGAAATAATCGCTTCAAATCAAAAGTCAGAAAAATTGTGTAGCCCCCCCTGTAACTTTTGAACCGTAAGTCCAAAAAATATGAAAAAATAGCCACGTCAGATAAACGTCAGTCCGTACAATAAATATGACCACTGGTCTTACTTATTGACCATTGTTTTCGGCAGAGGGGAAAGCCTGTCAATGGCCGCTCCGGTTAGTTAAATTCTCCAAACGCACGGCGGTCGGGCCAATATTGGGATTTCTCTACACACATGTCTGCCGTTCAGTTTGCGAGTGTATATCTTGCTGAACGCACGTCTCTAAAATGGCGCCAGAGGTAGCTTAGAGTGAGGAATAGGACATAGGATACTTAACTACTTTTTATCCCGAAATAAAAAACTTTTTCAGAGGGCCACACAATAGCCGAATTCTATGCGGACGAATAATTATCCAAGTATCTATTCGTCTATTTTAGAAGTAGTTAAGTAGGTATTTTTGAGAAATATCGTCTTCTGACTGTTCGTAAATATCGTTACGTTTTGTTGTTATTACTCGTAGAAGTGTTGAATAGAATTATTAAGTGATGTCGCCTCGGATTACGGATTCCTATGGACGTGCAAGAATTAGAGCCAGAACAATGTTCATCCAAAATGTCGCCTTCATAATAAAGAGCTCAGAGTTATAGAAACTATATAATAGTAGTCCGCCTCGAATTGAGAACTCGCGATATCCTTGTAAATGCATTGAACAATATAACAAGACTCTTATGATGATTGTTTTGCGCCTTCTAGCTCCATAACCCATTGATCGATCCTGCTCATCATATACGAACTCTATAATTATATTGATTTCTGCAATAACCCCAATAAATTTCATAAAGATTAGATTTTTTTTTAGTACAGTTACCGCAACAACTATTCAAAATCAAAAAGCCATCGAAATGCAGCGATGTCCAGGTATCCAGCTGACAGTTCCGTTTCCGTTTCATCCGAAGCTGTCTATAACTTCACTTCGCTTAGGCTCCGCTCGTTCGACGAGATAGAAAAATAAGTATATGATATGTTGTATACAAATACAAATACAAATAATTTATTCATAACGCCAAGTTACAGGTCAGGCTTAGGTCTAGGAAATACATTAGGTATTGCGGATTGTTCAATAGGTTCAGGTACATAAGTATTCGACACAGCAATTATACAGTCTAAGTTATTAAACTCATTGAGTAGGAAGCTCATACAATTCATCCACTGAATAAAACGTATGGTCAAGGAGCCACCTACGTAGTTTTAGCTTAAAGGCCACTATGGAAGCCGCATCCTTTTTAATTGTGTCCGGCAGTCTGTTATATACAGACGGGCCCATCACATACACCGACTTCTCCGACTTCCGTAGGTCGTGTTCTGGTGTTCGGAGAAGGTGGGCAAGCTTATTGCTGCGCATGGCGCGGTACGGGTTTACACCTCGCTGACGAAACGCATCTAAGTTCTTGTGTGTGAAGAGAGCTACCTGGTAGATGAGTTCGCAGGGAAGAGGCATAATATTTAGTTCCTTAAATAGCTCTCTGCACGGCGCATCGTCAGGCACTCCGGCAATGACACGTACTACCTTCCTCTGCTTTCTGAAGGCCCGCACGGCGTCTGCGGCTCCCGCCCACAGCTCCACGCCGTAGGTGAGGAGGCTGTGAAAGGTCGCAAAATAACATGATAATACCACGCTGCGAGACGCCGTGCTAGCCAGGCGACGGATCGCGAAGTGTGCGCGGCCCAGTTTGGAGCAGAGCTCGTCAATATGGCAGCCCCATGTGAGGGCACTATCGATATGAAAGCCCAGCAGCTTCGTCGTTTGAACAATCTTCAGGGCGATATGATCGTCGGCAGTGACCAGGCAGGGTGGTGGCGATGTGCCATTTAGCTGAAATACTATAAACATAGTTTTTTCCCTGTTTAAGGCTAAGCCATTTAGTCGGAACCACCACTCGAGCCTTTGAACTGTGTAGTTAAGTTTCTGCTCCAGCTCAAGTGACGTAGGCGCTGTGACTACAGCAGCTACGTCGTCGGCGTACATGTATATCTCTGCTTCGCTTATTGCACTGGGTAGATCGTTCAGCAGCAAGCTGAAAAGGGTATTTGATAAACACGAGCCCTGCGGAACGCCCATCGTATTTATCATTTCTGTTGATTTAATCCGATTTTTATCACCGACAACGGTTTGGGAACGGTCAGACATAAACGACGTTAGCAAGGACAAGACGGGACCGCGTATGCCGTAAACGTTTAATTTGTCGGCGATGAGTTGGTGATCGGCGGTGTCGAAAGCGCGCGAGAGGTCGCAGCATAGCAGTGCGACGGGCTGACTCGCCTCGCGCGCGCTCAGCACGCGCCACACCACTTCACGCACCAGGTCGGTGGTAGAGCGCCCAGATCTATAAGCATACTGCCTTTCCGTAACAATGCTAAGTCTTTCTATATAAGACAGAATCCTTTTGTTTAAACCTACCTCGAATACCTTACTGACAGCGGGAACTAACGATATCGGCCTATAAGATTTCATGTCCGACTTTTTGCCTTTTCCTTTATAAAGGGGAGATATTTTGACTTTTTTAAAGGTTTGGGATATACACCCTCCCTAATGCACGCATTGAATAGATAGGCTACGATCGGCGCGATTGGTTGGATGATTGATCGGAGTAGGCTTGGTGACATTCCGTATAGGTCAGTACTATGTTTCGGAGCTATGTGCTTGTTGAGTATTATTATTATTTCGTCAGGTGTGAACCGAGTCAACCGCAGTGACGAGTCGCTGGCCGGCGTGGCGGCGCGCACTGCGGCGTGTGCGCGCACCACGTCGGCCAGCGGTGCCCCGCATCTACTAGCAGCTGTAGTGAATTCTGTGTTTAATGCATCAACCAGTTGTTGTTTAGTGTTAAAACCTACCCCATTTGCGTTTAGTAGAACATCAGTATAGTCGACCCTATCGTGATTCCGTCGGCCGAGTTCTGTGTTTATTATATTCCACATACATTTAACCTTATTTGGGTGCTCGCTAATTGTTTTAGAGTAATAGTTAGTTCGTTTCTCTTTTAGCATGGCGTTATATTTAGCTGAGTAGTTTTCGGCTCTATTTAGGAGATCCACGTTATCTGGGAACATTTTTGTCAGATGCAGAATATCAAATAATAATTTTTTAAAGTTTTGAATGTCACTGTCAATCCAGCAATTATTTTTCATATGGTATGGTTGTTTACGTATGGGAAAACAAATGTTAAATTTGTCAATTATAATATTTAAAAGAGTTTGCGCGAGCGCATTACAATCGATCGCCCCACTATCGGAGACCAATCGATCGACTCGAGGGCGTTCGCAAAGTGATTTCTATTCGCGTTTGTTATTGACCGTCGCGCGACGCACCGCGGTAGAGGCGCGGAGGCACGCGAGACGTGTACGCGCTGGGCGTCGTGGTCGCTGAGATGCGCCGCGACGCTGGTAACGCTTGTGACGCACTTCGAGGGGAGGTTACAGTACACATGATCTATTAGTGTCGCCTTAGTACCCTCCACCCTTGTTGCGAAATCGACTAATTGGCTAAAATTGTGCCCCGATAAAATATCAACCAATTCCTTTTGTGATTTTGCGTTATTAAGCAAATTTATATTTATGTCGCCCATTATAATGGCGTCCAGTCCTTCATCACATATTTTAGTTAGTAATTTGTCGAATAATTTTAGATACGCGACATCATCGGTTTGGTTAGAGTGATATATTGCGACCACTAAAATATTTTCGACTACAAGCTGTACGGCGCACACGTCAAACAATTGTTCGACAGATAAGTTGCAATAATCTTGTTTGTTAATTACTTTAATGCCGTTTTTAACGTAGATGCAGCTTCCACCGTGGCCGATCGTTGATCTACAAAAGTATGATATTAAGCCGAAATTATTAAGAGTTACGGACACTAGCTCGTGGCTCTGGAGCCAGTCATAACATAACTATACGATTTATCAGCGGCAACGTATGTCAAAACTTTTGTCTGATTTGAATATTGTGGCATTTCAGGCTGTTACATGATAATTTAATTTCCTAACGCTTATGGATCCTTTAAATGGAATCGTATTGGTAGTGTTTAGTACAACATTACACTTTTCGATACTTTTTATCGACATATACCCATGACTATTTTATTTTTGCTATTCCAGGCAACATTTTAACTGTCAGTCATGTGTCAAGTCACTTTTTATAATTAGAAATTCAACCGTAGGGTCACTCGTCGCATTAGAGCTGTAATCCGGGACTACAGGGAGTCATTCGAGTAGGGCGTTTACGGGGGAAACCGGGGTTTAGGTAAGTTTTAACAAAGAGGATGTACTATCGGGTTCAGAATTGCATGGCCAATTTATGAATGAATTCATTGATAAATTGACCATGCAATTTTGAACCCGATGGTACATATAGAGCATCACAGTCTTAGAACTTTTTGAGGCTCCAAGTTTGATAGCTTTACTAGATGGCGCTGTCCAGTCTCATACATTATGCAGTAACTCTGATTGAGATGGCACTTTAGAGTTACCGCATTATGTATGCGGCCGTACAGCACCATCTAGTAAAGCTATCAAACTTGGAGCCTCAAAAAGTTCTTAAGTTGTGGCCAGACGGCAGATAGCCACAGATTCTGCCACGTTCATGTCAAATACTCAGGGCTATAGGACCTTTCAGATGTAGCAAAACAAAACTTTTATGTCAACGCAATCAAAAGAAATAGCAATTTAAGTCGCATATTTTGAAACTGAGTACTCGCAAGAAACTCAAAACCTAAAGGGTACTTCCCGTAAACTCAGAAACTTGAAACTTGGCACGAAGAAACTTCATATAGCACAAACAAAGGAAAAATTACGAAAAGTAGACATTTTTAGTAAAATCATACAAAAAATATTTTTTTAAATTTTAAACCTACTACCTTTTTCCGCGTAAACGCGTAGAGGTATTAAATTGAAATTAGTAATAAACATACTACAACTTTTGCTTGTTATAGGTTTGTACGGAACCCTCAGTCCGACTCGCACTTGGCCAGTTTTTTTTTCTATGGAGGCAAAAATATTTAAACCAGAAATCGAGGTCACATAATATTTATATGTAAGATATAAAGAGGCTAATACTATGGAGTGGAGGAAATGTAAAATGGCGGCTAAATTTAGCTTTTAGTGCTTTCCTAGCCTTGCGGCGCTCGTTAAACGGACAAACACACGGTTATGGAGCACACAATGTATGTAACATACATTGACAAGGGTCTCTTCCAATCGCTTGTTAACCCTATAACTGCTCATCATCATCATCCTAACGTTTGTTCCGGCTCAATTGAGTTTGAGGTGCGCTTGGTAAATTAATTTCATAAATTGGTGTATGCGCTAGTTTTTACGAAAGCGCCTGCCATCTGACCTTCCAATCCAGAGGTTCCGATTCCTCAAGATGGTTTCCTTCTCCGAAAAACGAAAAGATAAGCTGGTAATCATCAAATCATCATCAATATCAGTAACTAGTATTAAGTACGAAAAACTCTAAGATCAAAATTAAATAAAAAAGTTAATCGTTCTCATCTAAACCACTCGGATTGGATGTGACCAGCGTTACAATTCTTACAAGTCCGGGAACGCTAATTCATTGCGGAGCTGTCTTCATTAATTCTACTAATAAATACGAGGACTGAATCCAGAATTCCAGATGCTGTGGACCAAGGACTATGGTCTTTATAAGCCTGGACTGGATAATGTCTATCCGAAGTTTCTCATCCCATAGCCCGAATAGCATAGTTGTTAGCCCATCACCCTTTTCTCGCAATAGCCAATTCACATTTTAAATCCCATTTACTTTCAAAAGTCCTTACACAATGGCGGTGGCTGTCACTGCATGCGTCCAATGACACGGGCAGGGGCAGCATCCGCTTAGTGTACCCCTTACATTTCATTTGCTTGTCGAAAGGACCTCTGCGCGCTGGCTTCAGTTTCGCATACGCCTCCCAAATGGTCGGAACACCATTGTTTCGTGTACGGGTAAAAACCAATAAGATAATAGAAATATATTTAGACTGAATAGAGGTAAGAGAGAGACAATCATATATAAAACAATTAAAACACCCGACTATATTTAGCGTTTGACACTGTTAATTGGGCAATCATGGTCCTTACTGCTACGACATAAGGCTTACTATAGTCTTCATATTGCTGTTCCTTTGACAACACTTCCTCGACGGCCAAGGCCGGCCCAAGGCATTTCACTAATGCGTGACGATTAAACTAAATGCCTTCGTTTCGTTTTAATTACGGTGACACTTCCACCATTAGAATGTTTAATGGTTGTGTTTTAAGTGTAACGTAGTTTGCATTGTAAAGTGGTACTACAGTAACTTCCTTTAACTTCATAAAGAGAAGTGCGACATCCAATGTCTTCATCAGCAGTTTTTCTTCACAAAATGTCGCTTTAAGAGAGGAAATGCTTGAATCTATAAGGGTTTGCTCACACCTACGACGCGGAATCGGCAATATCCGATACAAAAAAGCTTTATGTTTAACGCAATACGAGCGAAAAAGACGTCGCCGCGACGGCAGCCGTCAGCCGAGCCGATCCGAGCCGAACCGTGCCTTGTTAGCTCTTATTGCGTGGACATAAAACTTTTTTCCACCGGATTTTGCCGAACCCGCGTCGATGAATGTGGGAAGGGTTTTCCCAAACTACCGAAAATGGTGTGGCCAATGTGTTTTACTTGATTTTGACAACAGTTGCTCAGCTCCTAGCTCCCATCCCATCTCGGGAAAGATTATATTAAAGATTACGCATTAATAATGTATCCTGTGTCATGTCATCTCATCACACGTCCCCGTCGTCAAAAACCCTCGAAAAACATAACGCTTAATATAGCCGCATAAGTCGATTCAAAAATTAAGTATATGTACCTAGTATCTATTCAAGGTAAGCGCAACTCTTCGAAGACGAATATAAGGGTGCAGCAACTAAAAAGAGACAGAAATAGAATAGATAGAGTCGCGCACGAAAGAAAAAGTTACCAAGGCCTCTAGCGCCTATAGCTGGCTGTCCGGGACACAGCGGCACCCATCAAATTTTCTTGTCAAATCTTTTGTAAATGCTTAAATGAGTCTCAATGAAGAGACCGGATCCTGCTTTGCCTTCACTTGACTACAGCACACAACGGCCGCCGCCGGTGTGCGGCGTGTCAAGCGGCGTGGAACAGCCGGCCAGTCAGCTGAGGCGACATTTGAGCCGACACCCGACACCACGGTCCGCCGTGAGAACCCTCTCTCTTCGCCCTCCGACATCGCTGCCTGGACACACGTGCCAAATAGACTGGTGTTGAAATCTTCCGACTGTTCTTTTAAACATACCACAACTACCCATCTAAACGAGGCCTGAAGCTACTGGTTACTACTGCTAGACAACAGAGGTATTTGTAACTATGGAACCTCCATATTCTTACCAAACATTGAATTGAACTCGATAATACAGAAAATTACAGTCGGCATTCGCTCGGCTCTCTTGAGCAAAAGGGGTCGTATAAGGACCCCTATGTCTGTGCCACTTTTGCGAGCTGTTGCTGACATATAATACAGTGAATTACCAACAGTAACGCGTGGCCTCATTCTTACCAACACAAATGTTAAATTAGCGCATACTACGAATAAAGTTGGGGCCAGACGGCATACGGCATACAACCACAGCCCTCTGCCACGTGACCTTGGCAGAAAACAGAGATTTTAAACCATGTAGCCAGTGGTTGGTGCCAAATTCTACATGACCTTTAAACGCCTTTGGTGGCTAGGTGTGCTCTGCCAACAATTGGCAGAAGCGGTAGGTTGGTTGTAAGCCATGTAGCCGTTCGCTTCAACAACTCGCTCCAATCAAGGTCGCGTGGCAGAATCTGCGGCTATCTGACGTCTGGCCCCAACTTAAGGACAAACGACGTTCAACGGCATATTCTTTCTTGTTTAAAATGTTCTCATGTCAATGCTTTGCCGCGTCTGCCCAGCTACCAGATAGTATGTGTACTGTAAAGTAAACATTTGCATTTCGCTTATATCGGCAAAGATAGGCGATAGTTAAACTCACATGAAACCTATAGTAACGACCCGTCGGCGCCGGCTAAACGATCTCCTGTAGCTACTGTACGTACACTCTTTTAAGAATCTCCTTCGACGCTCAAGTAAAAATTAAGAGCGTATGAAGAATATTTTAAACACTTTGCTTGTCTATTCTGCAGCTGGCTAGACTCAATATAGGAAAGAAAAATATATCCAAAAGTATTTGTTACTACAGCCGGCAACCTTGTGCTTAGGAGTTTACTTCTCGATTCAACTTTTGCGGACTAGAATTTTGCACGGTGAGCGGCGCGGGAATAGGAAATGGCCCGACAAAATTTGCTAGTCAAACATGTGTCTGCTGCGTAAATAGTACGAGTATGTAATGTTACAATAAATATTGGACGAACCTTTTTGCACTTTGTGTGACATGTATTCATCACGCCCATGCTTGATCACCGGTTCCACTGAATTATCATCTAAACAACATAAACTCGATTCCAAACTCGTAACACAACCCATTAATGTCCAGATTAATGCCTCACAAGTGGGTCAGGCTTTAATGCTAATCAAAAACTTTACTGACCATCGGTATACCTTATCGCAAAGCAATACGGTTTATTATTGTTCAGTCAACTGTGTACACGACTTTAAACTAGATTTACTATTTCTTGTAAATGCAATAAGGGCGCAGTTTGCTTGAGTTTAGAAAGAAAGAAAGATTGTTTAGATGCATTGTTGTTCTTTATGGCTAATAGTTTGTAGCTTCCCACAGTTAAACAAATGGTTATTGGGTGAGCCCTAAATTGTACAATTGGATTGACAGTGGGCGGGCTGTGAGGTTTGGTTCAAAAGGGATAGAGCAGCTGGTTGTCAGATTAGTTACACAATACACCATCACTATCATACATCACTATTTAGATTCTAGGCTTTTGGCCCAACCCAACCACTGACTCCAGTGAATGAATGGTACAGTCACCGGCAATAGTATCTTCCTACACGAAGGGCGCAAGAATATGTGACACGCTCTTATTTGTAGGGCCATAAGAGCGTGTCACATATTCTTGCGGCCTTCGTGTAGGAAGATACTATTGCCGGTGACTGTACATACCGGAGAGTGGTACACACAGATAAGGAGGTTCTCAATGTATTTACAGTTACATAGGTTCTACTCCTCAGGTGGAGTATAAAATGCTCTACGTTAATGAATTGAGCACACCGACTTCTAAACCAAATGCCATGAATATTTTTCACTGGGGCATATCCGGGAGTTTTGGCGTAGACTTGGTCCTTATTATTACACCTATGCAATCAATGTATAAGCCTGATCATGTCTTTCAAAGCCGTTTTAATTAGCACAACACGTGCTGATTACAGACGTCAGCGCGTGTTTACCATCGCAATAGCTTTGGACGTTAGTGTGTTACAGCACTTTGACAATAAACAGACCTTATATCATTGCAATACGGCTTTGGATGAGTTAACTGAATCAAGGATTATGCAGCTCATGTAACATGTACCTTGAGGCGACACGAGTTATTGGGCGCCAATGTGACGTTACCTCCGAGTTCAGTAACAATTATGCTTAACCAGAGAGCTTCTATACCGGTTTGTCAGAGTCTTAGACTCAGTAAGCTTTAGGAATTACTCGCCATTCAACAGGTATTTATGTACAATACATATTTATGGCACGGTATTTATGGCATCTGTAAAGGATTCGATTAACTGTGGCTCTAAGCATCTCTATATTTACCTGATCATAAGGTGAGTGAGTGAATAAGAATTGACTAACTATTGCTTACTTGAGAGATGTAAAAATTATACAACGCTACTACTGCGTATTTTGAAGTTGGTATAAAACAAACTAGGAAAAACAGCTATAACTACAACATTGAACATATTCACCTATTTTAAACCTCTAGGTGTCCATTAGCACAACTGTTATCTTATCACAAGCAAACTCCCAAAGGTTGTTTTATAATGAAATTACAGAAAATTTTAATAATGAGTATTCAGGACAACATTTAGAGCATTCGAAATATTATAGTAAATTGTTTAATCATGTCATGAGATAATATGTATTTAAAAAATCATTTATTCCGCCAAAAGTAAATTGCAGCATAAAAGTTGTTGGTACCTTTTTTAAAGTATAATCATACCTGTGCCATAAGATCAATAAAATTAGATTCAGAATCACAATTAACAAAAACTAACAAAATAAGGACCAATAATTTTGATTGACTGATTGATTTTGCTGTTTAACTACAATCCATTATGCAAACCCTATTGTATTGTAGTACGGGCAGGTTTCCGCAACTCGACGCCTAGCGCCTATTTTGCGTAAAGGTATTATTTCCCTAATTATTAGGGTTTGCACAATGGATCTGAAATGTATTGAAGATCCGTCAGATCCAGATCCAGATAATTCCATACATTTTGGAACCGGATTGCAAACCCTAACTTCAATCGCGACAAATGAATAGGGCTCAGCTTGTACATACAATTTTAACAGTGTTGTAACTTCAAAGGATACACTCAAGGATAATGAAATAAGGGCACCTTGTATGGAATTTTTTATATCAAGTGACCCATTTTCATTAGTGTATTTGATTAAAATGTGAGCCAACAATGGCTCAATTAAATGAGCTGGAATAATCCATTGCATGCAAATCCTACAAGTCAATCAACAGCCAATGAGGTGAAAACAAGTCATTGAGTGAAGAGCACTGATAATGATTCTACTATCATTGTTTTATAGTTGATGGAAATTATCTGTACAATTTTGCACTTTGTCACATTGATATAAGATTAAAAATGCATGCATATTTTTGACATACTAACAGCAACACTCAATACTAACCACTTATGACATGATACTGCAATAAGATTTAAAAATTGTTGGTCACTGTAAATATACATTTATTGGTCAAAATTATGTAGACATAAACTTAATCAGACCGAAAAGGAGATGGGGGCAACTTGGACGCATTTTACACAGAATGCTGGCAAAGTTCAAACAACCGGGTCGAGTGGAGAAAAAAAGGGGAGGCCTTTGCCCAGCAGTGGGACACTAAAACAGGCTAATAAAAAAAACTTATCTTGTAAGAATATGGTTTTCGGAACATATTTTTGTCCAAATAATTGGTTCAATATTTTAGCCCTTTAGACCTTACAGCTGCAATAATATAGTAACAAAAGGTGCAATAAAATGTGACATGCATTTGTGGCTCTACAAATAATATAGTGTCAAATATTATTGCTGGCTTCCTTGTGTGAGACATTATAGCAGGTGATTGTAGCCACTATGAACTTTAATCACATTGGCAACAGGAATTGAGCTTTATATGTTTGGAGGAAAGATCATATTTGACAAATTAGAATATTTAAAGGTGTTAGATTACATCTGTGTCTGGTTGTGGTTTCTACATTTATCTGATTAGTTTTGTCAACAACAGTTACAGTGTGGTCAATGAACTATAGTTAGAATGTTAATAGATAAAATACATTGATACATGAATGTTAATACAAAAAAATAGGGGTTAGTCCGCCTAGTTATACTACTAGTTATACGATATAACAAAATGAACAAAAAAAATCCGAATAGTTATACTGAGCAGTATAACTAAACGGATTCGATTATTTTGGATCGAGTTCGTCCAATTAGTTATATTCTTAAATACACAAGCGTCTAATAAAATTTATGGATGTTTTACGTTTTTACACATTTTATTTAAATTTAAAATAATAACATCAAGACATACAGAATTTAGATACAGCCCCACAATAGTACCGCAAGAACGACTCGTGCGGTACCTTCTCTGACAGTCTTATTACGGTACTAGCTTTTTTCCGCGGCTTCGCCCGCGTACTATAAGTAATCAAAAAGGAAGTTCTCAGTTAGACTGGTATGTTTGTATGTAAGTACCACATTTTCCCCTTTTAGGGGTTGAATTTTCAAAAAACCTGAAACACGTGTTTACTTATTTAGTGTTAGAAATACTCCTGTGAAGTTTCGAATAAAATAGTCTAACAAATCTTGTTTCGCCATACAAACTTTGGACCCCCATTTTACCCCCTTAGGGGGTGAATTTTGAAAAATCCTTTCTGAGTGCACCCCTAGACCTTATCAGGAGCCTACGTGCCAAATTTGGAATCTCTAGAACCAGCGGTTTGGGCTGTGCGTTGATATGTCAGTCAGTCAATCAGTCAGTCAGTCAGTCAGTCAGTTTCTTCTTTTATATATTTAGATAAGACTGGCCGGTTACAAATTTTCACGTTCCATATTTTCAGTAAATCTTGTTTGAATCTGTACCTCCTTGACATTGTTGCTCGAAGATTATTTATCACTATTTTAATCAGGCAGAAGTAGATACAGAAAATAATATTGATAATGGTTATTACCTGAGTCTATGGTGACTCTATATGACTATGTATAGGCAGAATATTACTACTTGCTGTACATAATGTCAGTACCGTCCACTGATAGCCCACTACTTATTCTAATTAGAACTCATACATTTAAACACCTTTCCAACAAAGTAATCGTAATGAAGAAAAACTGCATTTGTATGCAGTATTAAATGGATGCTTGAAAACATCTTAGCTATTAAATAGTAGTTAAGTGTTGCTATCGGCTCGCATAGTTATCGGCCGCCAAGGACGCGCCGTCGACATACTGCTGCTAATTTACTCCACCAACACAAGGAAGTAGGATTAGCATGTGTACTCAACGATTATGCAACGCGAGGCGATATTTCTGCGAACCTTACCTTTTTAAAAGAATTCTTTATTTTAGGGAGTTTCCCGAAAAAAGTAGTTATTGATAATTCCAAGGTCACGGTTACATCGAGCATGAACAGTAAGATCTCGAAATTCTAATAATGCGACTACACAAAAAAAACATCGAAGAGGAAGTTCCAAAAGTTTCGTTGTTAGGGGACGCATGAGAAAAATCGATACTTCCGCCAATAAATATTCGCGGCTCCCCTCCGGCCCCCAGCGCGGCTTAACTAAATAATTCCCCGTACTACGGACGCGTATTGCGTAATACAAGTTTAATTTAAGTGTATTTACAAAGAAATAAAAAACAGAGCCGGCGCACTCACCCATTTCGTGTGTCGTAGGCTGGCTCACGCTCCGCTCGACAAACTGACGATTATCCCAAGATCACCTTCGCATAATTATTCAACACAACTCAGCACACACAAACACTATTCGTATACCACTAAACTTATTTAGAAGTCATGAATTTTAATAAAAATAAATAAATTTGGGAAACGCAAGTCCCGCTGGCGCTCCCACTGCCGTGCAGCTGTCAGTTTCGCGCGTGCGTTCGGATACTCGATACAAACGCGTTCCGTTCTATGAATGCGTTCGCTCCATCGGATCGCAGATCACTAATGAACAAATTACAAAATCACGCCAAGGATATTGAATAGTCACGCTCGAAAAAATATTATCAGCCGCCGTCGTAAATGTAGCGTGTCGTATGCAAGTTAAGTAACGACCTGTATGACTATTTTATTACTTGTGACAAAATCGCCATTCACAAGTTTTGTTTTGTATTAATTTGTAATCTTGTTTCTGTTTCGTAATTCGTAAGTGTATTTATATTACTATTTACTTAGTCTGTTTAATATGTTCTGTTTCTCCCCTAAAATAAGACTTTAATAGCACCTGGATACTTTTGTTTAACAGAATAACAAGAATCGTGGCTCTATGTTCTGGGACTTCTGGGTGACACCTCTGGCCTTGCAAGCAGGCGCGGATCCAGGATTTCGTTCAGGGGGGGGCACTTTCCAGGATTTTGTTCAGGGAGGGGCACTTTCCTTCACAAAAAATCTCGCGGTCCGCACCTATGGGCCCCGTAGTATACGAGGTTTGCGTTTCAGGGGGGGGCAATTGACCCTGTTGCCCCCCCCCCCCTTATCCGCGCCTGCTTGCAAGCGTCGTTAGGCTACGGTGTGGCCATCCCATTACCATCTACGAACATAGCTTCTTATCAGGATAATCAAGACTGCAATAATATTTTCATCACAGTTACTTAAGCGTAGCATTCCACGCAGGCGCAGCGGGAGTTACAGTACCCTAGAGAGTTATGGACATTTTGTTACCTCAGACAACAATTTTTTTTACCTTAGAACTCTTATTTTTCTTCGAAAGAGTGATAAAAGACTGTGGACTTTGGAGGGCAAGATTATTTTAAACTTGTGTCATAAAAAGTCGTCGACTGCACTCTCGTTTAATTCGAATATTGATAATATTTACTGACACCATGTGATGTAATAAAATCTCATATTCTCCAGCAGTTAAATTAGTTGAGCTGGACATGGAATACAATGAAGCTGTTTCTTAAAGAATCGGAAGTGTTTAAAGAAGAATCTAAAGGAGAGGAAATAAAACAACAACATATCGAACAGCATCATAAAATAAGTGCTATATTGATTAAAATTAGTAATATACATAATTTGATTTAAACGTGTATTGTTAGAAAGTAGATCTAGCTTGCCGAGGTCCTGAAGGACTATGTACATAACAACCACCACTTCGAGATTTCTGCTCGGCCCGCGGCCCCGTCGCGAGGTATAATTGACTTTATTGATAAGCCATTAAGGCATACTTTAGAATAACTGCTCCTGGTTTGCTAGTGCTATACTGAGCGGTATAGCGGTATAGCGGGTGCCATCTGAGTGAGACGTGATCAGTTATATGTTTTTCTAACTCCATAAACAACTAGCAGTTGAATGCCCCAACTTTTACTAAAATCAGACATTTTTTTTTTCTTTTTTTTTTACATGTTTTTGTAATTTATTTTTCATTTGACGGGGTTTTCGGGATATTTAAACTACTTATTGGAACATTTAAATAAGTAAATTGAATTACCTCTTTGAAATGGAACTGTCGTTAATAACAACTTTGTCATTTATTCCGGATAAAATGTAATTTTTTTTTTACCTTAAATATCTTATAAAACTGTTTTACACTAATATTATCACTTTTGAAAGAAAAATAAATTACAAAAACATGTAAAAAAAATGTCTGATTTTAGTAAAAGTTGGGGCATTCAACTGCTAGTTGTTTATGGAGTTAGAAAAACATATAACTGATCACGTCTCAGATGGCACCCTGTATAGCGACTTATGTAGTGAAACATTGGAACTTTTTAACAAACACAACGCAAGTAATAACTGCAAAAGATTATAATCTACAATTAGAGCGCATTTAATGAAAATAAAGTTAGTCGACTTTACCTGTTAAGGCGAATGGGCCGCGGGCAGGAGGTACAGGAGTACCTAACATCAAACCTTGCTTTTCGATAGGTCTTAACTAATAGGACCCTTCCTGTCCTAGTATTAGCAGGGCTAGGTCTTAAACCACGAATTTCGAAGTGAAAAACGGTTTCCGCGATCGAGATGTTCACTAGATAGCAGCACCGTGGCGAGGTCTTTTTGAGAGCAGCTGTCAAAATCCACCAATAAAAAAAATGTGATTGAAGTGTTTTGATAATAGTTTACGCTTCAAGATGGCTGCATCGTCTTTGGAATAGTTTTTTGCTCATTTACGTAGTTCAGTGTGTAATATTGATAGCTTATTGTGCGGTGACCTAACGAACAAGTGTGCAGCTAATGAAAAATTAGTCCCAAAACGCGAGTAACCACCCTTTAGTTGAACAAACGGTTATCCGGGGTCCCGGCCACCCACGTGTTTGTAAGGAGGCTATCACTTTACAATCAGCAAGGCCTCAACCGAACAACGTTGCTTTTATTTATATTATTAAAAATTGATAAAATCAAAAGTATACACCTCGCCAGACACCACATTGGCAGAATTCACCTAGGAGTAAAAGCCATATAAAAAATAATAAAAAAACATGATTGGTGGATTATGACAGCTAGACGTCTCGCCACGGTGCTGCCGTCTAGTGAAAATCTCGATCGCGGAACTATCTACATCCATAGCTGGGCACCGTTAATCAAATAGTTAACTTCGTTAATCTTTAATCCGCTACAAAAAAAGTTAGCTTCGTTAAACGTTAAAGCGTTACATTTCGGAAGAATTAACTCAAGTTAACGTTAATCGTTCATCCGTTAATATGTGTAAAATTGCATTTTTTATATCTTTACATTAGTGAACTTATAAAACCTGTTGGTTAAGGTTCTGGAAGTTAACAGGATATGAACAAAACAAAATACTTGTATAATTCAAATGTGTAATTTAATCGTCTAGCATAAGGTTAAGGTGCATATTCCCCTTCATGAACATTAACATGTTGAAGTTCTCGTCTGAAAGCGAGGCTCGTTTTGGTCTCGCTAAGTAATGAAATGATCAAACGAAACAAATCTCTTCGCAGTTTTCGCACTCGCACGCGCCGGCAAAATATATCTAGTTTTGTCTTTGTTTCACTCGCTGCCACGCGCCGCCCGGCACTTGTCGTTCGTTTCATACTTGTCTGAACCTGTTTTTCGCGCCGCGCCGCGGTGCCGTGCGGTAAATAGTAGGCATTGGTTTAACGATTAACGGACTTCTGCATATTAACGGAAGTTAACGTGTCCGTTAACATTTTTAAAAGTTAACTTAAAAGTTAATCCGTTAATCAAAATGTTAACTTCGTTAATAAACGATTAACGGATTAACGAGTTAATGCCCAGCTATGTCTACATCCCGTATGGAAATAATTTTACTAAGTGACTCGTTTCCGTTTTCATTTATTTATTTATATTATAACCAACCCTGCTAATACTAGAACTACACACTAAGCGTACATATAAATTCGACGCTTTACCCATTAATATCTGAGCGAAAAAGCTGCATAAGAAATATACCATCTTATTCAAACAGATACAAGTACATTAACTTTTCAAACAATCAGCCTCTTTTCAGGTTAGTGCGAGAAACACTTGGTTCCAGGCGCGGATCCAGGATTTCGTTCAGGGGGAAGCACTTTCCAGAATTTTGTTCAGGGGGGCACTTTCCAGGATTTCGTTCAGGGGGGGCACTTTCTTTCACAAAATGTTTGGTGGTTTGCGTTTCAGGGGGGGGCAATTGCCCCTGTTGTCCCCCCCCCCCCCTGTATCCGCGCCTGCTTGGTTCCAATCTATTTCAACTAGTTTCTCCGGAAAGAGAAGTGTCGTGGTTTATATGTGAACTCATACATTCTACGACACTTCTTTTTCCGGACAGATTCTATCAAATGTCTCAATGTAATATTTTTTATTTATTTAGAGCAACAAAAAGAGAGCATTAATGTATTGTTTCTCGCACTGGCCTCTACAATTCGTTACTAACTTTTTTGGTTCTAATTTGACTGGGAGTTTCCAAAGTAGCATAGCTAAGCAGATCTAGTTCAGCTGTCAAATCGTCGCAGTTATATCTATGATTAAATCTACAGATTATTTAATTTCTCTAATTATTGCACAAAAAAAAAACAATCGTACAACAGGCGGACTTAATGCTAGAGAATTCTCTACCTATTCTTCTTTATTTATATTAGTTATTTGTAAAGATATCAACCTTGTGTAGATGATTTTGACCGCACCATCCGCTTAGCTACAACTGGACACGTCAGCCCAACTAAGACCGTACCTTGCACGTCCCAACTAAAATTCCTAAGAGCTCCTAAACAATTTCGTTACTAACTAATGCCCGGTTCGACTTCTTATGCCACCAAGTTACTGTCAGATATATCGCAGCGGCCAAGGTTCTCGAAAACATGTGAACATCTATGCTAACGCTTAGAGTCGGTAGAGGCGTTGTTCATATATCTTGAGGTAAAGGCGGTTGTTCATCCTATATTTGTAAGCAGTTTCGCCTTTTGGATATATTTGACGGCCGCTGTCAATGAAGAAAACATCTCTTATAGTTCAAAATCTGTAAGAATGAACTTTTGACACATCGCAACTCCCGTAGAACGTAAACGCGCAAGACACTTTGAAATTATAAACAAAATCCCATAACGATTTTACAGCTTGTCATGTACGTAAACACAATATTTCACTTTTAATAAACATAACTTAATTAATGTTACATTTTTTCATATCTTAGTTATTGAATATTTTACGATAACAATTTAGCATGCAAACAGTTACGGTCTACGCCTTCTTTTTTTTAAATTTAGTGTTGTGACCATGTCTGCTGTTCCGATTCATATAACATTTCCGTAAGTCGATAAAATCGATTATGTAATCAATAGACAGTATAAGACTTTCTTATCATATTGTATTAATTATGGAATTATTATAATGCCATACATAATTAGTAGATAACAATTATTAAATGATCATTTCCTAAATAATTTTATTTTCTGCTTTGTTATAGTTAAGTTTTCCTTTTTTAATTTATTTTTGTATTCAGGCATAACTGCATACAACTTATCTCAACTCATATTCTCGGTGGAATCACTAACTCCCGATTCACAGGCATCCGCCTAATTCGGGAGACAGAGGCTCAGTTCCGGTGAAACTGTTTCAAACCTAATACATAAGTCTCTCTTAAGCTATTAGCGTACTGTGTAAATATTACTTACACTTGTATTAGGTTTAAGTCAATAAACATTATTCTTATTCTCTTATTCATATTGTTATAATTTGAGAAGATTTGTGATACAAAATATATAGGCATATAACAAGAAAAAATCGGTTGTAGTAAAATCGATTCGAACAATTCATAAATAATCGCTAAATTTGACAAACGATACGTCTTAGCCCCATCACTAATGACGTCAATACTGAAGTGTCAAAAGTTCATTCTTACAGATTTTGAACTATAGGTTGTCCTAATCCAAAAATTTTATATACACCATAGACAACAGACGTGTGTACTTTTGTTTAGTTCCAAGACAGTGGAAACCGATATAATCTGTGGGTTTCAGTACGATTAAGGGGCACCACTCATTAGAGCGGAATTCAGCTAATCATAAACAAAAGCAGAAATTTGTCCATTGTAGCCGAAATTAGTCGATATTCTCCATTAAAAAAATCAGCTACCATAGACAAATTTCTGCTTTTGTCTACGAATACCTGAATATCTTTCTAATGTGCGGTGCACCTTTGGCAACTTT
The DNA here is from genome assembly GCA_947086415.1 of Pammene aurita. Lineage (NCBI taxonomy): Eukaryota > Metazoa > Arthropoda > Insecta > Lepidoptera > Tortricidae > Pammene > Pammene aurita. The sequence goes on along the minus strand of OX352309.1, from coordinate 557,775 downwards.
GTAGCATAAGGCTAACCAAAACAAATTTTGTCTTCATTACTTGACATTTCTCCCGGGCACCAACATCGATTGAATGGCCAATATTCAGGCGCAGAGACAAAACGTACGTAGCAATGGTAAAGAATTATTTTATCTAGAGTGGCTCCCGATGGCAGGTTACAAAACGGCAAAAGCATATGCTATGGAAACCCGCGATAATTTCTTATTTACAAATACCAATCAGAAACGATACGATATAGTTTTATACTCTCTGTACAACATTGTAATTTAACTCTCTATAATAAAATACACCTTCGGTTCTGGGCCTCTCACAGCTACCGACAAGGGGCTTGAAAATTTACCAAAAATCGTATATTTCATTAATATTTTCAGCCATCTCATTAATTAACAACAATGGGCCGTATTCTAACTTTAAAACACGATCCAACTCCAATGAATTAACTACGCAATATAGCTAAGGCCTAAACGTCTGAATCAGAGTTTGCTTGAAAATTATAATGATTCCGATGCAACTCTAATATGTAAGTGCAACTCCTCTAAATAATTATGTTGGGGATAGATTGTATTTTCAATGTATTTTATTTTTTAAAGATAGAATACGGGGCAGTTTGAGATATTTTATCCAATCTAATCAATATGTTTGAAACTCCCTCATTTCATTATATCATGCTAGGGAAAAAGAAGCAGTTACTCTTTATAATAACGCCTCAAACTCTCGAATCTTCAATCACATATTTTTCTATACATATTGAAGTTAAAGACGCCACATACCGTAGACTACATAGCATTAACAGTCAAAAGCGTTCTATATGAGAAGGCTAAACTTTTATATTATATACAACGGGACGTCTCTAACATTTACCATGGGCCGAACATTTCAAAACCTACCTTTTTAAACATCGTGACGTTGCGAAATTGCACGTTATTTTTAAGGCGATACAGTTCAGAATGGATCGGCGAGATCCACACTTTAGCTAAAATTTTAGCGGAACTATTAGATTTTGATATAATAATATTTTTAATTCATAAACGATGTTTTGTATCATCGTATTTAATATTTGTAACGTTTTTAAGCAAAAGGTATCACTTTGTCGGTTGTTAATGACGATTTGAATAGCATCATATGTAATATATTGGCTGCTGACAAATTGGTACCTCTTTCTGAGAAACGACACATTTGATGAGTGAACATTAGCTGCATGTAAAACTAGTGCTTTATTAACATTAATTTAAGGTTCAATATCGCTTATCCCAACCAGCTTGCTAAGACCTATCGGACTTTCTACTCTCAAGAGCACTAAAAATGGGTAAATTCTTTTGAGAAACTCCATTTAAGTATTCTGTATCTATATATATATATATATCAAAGCATAAAAACCATCGCGAACAAATTTGTACAACAGAAAACAATTTAATATTAAAACTAAAATTATAAAATGAGACACAATTATACATATATTTATTTTGTTAACCCGTAAGCCTATCAAGCATTGATGTTGTCCGTCTACGACAAGTTTGCGCACCGACTTGGCGACAATATATGGGAGCGCCATAATCGACGTAGCTTGGCGTGAAAACTTGTCGCGGTCGGACTCTAACTAGCCGACGTTAAGAATTATTGCAGTTTAATCAGTGCCACTAACAAGTAAATAAATTCGCCTAGACATGTCCGCTCTCACGCCTTTTCAAAATGTTCCTAACACCTTAAGTATATGTTGTCAATCAGCCTTTAGAGTATGTACGTAAATTCTGCATCAAAAGTAGATATCATTCAAACAATATACAGTGAACGCCGAAATATAATAAATATATATAATATCCAGCCGAAATAACAAAAGTGACTCTATGATCATCTTTTTCTGAGTGAGTTCTATTTTTGATGCTGACAACAGTGCTGCGTAGCGTACCATTTATACCATATGTATGATTCAATATGTTCAACAACAACAAGCCAGTCATATAAATGATATGACTCCCGCCAGCAATCTCTTTATTTCATAAACAAATGAGATAAAACAGGTTTGAAACTACACTAAGAGTTCATAATTTTCGAGTTTAATCAAGCCTTCTCTCAATTGGCCGTTATATCTTTCAAAGCCACATTATTGCAGGTATACTTCAAAATTAGGCTACCTTTTGATGAGATTTCAAATTATGTTGTACAAATATCTTTATCTACACTCATACTGTAAGTACTCTAAAATGCGTTCAAAAACCGTAGACAATGACAAGCATTACAACAAACGATTTAACTATGATAAGTTTCTTATCTGCGTCAGTAACGTAATTTTAACTATGCATGCTCAAATATTGTTAAGCAATGAGTTTCAAATTTGGAACATCGAATTTGATAACATAATGTTACCGCCATGGCCAACTCGATTGGTCCCGCGCGAGCGCCGGCACAATCGAGTAGGCCATGACGGTACAATGGCGGTCATTCTATGGTTTCCGAACAATTAATTTAATATATATAATATGAGTGTAGATAAAGCAGTGTATGCAACTGTACGTAATTAGGCCTTAAAACACTCGTGTGATCTTATTATGAAATTCGCCTGCGGCTCATTTCATAAAACCACACTCATGTTTTAAGGACCCTTATTACGTAACAGTTACATAAACTACTATTATCTACAGCAATATCATAAATCCTCTATTCCGCGTTCGGAAACCGTATGTAATTACCACCATTATTGCAACCAGTAACGTAACATCAGTGTATTACCTGTGACAGTGTGGTAAAAACGTATGAAAATTCATTACCTATGGTAACGTAGTGAAAATATGCCCTCCTCTCCGACCGCCGGCACGCGCCCGCCCGACCGCCGGCACAATCTAGTTGGTCATGGCGGTGCAATGGCGGTCATTCTAATGGTTACCGACCACTTCATTTAGGTTTTTTACACACATATTATAATATGTGTGTAAAAAACCACACTCGTATTTGAAGGGCCCTTATTACATAACAGTTACATAAACTACTATTTTCACAAAACTTTGTTTAGATTTTATATAGAATTTTGTTTTCGATGTCATATACTTAATTTTTTATTTTATTGTGATGATCCGAAAAAGGCATTTTATTACAATTAGGGTATTTTTTACGATTTTAAACCTAGTTCTGAGAATAAAAACATTTTGTACAATAAATTTCGAAATCGCTCATTGTAGCTTATTTTTGAAATTACATTCGTTACAACGGTCCCGCGATATTAAAATTGTATTAACTTATCACTGTTGTAAATTGGATCTAGTTACCTGAGACATACGGTGTTATTTGTATTGCCGTGGATTAGAAGGTCCTAAATGACTGTTAGTGTGTATGAAAGTGAACCTTACTGCGTGGGATTAGAGCCTTAATTGGAACACCGAACGTGTTATGCTGCTATCACTTTTGTACAGTCGAGTCCAAAAATGTGGGAAACTTGTGGTATCTTCTGTAAACTGTACTTTGAAGACACACTACCTGAACTTTCGTAGATAATAAGCCGCTTTGAAAATACTTTTACTGATGATAGTACAGTCAGCTGCAAAAATACGTATCGAAAAAATCGTCTTATAAATATGGTACTACGCACTTATTACAACGGAATAAGATACTATGGGACATATTTTTGAGTAAGATGAGTACACCCATATTTTTACAGCTGACTGTACATATACAAAAAAAAACCAATTTATTTTTCTAACTAAACACATTGAATAAACTAAACAAAAATAACACAATTGCTCAAGAAATATTATTTAGAGGTTATTTAAACACGGCTATAATATTTGGTTTCGTCATTATAAAAAACAGGAAATATTTTTATGCGTATGATGTTATCTTTTTATTAAAATGAATACTCTTGAGTCTTGATGCTGGCGTGCCAAGTGTATATCTGATGAAATCTTAGAGCATTCAACCCGGAGTAGCCATGTCTGTCATTTTCTATACAATAAAAGTTTGCCGGTTTTTTGCGGGGCAGGGGAACGTCAAATGTATAGCTATTCGTACGTAACGTACAAATAGCCACGTCAGATAAACGTCAGTCCATAACAAATGACGTAATGTATGACCGCCGGTCATATGTTGGGTAATCACAGGGATGCGACGGCGACCTCGGTACAGGTTAAAGTTCAGAGTAGTGTGTGTTCACTCGACGCCTGTGTGTGCGTGTGTGTGTGTGTGTGTGTGTGTTACTCGTCGTCGGTGTCGGGGTCGGAGGAGAGTGCGAGCGGCGCGTGCTGGAGCCGCGGCGGGAACGGCCCGCGGGCTTGTTGTCTGCAAATAAAATAATGTTTGGCCCATGACGAGAACTACCGTCAAACGACGAGATAATGTTATTCGCTAAATACCTTTATTTTTATAATTTCAAAGAAAAAAGAACTGACTTCGCTTAGGCTATAACTTAGCAGGAGAAAATGCTAGAGTTACTGTAAAAAATACTCAAATCATTATAGGTGTGCTTATAATATTTGAAGGGTTTCCTCGATTTCGCCAGGATCCCGTCATTAGATCCTGACCTGGTGACAATGGGACCAACTGTCAAGTATGCCCGTCAAACAAAAGAATAATTTTACAATTCGGTCCGTCTTCTCGACGAAATGAAGAACCTCCTCCTTCGAAATGTTGAAGTCGATTGATGACTGCATTATACTCACGCGAGCCGGCGGTAGTGGTTGAGCCACTCCTCCAGCAGCTGCTGCACCAGCAGCGGGCGCGGGTGCAGGTGCTGGCGCGCGCACAGCTGCCCGCCGCCCGTCACCAGCGCCGCACCATGCATTATACTCACGCGAGCCGGCGGTAGTGGTTGAGCCACTCCTCCAGCAGCTGCTGCACCAGCAGCGGGCGCGGGTGCAGGTGCTGGCGCGCGCACAGCTGCCCGCCGCCCGTCACCAGCGCCGCACCATGCATTATACTCACGCGAGCCGGCGGTAGTGGTTGAGCCACTCCTCCAGCAGCTGCTGCACCAGCAGCGGGCGCGGGTGCAGGTGCTGGTGCGCGCACAGCTGCCCGCCGCCCGTCACCAGCGCCGCACCATGCATTATACTCACGCGAGCCGGCGGTAGTGGTTGAGCCACTCCTCCAGCAGCTGCTGCACCAGCAGCGGGCGCGGGTGCAGGTGCTGGCGCGCGCACAGCTGCCCGCCGCCCGTCACCAGCGCCGCACCATGCATTATACTCACGCGAGCCGGCGGTAGTGGTTGAGCCACTCCTCCAGCAGCTGCTGCACCAGCAGCGGGCGCGGGTGCAGGTGCTGGCGCGCGCACAGCTGCCCGCCGCCCGTCACCAGCGCCGCACCATGCATTATACTCACGCGAGCCGGCGGTAGTGGTTGAGCCACTCCTCCAGCAGCTGCTGCACCAGCAGCGGGCGCGGGTGCAGGTGCTGGCGCGCGCACAGCTGCCCGCCGCCCGTCACCAGCGCCGCACCATGCATTATACTCACGCGAGCCGGCGGTAGTGGTTGAGCCACTCCTCCAGCAGCTGCTGCACCAGCAGCGGGCGCGGGTGCAGGTGCTGGCGCGCGCACAGCTGCCCGCCGCCCGTCACCAGCGCCGCACCATGCATTATACTCACGCGAGCCGGCGGTAGTGGTTGAGCCACTCCTCCAGCAGCTGCTGCACCAGCAGCGGGCGCGGGTGCAGGTGCTGGCGCGCGCACAGCTGCCCGCCGCCCGTCACCAGCGCCGCACCATGCATTATACTCACGCGAGCCGGCGGTAGTGGTTGAGCCACTCCTCCAGCAGCTGCTGCACCAGCAGCGGGCGCGGGTGCAGGTGCTGGCGCGCGCACAGCTGCCCGCCGCCCGTCACCAGCGCCGCACCATGCATTATACTCACGCGAGCCGGCGGTAGTGGTTGAGCCACTCCTCCAGCAGCTGCTGCACCAGCAGCGGGCGCGGGTGCAGGTGCTGGCGCGCGCACAGCTGCCCGCCGCCGGTCACCAGCGCCGCACCATGCATTATACTCACGCGAGCCGGCGGTAGTGGTTGAGCCACTCCTCCAGCAGCTGCTGCACCAGCAGCGGGCGCGGGTGCAGGTGCTGGCGCGCGCACAGCTGCCCGCCGCCCGTCACCAGCGCCGCACCATGCATTATACTCACGCGAGCCGGCGGTAGTGGTTGAGCCACTCCTCCAGCAGCTGCTGCACCAGCAGCGGGCGCGGGTGCAGGTGCTGGCGCGCGCACAGCTGCCCGCCGCCCGTCACCAGCGCCGCACCATGCATTATACTCACGCGAGCCGGCGGTAGTGGTTGAGCCACTCCTCCAGCAGCTGCTGCACCAGCAGCGGGCGCGGGTGCAGGTGCTGGCGCGCGCACAGCTGCCCGCCGCCCGTCACCAGCGCCGCACCATGCATTATACTCACGCGAGCCGGCGGTAGTGGTTGAGCCACTCCTCCAGCAGCTGCTGCACCAGCAGCGGGCGCGGGTGCAGGTGCTGGCGCGCGCACAGCTGCCCGCCGCCCGTCACCAGCGCCGCACCATGCATTATACTCACGCGAGCCGGCGGTAGTGGTTGAGCCACTCCTCCAGCAGCTGCTGCACCAGCAGCGGGCGCGGGTGCAGGTGCTGGTGCGCGCACAGCTGCCCGCCGCCCGTCACCAGCGCCGCACCATGCATTATACTCACGCGAGCCGGCGGTAGTGGTTGAGCCACTCCTCCAGCAGCTGCTGCACCAGCAGCGGGCGCGGGTGCAGGTGCTGGCGCGCGCACAGCTGCCCGCCGCCCGTCACCAGCGCCGCACCATGCATTATACTCACGCGAGCCGGCGGTAGTGGTTGAGCCACTCCTCCAGCAGCTGCTGCACCAGCAGCGGGCGCGGGTGCAGGTGCTGGCGCGCGCACAGCTGCCCGCCGCCCGTCACCAGCGCCGCACCATGCATTATACTCACGCGAGCCGGCGGTAGTGGTTGAGCCACTCCTCCAGCAGCTGCTGCACCAGCAGCGGGCGCGGGTGCAGGTGCTGGCGCGCGCACAGCTGCCCGCCGCCCGTCACCAGCGCCGCACCATGCATTATACTCACGCGAGCCGGCGGTAGTGGTTGAGCCACTCCTCCAGCAGCTGCTGCACCAGCAGCGGGCGCGGGTGCAGGTGCTGGCGCGCGCACAGCTGCCCGCCGCCCGTCACCAGCGCCGCACCATGCATTATACTCACGCGAGCCGGCGGTAGTGGTTGAGCCACTCCTCCAGCAGCTGCTGCACCAGCAGCGGGCGCGGGTGCAGGTGCTGGCGCGCGCACAGCTGCCCGCCGCCGGTCACCAGCGCCGCACCATGCATTATACTCACGCGAGCCGGCGGTAGTGGTTGAGCCACTCCTCCAGGAGCTGCTGCACCAGCAGCGGGCGCGGGTGCAGGTGCTGGCGCGCGCACAGCTGCCCGCCGCCCGTCACCAGCGCCGCACCATGCATTATACTCACGCGAGCCGGCGGTAGTGGTTGAGCCACTCCTCCAGCAGCTGCTGCACCAGCAGCGGGCGCGGGTGCAGGTGCTGGCGCGCGCACAGCTGCCCGCCGCCCGTCACCAGCGCCGCACCATGCATTATACTCACGCGAGCCGGCGGTAGTGGTTGAGCCACTCCTCCAGCAGCTGCTGCACCAGCAGCGGGCGCGGGTGCAGGTGCTGGCGCGCGCACAGCTGCCCGCCGCCCGTCACCAGCGCCGCACCATGCATTATACTCACGCGAGCCGGCGGTAGTGGTTGAGCCACTCCTCCAGCAGCTGCTGCACCAGCAGCGGGCGCGGGTGCAGGTGCTGGCGCGCGCACAGCTGCCCGCCGCCCGTCACCAGCGCCGCACCATGCATTATACTCACGCGAGCCGGCGGTAGTGGTTGAGCCACTCCTCCAGCAGCTGCTGCACCAGCAGCGGGCGCGGGTGCAGGTGCTGGCGCGCGCACAGCTGCCCGCCGCCCGTCACCAGCGCCGCACCATGCATTATACTCACGCGAGCCGGCGGTAGTGGTTGAGCCACTCCTCCAGCAGCTGCTGCACCAGCAGCGGGCGCGGGTGCAGGTGCTGGCGCGCGCACAGCTGCCCGCCGCCCGTCACGCACGCCGACAGCCAGCGCCGCACCATACCCTCTTCGTCGCCCATCTGTACACACGGGTTCCTCTTAATGTTAGTTAACCTAACCATACGCCTTACGGCATAAGCATAAACGTCACTCACACGGTAAGATCACGGACGCAGCGAACCAATATAAACATTACTTTGACAGCGTACCGCCAGCGCACACTCATACACAGCGCAGCGTACACTTATAAGCGCTTTTGGCACTAGTCACGACTATTGACGACACCTTTAGGTGTTCTTGGTGTTCAAAAAGTTCAAACGGTTCTTCTGTCTTCCAACTTCCATCATAAGTTCGCCGAATCAAAACACGATCGGCGCCTCTAAAGTTGCACCCAAATCTATAGTGATCGTCAGCTGCGCGTGTGCACGAATTCGTATTAATTAACCGAAACGATGAGAAGCGAGCGAGCATTGTATCTACGTAGACCTCGAAAACATGAAGCTTTTAACAAAATATTTCTCTATAAAATCTGATCACTTATATATAAAGCCAAATACCAATATTGCAAGTGAATTTCTGAATGAGTATTTCATGCAGTAACCAACCTCGTCCACGGTGAGAAAGTGCACGGGCAGCAGTTTTCCCTCGCAGTCTGTAAGCGGCAAGTAACAGCTCTCATCTGTCTCTTCCTGCTCATCCCTGCAAGGTAAATTTTTTATCAACTGAGGTTAACGGATTGATATTTAGCTTCAAGAGCACGGTCGGAACTACGGGCGTGTAAGTTGCAAGCCCCTCCCAAAAACAGAACTCTATGAATAGCATCTCTAGTTTGTAGCCTTCTAAACATATCATACCTGCAGATATAGTGGCGGCGACAGTATGGTTCTATAGGCACGAGCGCGGAGAAGTGTCCCCGCGTGTAGCCCACCGCCAGCGGAGACTTGGAGCACAGCGCCGGCTCCCACAGTAGGGGGAGGTAGATCCCTGTTGCAAAATTAACATTACAATTGTCAATAATATATCCTCGTATTTGCCAATATTTTCTTTACTTAACAATGTAGGACTCGACATAATATTGTTATTCAAACAAGGATACCATTTGTTGTCTTGTATAATGCATCAACCACTACACTAAGCTTGGTGGTGTCTCGGGCTTCACGCACAGCGGCATGGTGAGGTAAATAGAAAAGTGACAAGTAATTATTGTCACCATGAAAGAATGCGAATGTCCTACATTTGATATAATGTTAACATCAAAATGTCTATGCACAATTGCAAACTAAGACCAAGTAAACCAACATAAGAATTCAAGAGTACCGAGTTTGTTCTCTTTGATGATGCATCAAATACTATACCAACTTTGATTGTATTTTACAGTCTATGTACGAAGGTATGGTGAGGTATGTAGAAAATGACAAGCCAAGTAACCTCACTAGAAGCGCGAGTACCCAAGCGCACCACCGTGGAAGTCGACCGAGCGAAGCGAGGTCTTCGAGTCAACCAAGTCGACAGAGCGATAAGAGGTCTTAGAGTCAAATAGGGGTACACACTTCACATGTTTGTTTTGTATGTTCTACGTATATATCTAATCAGTAATAATGAGTGTCGGAACTGACCCTGGAAGCGCGCGTAGCCGAGAGCCTCGCCGCGGAAGGAGTTGACGATGTTGACGCCGTACACGATGATGGGGCGGCGGAACACGTGCGCCAGCGCGAACACGTGCAGCTGGTGCAGCGCCGTGCCCGGCCGCGCCGCGCCCGACACCAGCCGCGCCCACTCCGAGCGCAGCTGCGCGTCCTGGGGGACAAAACATACACGCTAACGTAGTGGGAGGACAACGCGGCCAGCACACACTGCGCAACACGCACACGTACCTCTGGCACATAATGCGCGCGCGCCGCCCCCGCGCGCTCCCAGGCGGCCCAGCGCTCGTAGAAGCGGTCGCCGGCCGCCAGCAGCGACTCCGCCAGCGCGGCGCGCAGGGCTCCGCGCCGGTCGAACACGCCGTACGCGCACTGCGACACCGCGTCCAGCAGGCAGTCGCCGGCCGAGCGGTTCCACAGCGCGTGCAGCCGCGATCCTGACACAAAAAATATTATTTTCTCAAACATACTCCGAAATGTATGCGTTAATGTCACGAAATGAAGACTAGAAGTTGCTCATTTATGGCTCCTTACATTACTTCTTGGCCTTAGGCCAAGAAGTAATGTATGGAGTTAGTATGAAACGTACATTATTGTCCGCTACTCTCAACTTTTTAAATTTGCTCACTAAGGTTAGACTGACAAAGGAAATATTACATACAGCCAACGACCACTCTGTATACTTGCGACATTAAAATTAAAAAAGAAAAAACAAAATCTATGGTACTAAATTTATAAGCGGTTAAACATGGTTCTCGAATAGCTTTTTCAAATGTCAAGTTTAAAAAATAAAAAAGGCGGCAATTTAAACTTATTTACTTGACAAGTGTTTGTGAAAGTAGTTATTTCAATTATAATATTTTCTTACATTGTTTGAGAAAAGCTCTATACAATCCTTGGCCGGAACAGGGATTGCAGGACTCGCTTTATCCGCTCTACCGCAATCTCGTCCTTAAATCCCTTACTTCACGGCCTCTGAAGTAATGTACTATTTAAGAAAAAAGAACCGACTTCACTTAGGCTACCACCTTATCAGGAGCAAGTTCCCAAGCTACTGTGTGACGTCACAACGCAACGGCGACCGGAGCAGCGGGGCGCGACGCGCGGCGGGCGGAGGACACTGGCCGCGTCCCCTCCGCGCGCCCCCCGCCCCCCGCCGCCGCGCACCTATGTCATCCGGCGCGCACCGAGCCTCATAAGAGGAGCAGCGGACGACACCACACACACACCTCCTGGTGTTCCAAGTGGCATCTTCAGAGCGCCCGATCCTCGCGGGCGTTCCCCAAGGGAGCTGCCTGTTTCCAGCATGCAACGCCTGGTTCACCGACGACATCCCGGTGGTCGGCGACGTCAAGCTGGGACTATTCGCAGACGATGCGGCCTACTACGCATCGTCCATCTCACCTGCACACGCTGCGCGCAAAATCCAGCGCCAGCTTGACGTCCTACCCGAGTGGCTGACCAAATGGAGGCTCTCGGTGAACGTGGGGAAGACAAGACACAGGCGCTCCTGACGGGCGCCAAACACACGCCGCCGCCGCTCCGCGTCCTTGGCGAGGAGATATAATGGCAACACAAGGCAAGATACCTGGGGGTCACCATTGACAGGGGCCTCACCATGAAGCAGCACGTGGACGAAGTGGTGAGCAGGACGAGAACTGCGCGCGCGAAACTACGTCCGGTGCTCAGTAGCAGCCTCCCGTTCCGTACAAAGCTGGGGATCTACAAGGCCTATGTCAGGTCCAGACTGACATATGCGGCTCGCGCCTGGTATGCCAGGACGGCAGAGTCAAACAGGCGGAGACTCAGGGCGCAGGAGACGCAAAGCCTCAGGACCATCGCCAGAGCCCCACGCTACGTACGGAACAAGACGATATACAAGGACTACGAGATTCAGACACTGGACGAGTTCATCGGTCAGCTCGCGCACAGAATGTTCGCCACAGCCAACAATAACTCCCGACACCAGCTGCTGCAAGGGATAGCCCCCTTGCATACCCGCCCCCCAGATGCCCGCCGAGCACGAGCGCAACCACGAGAGCTCGTGCCCACACAAGACACCTGATGAACACCACCAAGCCGCAGATAGGCCATCATGACCGCCAAGCCAAGATGGCCACCAACCAATACGAAGAAGATGGTCGAGAGAGAAAGAAAACCATGCCGGTTTTAAAAATCGCGCATAGATAGCCCGTGTCGTAGTTACGACACGCGACAGAGACAGCCACAGAGGGCTTAAAAAGCCCTGAGATTGCCTCCTTACGCCCCCCTCAGGGGGAGTGTAAGAAGACACTGGATGAGCCTCCGGGCAGTCGATGTTTCGAGCCCGCGCTAGAAACAACGGCTGCACAGTCCGGCGTGGCGGCGCGCGTTCTCGCCGAGTCCCGGGCTTCCCTAGGGCCGAGTCCTGTATAGGCCGCGCGTGTACTCGCGTCGACAAGCCGGAAGGTTATCCCCAGTACCCTGACCCGTTAAACCTGAATAGGCCGCGCGTGTACTCGCGTCGACAAGCCGGAGGTTTATTCCTGACCCCTGTTCCCCGGGGAACGCTCCGCTATCCCACCGTATCCAGGGCTCCGTATGCCAAACGATCGCGTGACACCGGTTTGCTTATTATTGAGGCTACTGTATCCACGTAGCCTGCTTCCTTCAGGGCAGATTTATGTTAGTTAAGTTAAGGTTGCTTTATTGGTAATAAAGGGCGTAAAAGACCCAGATTTATAAAGATAATTGTGTGTTTTCAATCACCTAATACTCCATACCCTGAGTTAGCCTGGAAACCTTCACAAAGCCCCTCGGGCTGAAGGATATGTATGGTTCTGTAGAGGTTGGATAGAAACCTCTACATTACTGGTTGTTTTATGTTAAATAGTTTTTATTCAAATTGAAAGTCAATGTAAATAATGAATCAAAATATGAAAATCAGTCACCATCGAGGCTCCCAGCCTCATCAGGTCACGCGCGCTTGTTCCTTAAAATAAAATCCAATAAATCAAGATTATCAAGCTCTACCCCTGTGTTTTATCTGAAGCTATACCACCCTACATAATGATCTGAAGCTATACCACCCTACATAATGATCTGAAGCTATACCACGCTATACATCTACAGTTCGCTCTCAGCGACAACCATTATAACTGGAAAATTCTCAGTCATTAATTTTTCCTTTGCTTGTGGCCACTCACCGAGACGGACGCACAGCTCCAGACTCCAGTTGATGAGAGGAGGCTCAGCCTCAAGGGTCTGCTGCGCGTCGCGGTCCAGCAGTTCCGAGAACAGCTGCTCCTGGATGGCCACCGGCAACTCCTCGATCTCGGCCGGCAGCGCGAACGTGCAGAACTCGTTGAGGTAGCGACAAGGGAACGCGCCTTTCTTGTAACGGATGGAGGACGCTACGTGCCGCCGTATCGCCGCCGCTAAGTCCGGAGCTAAAATATATATAACCAATTAGTCGATCGAGAACTGTCGCCCAAAACCTAAGACGTTACCAAGGATGATATAAACATGGATGGACAATACCCATACAAAATCGCGTTCTTATTTCAGGTTAACTCAACAGATGGCGCTGTAGCACTGTGTATCGAAAACAGACGTATAGCCTGAACGCGATTTTGTATAGGCATTCCCAAGTAACACATCAAAGCAGTATAACGGCCGTCTTACAGCATATCTGTATGCTTTTAGCATTTTCAGTTCGTTTTATAGTAGCATTATAAACGTTTATAGTGCTGATATAGGTCTTAAATGGGCACGAATTACCCAGCTTGAGATCCTATACAGGTCATTTAATAGCATTACAGGCGCAATATGTCTGCGCTATTAGCATTATCGTTGTCATGGAAAGTGCCAATCGCATTAAAGAACCATTAGTACGCTCTATTAAGTTGCTAACTGCATTAAAGAAGCATTAATACGGCCAAAAAACTTGCTAATCGCAGTAAAGAAGCATAAGTACTCTCGATTAACTTGCCAATCGCAATATAAAAGCATTATACTAGCATAAGAGTGTAGTAAAATAAACCTTACGTCAATGCAGAAACGTCTCTAATACCGACGGAACAAATGTTATAATACAATGAACGTTGTGATTTAACTACTTTGTCTCGCAATATAAAATGGACGAAGACGGTACAAAAAACTGAATTAGTGACACGTCATATTTGTTTGCATCCTAACAAAATTTATAAAAGTTTTTGACTCTTTTACGTTATTATATCCTTCAAATATTACTGCGCAATGTATTTTACTGTAAATGTGTATATAAGTTTTATTGAAAATTTTCACGCGCCTTTGATTTATTGTGGTTTTGCTATAAAATATTATAAAAAGATATGCGTCAAATAAACAAAACAATTGTGTAATCCTCGTATAGAACGAGTTTTGCATTATTAACATAATAGTGTTGGTTGAGCAGTCTTAAATTAAGTAATTTCATTATTATATAGGTATTTTCCTTGTATAAATAGGTCCGCATGATTTTATTTTTAGGTTATAAATTATTTACAAAATGGCGTTGGTCTATATAGACGGAGAGCTAGCCACGTCGGATATGACACAATAATGAGAGCAACCAAACCCCTCTAGTCAGTTTGGTATACTATGCTTATTTCTAGATCTGGACATCTGGCAGCTTTAAAGTGGTGGAGGTCAAAGAATGCAAACCATTTCAAGAAAATAAATCCTAGAGATCTGGGTTTGATGCAATATTATGAGAAACTACAAATACTATACAATATTAAGAGAAATTATACAAAAGTTTATGTTGGGAGAAAGTAGTGCCAAACGATGTATAATAAAATATAGTTCATAGTTTGTCGCCTACTGTTTTTGTTTCCGTAATAATCATACATCGGGGTTTTCGATGCGGGAACGATTTGAGAAAGAGTAGAGATAAACAGATAGGTTGAGAGTTAGTCTGAGAAAATATCATATTATGCCTAATGAATAACTATCTCTCTGTGAATAGCTTACACACTATGATACGAGCTTTTTTTCTTAGAGGCATGTTTGTATTGACTATTATATACTTAGTATTTTAAAAATGCAATTGCATATCCGAAGTTCATTAACTAGATCTACCTAAGACAAAGACACGGTATAATAAGTGTCAAATATTAATCTTGACGTCCGATATTTATGAACTATTTGATTAACTGAAGAGGTTGACAATGATCAGTCATTACATGAATTAATAAAAAAATACTAGAAAAAATCATAGGTATATGTACCTACAATATATATACATAATAGTCAGCTATTACATATAAATTGTATATACCTATGATTTTTTCGATCAATTATTCATTAGGTAGAAACGTGCTAGAGTACATTCTGTTTTTTAAGTTAATGCCTACTCTTTGGCTAATGTCAAACATTCCCGCACCGAAAACCCCGATGTATGGTAATAATACACAATATTTTTTGGTCTAACGTTTTTTTTTATCGATTTTTGACCAGTTTTGAGTCGATATTCCAACATATTCACTATAGATAGAATTATAAGGCAAACGACTATCGGTTTTTGAATCTTTTATCTCCATTCTGTAGAGCCGGATCTTGAAATAAATTAGCCGTTTTTTTTATGATATTTTTAAAATATGGTCTAAAAAAACACTTTTATCGATATTCGAATGGTGTAAAGAATCTTACATATACGTAATCTACATATTAGGGTTCCTCTTTGATGTCTCTAAAACTGTAGAGAGGTTTTAATTTTTAACTAATTAAAACAAAATTTATTACCATAAAACCACTTTTTTAGCCTAAACCGGTTCGACTTAGATGTCAAATATCTCGTGGACAATGAATATTGAAGTAAATATAGGATACTATATTGTTCAAAGCCGTTACTGATAATATGATAAGCTATATAAATCATTAGAAAACTAAGGGAATCAGATCTAAGGTCGTTGGCGCCAGGGAGCCCCTTAAAATATAGGCCCTGTCCTTTATAACTGAGACAACTTCGGCAATTTTTACCTAGTTTGGTATTACTATTTTCCAATTAAAACATTTTGCTAGTCTGTCACTGTGACCTCCACCCATTAAAAGCTGCCAGATGCCACGATCTAGCAATAAGAATAGTATAGCAATCTAACCAGACGGGTTTTGTTGCTCTCATTATTGTGTCATATCTGACGTGGCTAGCTCTTAGTCCAATAGCAGCTCAGTGACCCTTAAAAAATGCCTTATTTATGCCTACAGCATTACCGTGAATAATTATGCTATTAAACAACATTAAGCATTTATTTATGCTATTGTAGAACCTAAGGCACTAAAACCGCTAAAAGCTGTATAGGGCCTGTTCATAAATTACGTCATCAATTTTTGATGATTTTTACCACCCCCCTAAAATCATCCAACCCTCCCCCTGCCAAATAAAGTGACGTCATGAAAAAAAAATGCGTTGTAAGCTTAATTGTAAAATAAAAAACTATTTAGTAGATAATATTTTATAGCATTAAAAGTTTATAGAAACACGACTTCTACGCCTCTACACAGAGGTTCTACGCCGTGCTAATGTCAGCGGCATTGAAGCCTATCTAATGCGGCGACAGTTACGATGGTGTGGTCATGTCTCCCGAATGTCCAATGGCAGAGTGGCTAAGCGCATCTTCTACTCGGAGCTGCAAAGTGGTAAGCGGAAACAGGGCGGCCAACTTTTGCGCTACAAAGATGTGCTGAAGCGCCACATGCGGAGATGTGACATTGAGCCATTGCAATGGGAGACTTTGGCGCAAAACCGGCCAAAGTGGAGGCATACAGTGAGCAAAAAAGTGCAAGCCTTCGAAGATCAGAGACAAGTAGAACTCGACGCAAAGCGTGACGAGTTGAAGGCCCGACCACCTGCGGCCATAAACTATCATTTCGTCGGAGGGGTGTTGACCTGCAGTAAATGTGGCCGTACATTTACTGCTAAAATAGGCTACGTCAGTCACCTGAGAGCCCACGAACGTCGCTCTCACTAGCCAGCGCGAACCAGTCGCCATGGTCGAAATCGGCCTGGATAGGATGAGGGTTCCGTAGTCAACTAGGAACCCTTATAGTTTCGCCATGTCTGCCCGTCCGTCCGTCCGTCCGTCCGCGGATAATCTCAGTGACCGTTAGCACTAGAAAGCTGAAAGTTGGTACTAATATATATCAATCACGCCGACAAAGTGGTAAAATAAAAAATGGAAAAAAATGTTTTATTAGGGTACCTCCCCTATACGTAAAGTGGGGAGTGATTTTTTTTTTTCATTTCAACCCTAACGTGTGATATATTGTTGGATAGGTATTTAAAAATGAATAGGGGTTTACTAAAATCATTTTTTGATAATATAAATATTTTCTGAAATAATCGCTCCAGAAGTAAAATGTCCCCCCCCCCCTCTAACTTTTGAACCATAAGTTTTAAAAATATGAAAAAAATCTTAAAAGTAGAACTTTATAAAAACTTTCTATGAAAATTATTTTGAACTTAATAGGTTGAATAGTTTTTGAAAAAAAATTACAAAATAATTTCTGAACTATGTTTGTAATTTAACCGTATAAGCAGGTGTTTATTGTACCTATAATTTCTACAAACTCACAATGAAATGACGTGCTTTCAAATAAAGTAAAAACGGTGAAAATCGGTCCACGCAATAAAGAATTATCCCATAAAAATCATCTTGCATACTTTAAGCTCGCGCGCAATAGTTTACTTAATTTGCCGATAGATGTCGCTGTACGTGGAACGCTCATATCATATCCTACATGGCGGTGTCATTTTAACTCTTAAGTGGGGACACTTACTGTGACGGACGGAAAACTACGGAACCCTACACTGAGCGTGGCCCGACACGCTCTTGGCCGGTTTTTTACACATTGATGATGTGATCTTCGGAATGACCGCCCCCCCCCCCCCTCCTACGTCATGCTACCATCATCTGATGTCCAGACCCCCCCCATTTGAAATGACGTAATTTATGAACAGCCCCTTATAGTGAATTACTTGGCCTTATAATGGTTTATATTATTGCTATTTTACTGCGTTAGGAACGTATTACCTACCTATAAATGCTATTGTACACCCTAAGGCATTAAAAATAGCTGAAAGCTGTATAGCGAATTTACGTGGCATTATAATGGCTAATATTCATGCTCTTAAACAGCATTAAGCATTTATTGATGCTATTGTAGAACCTAAGGCACTAAACCAAACCGAAGCATTAGTCTAGCAAACCAAAACGCAACTGTACAGCATTCAGCTGTACAGTTGCATGTTGTTCGCTGCACTAACACTAATGGCTAAACAAAAGCATTTACATATGCCATTATACAACCGTTATACAGCGTAAAGAATCATAAAATGCTATTGTAGATCCTAAAGCACTAAAAACAGCTGAAAGCTGTATATCGGATTTACGTGGCATTATAATGGCTAATATTCATGCTCATAAACAGCATTAAGCATTTATTTATGCTATTGTAGAACCTAAGGCACTAAACCACACCGAAGCATTAGTGTAGCAAACCAAAACGCAACTGTACAGCATTCAGCTGTACAGTTGCATTTTGGTTCGCTGCACTAAAACTAAAGGCTTTAAAAAAGCATTTATACATGCCATTATAGAACTGTTATACAGCTTAAAGCATTATATAATGCTATTGTAGAACCTAAAGCACTTAAGTGCTTTTAAACAGTCGAAAGCTGTACAGTTGCGTTGTGGTTTGCTGCACTAAAGCTAAAGGCTTTACAAAAGCATTTAGATATGCCATTATACAACCGTTATACAGCTCAAAGCATCGTGAACGTATATAAGGGTTTATACGGTCCTTAAGTTCGAAATAAGTTAACTATTCATATGTTATAATGCTTCCTGTGTTACTTGGGTTGTCAATCCATGTCTTAATCATTCTTGATGCTTATACAAAATTGCGTTCCTCAATCCTTCAGGCTATACGTCTGTTTTCGGTACGAAGTGCCACAGCGCCATCTGTCAGTCTGGATTCCAGTTATTCTGTCAGCGTTAAGCGACGAACAAAGTATTAGAAACTAGGATTTAGTGTCTGGTGTGACC
This sequence comes from Pammene aurita, assembly GCA_947086415.1. Classification (NCBI taxonomy): domain Eukaryota; kingdom Metazoa; phylum Arthropoda; class Insecta; order Lepidoptera; family Tortricidae; genus Pammene; species Pammene aurita. The sequence continues at coordinate 539,097 of OX352309.1, read as the reverse complement.
GATAGATGACGCTAGTGCTTTGACCTGAAAAGAGAACGCGATTTTGTATGGATATTGTCCATCCATGTGTATATCATCCTAGGAAGTTACGATCTCTAATGAAAGTGCCGGAAGGACTAACCGATGTAGGAGGGCGAGCGCTTGAGCCCCGGGCCGCCGCCCGAGATGCGCGCCAGCAGCGCGGCCAGGATGTCCTCGCGCTGGAACCTGCAACCACGGCCAGTTAGTGCCCGGTGGTGTGTAGTGTAGTGTAGTGAGGGGACCATGGATATAATAAACAAAGATGAGCCATAGGCGCTCCAAAGTGAAGCCATCAATATGAGTGAATTCAAACAACTCTCCATTAGTAGCGCCCAGGCCAGCGAGAGGTGAAGACGTAATTAGCTTACCCTCCAATGTCCCGTGATACCGTTGTTAAAATGGCTTCCTGTGTATTGAAATATTTGAAATACAGCACAAACCACGCGGAGAAACGAAAAAAGCAATCAATAGTTGTCTCTTTCTTACTACTTCCATTAATTATGCCTTCTCTTTTACGCTTTTTGTGATTGTAGGTGTGTTTGTAAGCAATAAACAAATTGTCAGTGTGTGCTACCGTGATATTGGGAGTAATTATTTCTCCCGTCATGTTTGAGTATGTCCCGTCTATATTTATTATACGTCATAGGTGTAGACGGGTACAGGGGAGACAGACGAAACAGGGGAGACAGCACGCACCTGATGGCCAGGTGCACGAGCGTGTGTCCGGCGTCGAAGGCGGAGGCGCGGTCCAGCAGCGCCGCCTCGTGCGCCGCCAGCGCGCGCGCCGGGTCCCCGCCCGCCGCCAGGTACGCCTCCACGCGGGTCACGTCGCCCTCCACCGCCCCTGCGGGGGAGGAGGGGGAGGGGGAGACAGCACGCACCTGATGGCCAGGTGCACGAGCGTGTGTCCGGCGTCGAAGGCGGAGGCGCGGTCCAGCAGCGCCGCCTCGTGCGCCGCCAGCGCGCGCGCCGGGTCCCCGCCCGCCGCCAGGTACGCCTCCACGCGGGTCACGTCGCCCTCCACCGCCCCTGCGGGGGAGGAGGGGGAGGGGGAGACAGCACGCACCTGATGGCCAGGTGCACGAGCGTGTGTCCGGCGTCGAAGGCGGAGGCGCGGTCCAGCAGCGCCGCCTCGTGCGCCGCCAGCGCGCGCGCCGGGTCCCCGCCCGCCGCCAGGTACGCCTCCACGCGGGTCACGTCGCCCTCCACCGCCCCTGCGGGGGAGGAGGGGGAGGGGGAGACAGCACGCACCTGATGGCCAGGTGCACGAGCGTGTGTCCGGCGTCGAAGGCGGAGGCGCGGTCCAGCAGCGCCGCCTCGTGCGCCGCCAGCGCGCGCGCCGGGTCCCCGCCCGCCGCCAGGTACGCCTCCACGCGGGTCACGTCGCCCTCCACCGCCCCTGCGGGGGAGGAGGGGGAGGGGGAGACAGCACGCACCTGATGGCCAGGTGCACGAGCGTGTGTCCGGCGTCGAAGGCGGAGGCGCGGTCCAGCAGCGCCGCCTCGTGCGCCGCCAGCGCGCGCGCCGGGTCCCCGCCCGCCGCCAGGTACGCCTCCACGCGGGTCACGTCGCCCTCCACCGCCCCTGCGGGGGAGGAGGGGGAGGGGGAGACAGCACGCACCTGATGGCCAGGTGCACGAGCGTGTGTCCGGCGTCGAAGGCGGAGGCGCGGTCCAGCAGCGCCGCCTCGTGCGCCGCCAGCGCGCGCGCCGGGTCCCCGCCCGCCGCCAGGTACGCCTCCACGCGGGTCACGTCGCCCTCCACCGCCCCTGCGGGGGAGGAGGGGGAGGGGGAGACAGCACGCACCTGATGGCCAGGTGCACGAGCGTGTGTCCGGCGTCGAAGGCGGAGGCGCGGTCCAGCAGCGCCGCCTCGTGCGCCGCCAGCGCGCGCGCCGGGTCCCCGCCCGCCGCCAGGTACGCCTCCACGCGGGTCACGTCGCCCTCCACCGCCCCTGCGGGGGAGGAGGGGGAGGGGGAGACAGCACGCACCTGATGGCCAGGTGCACGAGCGTGTGTCCGGCGTCGAAGGCGGAGGCGCGGTCCAGCAGCGCCGCCTCGTGCGCCGCCAGCGCGCGCGCCGGGTCCCCGCCCGCCGCCAGGTACGCCTCCACGCGGGTCACGTCGCCCTCCACCGCCCCTGCGGGGGAGGAGGGGGAGGGGGAGACAGCACGCACCTGATGGCCAGGTGCACGAGCGTGTGTCCGGCGTCGAAGGCGGAGGCGCGGTCCAGCAGCGCCGCCTCGTGCGCCGCCAGCGCGCGCGCCGGGTCCCCGCCCGCCGCCAGGTACGCCTCCACGCGGGTCACGTCGCCCTCCACCACCCCTGCGGGTCACGAGGAGGAGGGGGGAACATTTACATTATTATACAACTCTTATTTACTGCATCTATATTGGTACAATACAAATATGAATATGAATATCTCGCGCGTGAGATAAGGTTACTCGTCTGCTTACTAGATGGGTACTCGTCTTTAGCAAAATGTTTTTAAAAGTACTTTTTAAGATTTAGGAGAAAAATATTAAATCTGATCTCACATTCTGCTTATATTTCAAAGTTTCTAAAATGTATGTTGATGATCATTTGACGTTTTGCTCGTAGCGAAATGTTTATAATTTATTTACTGTTAAGAAATACAGGAAACTATAGGTCTATATAGTAAAAATAGCTTTTAGATAATTTACACATATGTTTTTATAAGACCATACCTATGCAAGCTTGTAGCCACAGCCAATCCGGGTTGTTGCGACGCTTGGTGTCGTTCGACGACGCGTTCTGGCTGTTGCAGATGTCATTGATTCCTAGGAAACACAATACGTTTTATTAAAAAAGTTGTTGCCTACTTACAAAAAGCCGACCCAGTACTAGTTGAACTCGCGCCTCGAGGTTTCGAGCACACTTCACACTTTTTAGGGTTCCGTAGCCAAACGGCAAAAAACGGAACCCTACCTACCTTTTTTTACCGTAGATTGGGTGCGACTAGGTTAGACTAAATAGCACAATTTTTCAACCGACTTCAACATTTCGAAGAAGGAGGTTCTCAATTAATTTATTAATATTATTATTAATATTGTGGGACATTCATACACAAATCGACCTAGTCCCACAGTAAGCTCAATAAGGCTTGTGTTGTGGGTACTAGACGACGATATATATAATAGATATATATGAATAAATACTTATATACATAGAAAACATCCATAACTCAGGAACAAATATCTGTGATAAACACACAAATAAATGCCCTGACCAGGATTCGAACCCGGGACCTCCTGCTTCGTAGGCAGGGTCACTACCAACTGGGCTAGGAGGCCGTCAATTCGTCGGTATCTTTGTTGCTATTTTTTTTAATGTGTTAACCGATTATTCGAAAACAGCTGGTCCAATTTGGAAAATTATTTTTTTCTTGAAAGGGTATACTTAACAGTTGGTCCCACTGTCACCAGGTCAAACTCTAATGATGGGATCCTGGAAATATCGAGGGACCTTTTCAAATATTATAAGCACATCTATAGCGATTTAAGTATTTTTTACTCTAGCTCGGGCAATTGCTTTTAGAAATGTGGAGTCCAAATGAAGTCAGTTCTTTTTTGTTTAAAATTATTTTATACCACGACGGTGGCAAACAAGCATACGGCCCCCCTGATGGTAAGCAGCTACCTTTGCCTGTGGGCGCGTTCAACTCCAGACGTCACATGCGCGTTGCCGTCCCTTCAATACTAACCTACAGGGGGCCTCTTGGGCTCGGGCTGCGCGGGCGCGGCGGCGGGCGCGCCACACATGGCGCACTTCAGCGACCGCGGCCAGTTCTCGTATGTACACGTCTAGAACAGTAATACCAATATTAGGTATTCAGTAATAAAACACAACACATTCTCGCACATCTCTGATGGAAACGTAGCCTAAGGGTGGGTTGCACCATGCACAATTAACGGACTCATCAACGTTAAATATGGCGACGGAGCTGTCATCACATAGAAAACTGTCAAACTTTTCATACAAGATTTTTTTAACGATGACCAGAGCCGGATTAAGGGTAGAGCGAGTGGAGCGGCCGCTCTAGGCGCCGGATGGTAAGGGGGGCGCCAAAATGGCAATTGAGGAAAAAAAAGTTTTAAAAGACCCGAGTGTGGCGCGGGCGCAAAATATGTACGCCTGGAGTTGCGCGTTCGTCCGGTTCACGGGTTTCGGTAAAACGAATTAAGAATGGTGTAATTAACCTTCTTGTATTTTTGTAATTCAACCAATTTTGTTAGGCGTGACTCGCTGCTTTTAATCTTGAATGGCGCGAAATAAAGGCGCCGAAAAAGTTACATTCTTTGTAATTTTCTAAGGGATTGGGTTTATAGTAATCCTTATAAACCCAATCCCTAAAAAATGACAAAGAACGTTACTTTTTCGGCGCCTTTTAATTTTTTTTTTAATCGCTGCTTTTGATTTTAAAAGGCGCGAAATATACACTGATTAAGGCGCCGAAAACGTAACGTTCTTCATCATTTTTTTCTAAGCAATTGGGTGCATCATGATTCAAATTATTTATTGTTTTTTAAATCGCTGCTTTTGATTTTAAAAGGCGCGAAATATAGACTGATAGTGATAAGATAAAGCCGCCGAAAACGTAACGTTCTTCATAATTTTCTAAGCAATTGGGTATATCATGATAGAAATTATTTATTGTTTTTTAAATCGCTGCTTTTAGTTTTGAAAGGCGCGAAAAAAAGCCTGATAAAGGCGCCGAAAAAGCTACGTACTTTATAATTTTCTAAGCGATTGGGTAACCCAATTTGGGTATATCAGGATTACTTTTTATCATCTACTAGCTTTTGCCTTCGCCATAAGGAATGAATAAAACGCCGAATAATTTAGCACATATGCGATTTTAAGTCAACAGTGAGCAACAATTTCATACAAACTTCCACCCCTTTAAGCGATGATTTCTGGAATAAAAAAATTGGTTGTTTGTAAAGTAGGTTTACGATCGAGATGTTTACGTGATAACGTCTTATTGGTGATATAAGTTTTTGGGAAGTAAGGAATTAATGAAGATAACAATTTTTTCAAATTTTAAATTACATCTTAGATTAAACATTCAACGAAAACTTAACCGCACGAGAAAATCTCCATTCGTTTGTATGCCGCTAGAGTGAGAGAGACGGAAGATCGGTCCACTCACTCGAACGCTATGCCAGCCTCCGCTCGTGAGGATTCCGCGTGACAAGTTTCACGGAATGACTGGCAGCGCTCGAGATGAGACGGGAGATCGGTCCGTCTCTCTCTCGTTATACCTGCGATCGCGCTCGTGAGGTTTTGGTGTGACACAAGTTTCTGAACATGTCACCCGACTAAAACGATTTTAAAGACGTTATCACGTCAAAACTATCTTATGTCCTTCCCCGGGACTCAAAATATTTTCATACCAAATTTCATCTAAATCAGTTTAGCCGTTTAAGCGTGAACACTTTCGCATTTATTATGGATTTTTTAAATCGCTTCTTTTGATCTTGAAAGTCGCGAAATAAAGCCTGATAAATCCTCACTCACATCTGGTGGAAACGCAGCCTTCGCTTAGATAAGACAAGACTCTAATGCACTTCAACAAAGTTTGTTCCTTATTAAACTAAGTTTTAAGTTTCAAGAAAGTTGATGTACATTTAATAATTATTGTAATTTGTATTGAGTACCAAGTACTCATTTTACAAAGTGTTTAAATGGCTGTGGTTGTGTGGTATAAACGTTGATTTTGAAGATCATTGTTATTTCATTTTCAATACTAACGAAGGGCGCCAAAACCCGATTTCGCTCTACCCTGATCGAGGGCTCGGGCCGGCGCTGACGATGACGTTAACGTTAACGGTTTGGTGCAACCGGCTCTAATAGTCGTATATTATAGTCTGGCAAACCATTTCTGTCAGTCGAAAAGCGCGGCAAATTCAAAATACGTCATGTGGCAACCCTTTGTGATGGATGAGACACCGTATTTCGTGACGAACATTTCAATTGGGGATCAATGTTACTCTGCGTCCGTAGGAAACACCTTACACAACCCTACACGTGATCCCTGGGTGGTGCTAAAAGAGTAACAAACTTGGCAGCTGCACTGTCCAATCTGGACCTCGCAGCACTCACTGGATTTTCTTTATCATCTGCTTTCCCGCTTCTACTACCCCAGGGAAGATATGCTTATCTATATTCAGTCCAGTGATATGTTAGCCATACGATAAATAAATACCAGATTATCTGTTGCATTTGATGACAGATTAGACAAAATATATCCGTCTCCTTTTTACACACCGTAAATGTCACCTAATGAAGGCGGTCGTACCAAATAAAATTAAAAACGTAGAATTGAATGATCATTGCTGCTTTTTTCCCTGATTGTTAGTGTTGTCATAGTTTTGTTCGCTATACATTGCCACTGCGTTGGTTGGCTGGCACGACTATATATTATAATATTTACCGGACAAGGCCACTTGGCCTGGCAGGAGGCGCCGGCCTGCCCGACCGGCGACGCGATCCTCAGCGGCTTCAGACGCTCCGCTACCGCCTCTGCTCCTGCATACAAACACTACTTCATTCACTAACACGCTAGCAGTTTTGTTGATAATAACTTCTAGCCCCACCACTATACTACAGACTAAAATAGTACACTTGTAACTGTATGAGGTGTGCAATAATAGTACATTACTGCAGAGACCAGTAAGTAAGCTTTCCTGGCTGAGTATTTAGTAGGCTACAATACGAAGCCAGGTAAGCTGATTACGGTCGAAGCATGTATAGTGCTTTTCTCAAACATGTAAGGAAATAAAATTACTTGTTTAGTGCTTCAGTTACTGGCTGAGTGATTTAATGTTGTATGAAAATCCTTTACGTACGTCGCGCTGAACCTGCCTTGGAATAGAGTCCCTACTGGTCTCTAATTACTAACGTAACAGGAACATTTCCGAGCATGTTTGAGAAAAGAGTATTTAATATTATTATTAATTTTACTAAGTAGAAACGTCTGCAAGGGAAATTTCAATTTAATATTTGAAAAATGGAAAAATTCACCGCGTCGAGCAAGATTCGAATGCTCGACTTGCGACCTTTCGGAACACCGGTCCGATCGCTCTGGCCAACTGAGCCATCGACGCTTACTCAACCTCAGTGGATTTTTCCATCTGTTCCTTCATTGCTTACGTAAAAAAAAGGGTGCACAACTTTAACAATGCTTTTAGGATTGCATACCAAAATGGTAAATAAAGGAACCCTCATGGTGCGACCTTGTCCGTCTTTTTTTCTTAAGCCTGATTCATGCTTGACCATAACTTCTTATAATGCCGGCATTACACCTCCCTAAATCGGGCCCTAACGACAAGGACGCCGCAATACGTAGACACGGTTAAGCAATATCTCCAGACGTGTTCTGTATACGTTTTCATAAATCTATACATATAAATGCCTTTGTCCTGACTGACTGATCCACGCAGAGCCGAAACTACTGAATTCAGAAAACTGAAAATTTCAGGTCTGAATACATTTATAATGTGTACAAGTAATAAGAAGCGATTTAGAAAAATTCAACCCCTAAAGGGGTTAAAAGGGGGTGATAAGTTTGAACAGATTTACTTTTTTAAACCAAACATCACATTTTAAGATAAAATATGGAATGAAACTCAGTATGAGGAGCCATATTATACGCGGACGAAGTCGCGGGCGGAAAGCTAGTACCGGCATAAGTTCTACTGTATTCTATTGGTGAAGAACATTGATCTATAATGTATTCTACTAGATGTGACATCTAGAACAAATTTTATACGCCATGTTTGGCGGTTGACAGCTATGACAGACAGAATCAAAGAGTAGTATATACTTGTGATTTTGACTACAACTTTTGGGACAAAGAATTTCTTAGGGATGTCATCTCCTGTTACTCAATAGTAAAGAATCATTCAATCAATCAAACACTTAAGAGCCATGCTCTTGTCGGTGCAACTCAAAGTGGGCTCTCCATTTGCTTCAGTCCCAGGCCTCCTCTTTGATCTTTTGGTACAACCTGACATTAACATTCTTTTTAATTTGGTCTATATAATTAATTCTAGGTCTTCCCCTTCCTCGCCTTCCTTCCATTTTTCCTTCAACTATCTTCTGTATGAAGTTGTCATGTCGTATGAGGTGGCCCATCATCCTCCCTCTTCTTGACTCTATGCTATCCATCAACTGCCTCTGAAAAAATCATTAATTTATCACAAAAAACGGGTAGCAAGTTTGAACAAGCCTCACCAGCGTCTTGCGGCTCGTGCGGCAACGCCCGCGCGCCGTCTTGCAGCCGCAGGATGTCTTCACCGAGCAGCGGCTTGCTTGTCCGGCACATCGTACACTGAAACAACAAATAAGTTTACGTAGCTCCGCATATACATATACACCGTACACTCCAATATTTAGCTTAAATTCAGGGTCAGTAAAAAAGTTAACTGGTTAGCTGTAGGAAGCCAACCAAGTGTGATATCTCACTGCTAACTGGGCGCCAAATGTGATGTGCCTTTAGTAAAGTGAGTAGCATTACCTTGTAGCCATAGACTAATTAACCCAAGACCCCGCATAGCCGGTCGACCCCCGCTGCCACGCTCGAAGTATTTTCACTCTATAGTAAGACGCTAATTATTGGAAGTGACAGTAAACTTAGTACGCCCCACGGGACAATCGCGCCTTCCCTGTCTAGAATTGCGTGTTCCCCTCCCGCACCCCTTCTTTTTGGCAGCTTAGCTTAAAAAGAAATAATGAGCTAAGCGGAGTATAGAGATATCTTGTATATGCTTGTAGCATAATGTCTAAAAACATACAATCATAACGAAACCTGTCACTTGGCATATTACTTGCCGTAAATAACCATCTGAATACGATCCAAATCATAACAAATGCAATTTAACAAACAAGCCACGATTGCTCCAGCTCTGGGCTCTGGACCAAAGTATTTTCTCTGGAATACTTGTATATGACATATATTTCAGTTTATAATAGGCGTGTCCATACCTTAACTGACGCACCGCCTCGCCAGGAATATGCCAAGGCATTGCGGCCGTGCGTGCATTTGCCTCGGCCGAGGCACGTCCACACTAGCCGAGCTGCCTCGCGCGGCAAATTCCTCGCGAGGCGGTGCGTCAGGTGTCAACACGCCTAATGATTATAAGCACTAAAACAAGGACTGGCAATATCCTCTTACCTTCCTGGAGAGTGGGAAGTTCTCATAAGTACACACTTCGCATAGCCACTTGCCGCCCCCCGTGCCCGTGCCGGCGGGCGGGCTCTCTGTCACCTACGTAACAGAAACAGACCAATAATACTTGTAACTAACTAACTTGGCAAATATCCACAAGTCACTTTCACTTTCGGTTGACAGATTTTGGAATTTTCCATCCCTACTAGTTAGATTAGATTAAGTCCCGGGAGTGGCAGAATAACAGAGTCCGTTGCTTGAAGGTGGTAGGGCCCTAGTGCCTTTAAGCCTTCTCGCACAGACATATAAGCTGAGCCACTTTCCTTTTTAATAAGTTTAAGCATTAGCTACTGTACCTTTATTAAGTACTTATGCAATCTTATTAAATAAACATCTCTTAATATTATTCTCTTTATTTTTATTATTATAAGTTCCAAGTCTGTAGAAACGCTTGAATGCCATTTACACGCTTGCGCGTGCGTTCGTGTGTTTCAGACAGGCAGACATGGCAGAAGTGGATGTCGAAGTTTTTTCGGCTCTTGCGTTTGCCTTGTGTTAACACTGCCAACATGTAAATTATGTCGCAAGCACTAGCCGCAAGCTTCCTTTGATCTGTGGCAAGCTCTTGCAAGCCATGCCAAAACCCCTGTTCACACTCTTGTGATTGTGGATGCTTGTCGTGACTTGCCAAGCGTGTAAATGTAGCATCATCACACACATGTAATTGTAAATATAGTTAAAAGTATTATTGTATCACATATAACAAATATTACTATAAATAAGTAAAATATGGGTTTCCCCATAATCCCCGTTTCCAACAATATACTTCAACCACAATGAACGGACGGACCTATTCTAGGACTTAAAAATAAAAACATATTGATCAAACATATTTTGTTAACTTTAGGTATTTGTTTTATGTTTCGTAATCACTCATGTGCTAACCGAACAGGTAGAAGTAATTGCAATTAAAAATTACATGTAAACTGTACATATAATTACTTGTAGTTGAAATACATGTGATCGAATTATCTAATTGGTAACTTTACAAAAAAACGCCTGACACTGATATGTGAATACCTCATCTTTCATTTGCCAGACTCTATATTTTCAGTATTTTCCTACATATATTGTTTCTTTTTTAGGGTTCCGTAGCTCTAAAGGAAAAAACGGGACCCTTATAGGATCACTTTGTTGTCCGTCTGTCTGTCTGTCTGTCTGTCTGTCTGTCTGTCTGTCTGTCAAGACCATTTTTCTCAGGAACGCGTGGAGGTCATCATCATCATCATCATATCAGCCGAAAGACGTCCACTGCTGGACATAGGCCTCCCCCAAAGAGTGCCACAATGACCGGTCCTGCGCCACCCGCATCCAGCGGACTCCCGCGACCTTCACCAGGTCATCAGTCCACCTTGCGGGGGGTCTACCCACGCTGCGCCTTCCGGTTCGTGGTCGCCACTCGAGAACCTTTCCACCCCAACGGCCATCGGTTCTACGAGCAATGTGCCCCGCCCACTGCCACTTTAGTTTAGCGTTTCGGAGGGCTATATCGCTTACTTTGGTTCTGCTGCGGATGGCCTCATTTCTGAAGCGATCACGCAGAGAGACTCCAAAACCGTTTCGATTGTCTAGGCGGCGTTGAGGTATCAAGCTGAAATTTATATCAAATACTCAGGTCTATTGTCCCTTGGAGCTGTAAGAAAATCAAACTTAAAAGCCAACACAATCAAAAGATACAGTCGTTTATGCTGCAAATTTTAGAGTTTTTCGGCACTCGCAAAACCTACGGGGTACTTCCCGTGAACTCAGAAACTAGAAATTTGGCACGAAGCAACGTCATATAGCATACACAATGGAAAAATTACAAAAAGTAGACATTTTTAGTAAAATCATACAAAAACATCTTTTTTTTTAATTTTAAACTTACTACCTTTTTCCTCGTAAACGCGTTGAGGTATTAAATTGAAATTAATGTCAAATACTCAGGGCTATAGGACCTTTCAGATGTAGCAAAACCAAACTAATATGTCAACACAATCAAAAGAAATAGCAATTTAAGTCGCATATTTTGAAACTGAGTACTCGCAAGAAACTCGAAACCTAAAGGGTACTTCCCGTAAACTCAGAAACTTGAAACTTGCCACGAAGAAACTTCATATAGCACAGACAAAGGAAAAATTACGAAAAGTAGACATTTTTAGTAAAATCATACAAAAAATATTTTTTTAAATTTTAAACTTACTACATTTTTCCTCTTAAACGCATAGAGGTATTAAATTGAAATTCATATCAAATACTCAGGTCTATAATACCTTTAAGTTGTAAAGGTTTGTACGGCACCCTCGGTGCGACTCGCGCTTGGCCGGTTTTTTTTTTGCTTTATAGTGTAATTTTCTAAAATAAAAGTAAAACATTCAATTAGCATTAATAACTCAGTAAGTAATCTTGCAAGAGATACACAATGTTTGTAACCTCTACTCTACACCACCCACACCTATCTGATGTTGTCAATACTAAGTACAAAAACAAAGTAAAAAAACATTGTGACTCATATTTATTTATAATGCCACATCATCCAAGGTAATGGTATTATTTCAGTGCAAAATGGGAATGGGAGCAACTGGGGCACCCCTTGACTGAAATCACTGAAATGAACAAGCATTTTCAAGAATTCAAACATTCTGAAGAACGGTCCAAAACTGTCCTAATGTTTAACACTTTCAGTCCCAAGCTTCCTAGATCCTATACAGAATTAACCCAGCTAGTGGGGTCCTGGCAGCAAGTGTTAATCAGAAGGATTTGTTCAGATAATTATCCATAAAATATAATAAGAAACTCATACAGATAAAATACAGAAACTGATAGTTATCATATTGTCAAGTAAGTTATTCAGATTTCTATTTGTACTAACGGGACTTAACTGTGTATATAAGTTAAAGTAATTCAGAGGCTTAAAGATAAGTTGACACAAAAGGTAAAAAGTCAAAAGTCAAGTCAAAAAGGGTAAGATTTCTTGAAAAATGAAAGGCGTCATGTTTATTAAAAAAATGGGAAGAATTTATCATTATTATTTATAATTTGTAAGCAGGCAAGCAGTTGTAGTAACTGATAGTGCCTGTTTGCTCCAGACAAAGTTATCGCTTTAAATTGAATTTTTATTGTGCTTGTCTAAATTTACAAAGAAATTGATATTACTGCATTACATAGTATCTCTCCCAAGTTGTTCTCGGATGACTATTGACGCTTGCATCAGTCTCTTCCTATCGCGTTTTATACAAGTGAGCAAAATTCTGAACAGCAACGTGGTAACATAGTAACAGAGTAAGAACATAGGTCTAACCTGCGGAGTCTGTGGAGGGGTGTTAATAGAGGCGTCCGACGCGCACTGCGCGCCCTCAGGCTCGGCGCCGGTGCCGGGCTCCGCGGCCGCCTCACGCCCAGCAGCGCTCATGGTGCTGCGCGGAACCTCTCCTGTGCCCCCAGTTAAGAGGCCAGCATCGTCCACTCGACGTCGACGCTCCACGCCGCCGTCACCTGTTCACCATGTAGCGACTCCCCCACTCTGCGAACAGATATGGCCACTCACTAGAAGCCCTAGCTTCATAAACCCGCGATTTTCACTTCGCCAATTTCTTATTGGACATTTTGACAGTTGACGAAACAGCATTTATGTGTGCTTTAATATTAATAGAACGCAATATGCGACTTGGCAACGGTCATTTGCATGTTTTTGGCGTCGTTACACAATATAACTATTCATGCATCGATAGCATAAGGTCAAGAACGAGGCAATAATACGAGCGTATAGACTCACTCTATCTACACTGCTGTGCTACGATCGTTGGACACTTTCACAATGCGTTGTTGGGCTTCGAGATACACTTCTGAATTAGTTAAATAAACTATGGGATACGGGAGAAACAAAAAGAAACAATGGAGCTAATAAACGGAGGCAATATTTTTATACGGTATTTTGACAAATAAATTTATGTCAATTTGAGGAAATGAGATAGCCCATTGTCCAAAAAAATATATCTCAATGAAGGTTAGCTATTGGTTGGTTAAGGCAAATTACTGTATAAATATCAGATACAACCAATGAGAACAGAGTATCGAATTTGAATAACCAATAGTAATTCAATAAATAAACATCCTCGATTCGAAATTGATCCAAAATGGCAAATAAAATATATTATCTCTGGTCTTTTCCACAGATTAAACCTATGATTGAAGATAGAGAGTGGCATGGCATTACAACAAAGAAACTTTTAGTGTTTGCCCGCGACTTTGTCTGCGTGGAATTAGTACTCCACTCCCCCCTTTTACCCCCACTAGAGATGATTTCGGGCATAAAAAATATTCTACAGCCTTCTCCAGAACTCGAACGGTCTCCATACCGAATTTCATGTATCTGTTCAGCGGTCATTGCTCCTTTTTAACGGCTAGTAGACATGGCAATTTGTAGGGCCCAACATGTTGTGTTGGGAGGTGTAATAGGAGGTTGGGCCTGTAGGGAGCTGAAGGAGGGTGAGGGAAAGGCAGGGTACACAACATGTTGGGCCCTACAAATTGCCATGTCTAATAGCTGTTTTTCACCTACGTAAGAGATGATTTCTGGGATAAAAACTATCCTAGGTTCTTTCCGGGATACAAACTATATGTATTCGTATTAAATTTCACCTTAACTTAATAGTCTCTACACTCACCGCGATATGGCGTCAACACGATGGTGACGTCACAGTTGATATAGTCTGGCCAGCCAACGAACGCTGTAGCAATGTACAGCGAACAAAAGTATGACAACCTCAGAGAAATAAACCAATGGAGTGGTAATTGTCAGGCGTCCCCCTCTGCCAAAAGTACAAGACCACTGGTCGTAGCGGTTATATAAAACTAGTTGTCGCGCGTCAAACGCCATTCAATGAATGTCAGTCAGCGCGGAACGATCTGAGGTAAAAATGCCGAATTGCTGCGTGTTTTCATGTAAGAAAAGATCTTAATTATCTAGTTTACAGAAGGATAACGTTTCTTTTCATCTGTAAGTATAATTACGTCTAAATATCATCAAATAGTGCACGAAATTAGCAAAAAACTAAAAGATATTGTCAATCAAAAAGTGTTACTACATCTGTTTTAGGGTAATTTTTAAACTTGACTCTTCATAGTACATTGTACCATCGGGTTCATAATTGCATACCCAATTTATCAATGAATTCATTCATAAATTGGGTATGCAATTATGAACAAGATTACATCGAGGGAGGTAAGTTAAATATTGCAAACAAGAGTAATCGACTCCAGTGCGGCAGAAATACGTCCGCCATTATGTCATTCATTGTCATTTTTATGTATGACAGGTTAGGCAATACACTGAAAAGATACTCCGTGGGTTAGGCAGAGACCCATTCGGCATACAGCCATAATTGTAAAGCATTGCTCTGTTAAAAAAGCAGTGTGTCTGTGTGTGTGTGTGTGTGTGTGTGTGTTGTTATTAAATTGTTTCTAAACATATTTTAATCGACTTTTAAATTATTCAAATTACATATTATTTTTTAATCATTAACAAAAATTAGAAGATTAACGTCAGTACTTCAAAGGTGAGTTTTACCTTCATACGCATAGCTTTTTAAATTATATACATATGTCGTCGAGAACCGCCGAGGGCAGGGCAGTAAGGTGGTTTGGAACTCAAAAAACCGACACTATCAGGATAACCTAGCCTATAGCACATTACGCACGGACGCACGGTAATGAAATAAAACAAACACTGGTTTAACAACTGTATTGAATTAATTTTTTTTTTTTAAACCGTATTATGGGAAGCGCAATAAACTACTACTGGTTCGGAAAGTAGCCCCAACTGAGAAGAACCAGCGTAAGAAACTCAGCGTATGTGTGCTTGTAGTACGGCACAATAGCTGAAATTTGTCTATGGTCTCAAAAATACAGCTACCATAAACAAATTTCCGTTTTAATAGACAAATTTCAGCTAGTGTGTTGAATTCCGCACTGAATTCCGCTCTAATGTGTGGCGCCCCTTAAGTGAAATATACTTGTAGATGCTTGAAATAACGATATTCCTGTTTAGAAATTAATTCGTTCCTTTATTTTCACCATACATTTTATGTAGCATTTTAATTTTGTATGGATTATACTTTATTTATTAAAAGGTACGTTATACACACTTATCCCCTTAAATAGGCACTTTTAATTTCTGACTCTGGTATCACTGTACCTAACAGCTAAGTTTTAGTGATGGGACAGCACAAAAATAAATGTCGATATTAACATTAGCAGTATGTTATTCTTTTTATTTATAATAGAAAATAAGGAAGAGAAATAGAAACACAAATTGGAAACAGATGCCCATTACAATCAAAATATCAACTGCGAAGGACTCTGGAACATCGCTAGTGACTGATTCATCATTGTTCATTACAGTGAAAAATTCACTTGTGGATAGAGGAACGTCTAGTGTAATTGGAAGCACATTGGAACGGTAATCTAAACACGTGGGTTCGAATCCCGTGATGTTCCAGAGTTCTTTCCAGTTTATTGTTTCATTGTAATAGTTATTTGTTTCCAATTTGTAGTATTTTCCACTAACTATAAAAGCAAATACACATCAAAATATTAAATTGATAATATAAAAGTTATTCTAATTCAGCTTGCAAGATTTGTCCTGAACAAATAGACAAACTAACTTACGTAGAATACTAACATTGTAAGTAATATGCCGGTAGAAAAACATGATATTTAATCACAACTTAACATTATAATTTTATCAATAGCTAAACCTTATACGTGGTAAAGAAACAAAAATATATAACTAACCTACGATCAATGTTTCTCTGCGTCCATAGGAAACACCTTAGACAACCCTACACGTGATCCCGGGTGGTGCTAAAAGAGTTACAAACTTGGCAGCTCTACTGTCCTACCTGGCCTAATTTCTTCATCATCTGCTTTCCCACTACCCTAGGGAAGAAATGCCTATCTATATCCAAGTACATGTAGGCATACGATAAATAAATCTACGATAAAATGTGACATTTTCAAGTCAAAGGTACATCATTATCGGTTGTCAATAAGGCGTTACCATAAAAAAATCATTTAGAAATTAACTCTATTAACAACCGACAATGATGTACCTTTGACTTGAAAACGTCACAAATATCGATACTTAAGTATATTATTCTCGACGGCGCGTTCCTCGCACTATCTACGTTTACTTAAGGATGACATTATCTCGTTTACGGACAGGTTGTCTGTGCCTGTGTTTGTACTTGTGTGAGTATATTTTATGCTAGTGTTTGATAATTTTATCGTGTGCGTGTGTAGCGACGTCAATGGAAAATGCATTAGTGTTAACAGTATTTGTGTGCGTTTCCTCGTCCCCCGCGCCGAAATTGGCAGACTTTTTCTGATAGAAATTAGTGCGCGTCTCGCATCCGGTTCGTTTAATAATCAAAGATCAAAACACTAAGAATCAGTGAAAAAAGCAGCAATGATCATCAAATTTTATGTTTTTAATTTTATTTGGTATTTCCGCCTTTTTCATTAGGTGACATTTACGGTGTGTAAAAAGGAGACGGATATATTTCGTCTGATATGTCATCAACTGCAACAGATGGTTGAGGCAATTGACATATGGCTTAAAAATGAATTTAAATTTAATTGGGAACATTGCAGGAGTTCTATCTCACTCGCGCATAAGATGAGAGAGTGAAATGCACTAGAAACAAATTCAATGTGAATTGAAATGTTCGTCATGAAATACGGTGTCTCATCACAAAGGGTTGCCACATGTACGTATTTTGAATTTGCCACGCGTTTCTACTGACAGAACAGAAATGGTTTGCCAGACTATAACGGCTATTAGACATTGGCAATTTGTAGGGCCCAACATGTTGTGTTGGGAGGTGTAATAGGAGGTTGGGCTCGTAGGGAGCTGAAGGAGGGTGAGGGAGAGGCAGGGTACACAACATGTTGCCCTACAAATTGCCATGTGTAATAGCTGTTTAAATCCTCACTCCCAACGTGACGTTTAATTTCACGCACGTTTTCAACACAGATCTAGTATAGTAAGATGGTTTGACAAATATCAAAAGTGCGACAAAAACTGAAATGCTAGAGTGTGGGTAAATTGTCTATGTGAGCGTAAAAAATAGTGGTGCCAAGTACAACAGGTCAATTATCTATCGATATTTGACTTTATTATCGATAAGTTGCAACGTTAAATTTATATTCATGTTTTACACTAAACGGCATATTAAAATTCTAGAAAACTAAAATATATTTATTCAGAATTATTTTATATTTCACACGATTAAATATGATCTGTTAAAAAGCAGGTTCATGTTATTTTACAGAAATTAAGATGTTGGCACGCCTTTAGATTTGTCATTTTTTTCTCTCGCACTTGTGGAGTGTTTATATACGTGATAGTTTGTTTTTTACATAGGTACTTCTTTATTTAAAAAAAGTTTGTCAAAAATGACCTTTTTCTCGCAACCTGTATGTTTTTTCCAAACTATCCGCCAATCTTCATTAATTAAAAATTGAGGGAAGGTTTCTCAGACTATTTTCGCGTAGCATCACGGGATGTCTCCCCTCCCCCTAAAAATATTTTTTTAGCTAAAAAAACTGGATAGCGGCCATTAGCGGCACATAAAAAACGTTATAATTTCATCAATATACGCCTTTATTTATATATGGCTGTGATATAGGGACAGACACATGACAAAGCTATAAGGATTCCAGTTTTGCCATTTTGACTACGGAACCCAAAAAAGAGATAAGAGGATATAGATCGTGTCTTATAAATAGGTAAATGTAATAAATAAGCCCCTAAATCGGGTATTACAGTTAAAATTTACTATTTATCGTTTGTCCGAAAAGAGAAGTGTCGTGGTTTATATGAGAGCTCCTCCATTTTACGATACTTCTCTTTCCGAATAGGCTCTATCAAGCAAGATTCAAAAATACAATAAGAACACAATTTAACATTTATACGTAATTAATGACATAATGTTAATACGAGATTTATTTATTTATTATAATTCTTTCGAAGCTATAATTATAATTTTCATATCGAACAGTTATCGATATTATGTCCCTACGATATTTTGTCAAACCCTAGCGTAAAATGTCAATTTTGATTTTTACACAAAATAATCTTTAATATTAACTATTATATTAATATTTAATGGTATCAAACGGTTATTTACATGATTTATTTGGCTAATTTGATAAAATATGGTTTCAAAAACATCGATCGGAATATCATATTTACCTGTGAAACGAGTGATTGCCTGGGTTTTTTATTTGTGTAGTTGTGCAATCCGGGACGCAACACGACACCATTCTTCTTTTGTTTCATTCCAGGTAAATGAACAGCGGATAATATTATATTTTTCAAGATTAAATATGAGCACTCACGACGCAGGTGTTTAAGTGTAAAGAGAGACGTCAAAAGTCGTCCTGCTAGGAGACTGATCATGTATCTCTTTCGCACTCGCGGAATGTTCATATACGTGTTGGTTTCTCTTTTGCGCACTTCGTTTGTCTTTTAGCAAGGCGCCATTTTAGGTCTGTGGTTTTCAACTATTTTTTTATTAACACGTTACCTATAGTTAACAACTAATATGTTTTTGTAAGCATTTTATATTGAAAAATTACAGAAACAGTGATCTAAGGAGCTTTGAAGGATTTTGGTTTCCGGTTAGATCTCACTTCTTTAATGCGAAACCGTCTACGACCGATGTCGACGAACTTGGCACTAATTCACCTTTATGTTTTTGATGGGATCGCATTCTCATTGCGGTTTATTACATTAATAGAGTCTGTCCGGAAAGATAACTGTGTTATAAGGGCCTCCGCTAGCTGGCGCGGACGCCCGCCGCGTGCGCACGCACGCGGGTGGCCATTGTAGGTAAAATCCGTAGCACGCGTCCGTGCCAGCTAGCGCTGCTCATACTATTTTACGTTAATCCGCTCACCCGCTCCGTGCGTTCGCGCCAGCTAGCGGAGGCCCTAATACTTATAATGTATGAGCTCCTATATAAACCACGACACTTCTCTTTCCGGACAAACTCTAACAGCCGTGTTTGCAATCCTATAGCGAGGTTTAGACTCGCAAGAACTTGCATGCAGTTTTCATTACCGATTAAATACATTGCATTGCATTCAGTAGTAGCAATGTAAAGAAAATTGCATGCAAGTTCTTGCTAGTCCAAACCTCGCTTATTAATCACAAGTGTGCGGCCTGCGTGGACCCTTTCTTTTCACCAGTAACGCCCTCTACAACGGGCTCGCTAGTGTCGGTGTCCGTTGTGTTCTGTGTCTACTGTTATAGTATCTGTGATTCTATAGTTCAAAAGTATTTAGATTCCGATGTTTTAATTTTTGTTGGAAGTTTATTTTTCTCGTTATATTAGTTTTTGTTACTTCAGTAAATAATTGAAATACTTTTAGAAATTAAGCTTCAGAAATGTCCAAAGCACTGTTTATGTTATATATGTTGCAAAGAGAACAAGAGAGAGTTCAAAAGGAAATGGAGAAAAGGAAGAGCGACGAAAACAAAACTTTTTATGGTAAGTATTTATTTATTTATTGGACACAGGCACACAACATACGACTTGCTTTTACTACGAGCTGAGTAACTGTAAACTGCATTGTTGAAGCAAACAACCAAAATTATGTGGTACATTGGTTGCTAACCTAACTTTACCAATTACCGTGGACGTCTTTATAATTTTACCGTCAGGATATTGCAGGCGAGCTTAATGTATGAGATTATATGCAACCACTTTGCGTTTGCAACGCTTTTTACACTGTTTGTACTGTGGACGTGCACGACCAAATAGCTTTTCTACCATTTTTCTACCTACCAGCCTACCACTCGTAAATGCTGCATACCTACCTACCTGTATAATTATAATATTAATGGTTTTGTATTTCGCGAAGCATTGGCCTCTTTACCGAAATATTCGGTTTTATAGTAATAGTAATGCTTGTATCAAGTTACTTTTGAATAGATTGCGCCAAGTGCCAAGTGTATTTTTTTAGTTTTTTATACAAAAATAACCAGAGATTAAATTCATGAGATACTACCGTTTCTGAACGTATTATTTTACACTATGGTCAAGTATTTGTATGTATGTATTGATAAATAATGTTGCTATAACAAAAACCATTCACTTCCCCATAAATTAGGGTAAAAACGGTAGGAAAGTGAAAACATAAATAGCACTTGTCCCGCCAGAATGAGAAATAGGACTATTTAAAATGGGGTATTTACCATGTATATTTGTTTTTTAGAGTTTCCGATATTTTGGTACACTTGCATTCGTCACGCCGTGATAATGGCGCTTACCCCGTTTCAAATAGCTATTGATAGTAATGTGAAATTAAACTGCATTGAATATATTTTTCGATATGAAAGTTGCAAATAAATTGTTTTGATAGTTTTTTTTACCTCTTGAGACTTGTAGCTCTACTCTTGTATTTGATACGAGTAGTTGATAAGGCGCTCGTTTGTGAACAAAACTTAATTTATTCGTGTAAAATTAGCTAATATTGATTAGTTACTGACTAATAGCTAATACTTTACTCGTGTAGCTTAAAGGAACGCACACTAGTAAACATGTAAAAACTATTAGCTCATTTAGCTAATGTACTAATATTATTAGTTAAATAAGCTTCGAGACATAGGGCCTTTATGTGTGGTACTGTGGTGCCCACCACTCATTAGAGCGGAATTCAGCTATTCATTGACAAAAGCGGAAATGTGTCTATGGTAGCTGAACTTCTGTATGGAGGTCGTATACAAATTTCTTCTATCGTGGACACCGGGAAGTTATTCATAGACAACAGTGGATATTTCCGCTATTGTCTATGAATAACCGAATTCCACTGTAATGTGTGCTGCTGGTGCCCCTTAGTTGAAATATATGTAATGTACTACATTGATTTCTATGACCTTATAACCAATGAGATGATTTAGTTTATTTTATACTAGCTTTTGCCCGCGGCTTCGCTCGCGTTAAATTCTCCATACAAACTTCCACCCCCCATTTTAGGGAAGTGGGGGGTTAGAAAGAGACAAAAAGTAGCCTATGTCACTCTCCATCCCTTCAACTATTTCCACTTAAAAAATCACGTCAATTCGTCGCCCCGTTTTGCCGTGAAAGACGGACAAACAAACACACACATACACTTTCCCATTTATAATATTAGTATGGATATGGAAGTATGGATTAACTTAAAAAAAAACTTAGATACTTAGGTTTTTTTAGTGTTTTAATTGCACCGATTGTGTGCTATTTTTGTGATACTAGTTAATAATATGAGAATGTAAAATAGTTTGTAATTCTGTATTCTTTCTTTTCTTAAATAATATCGCTAATAAAAATTGACCAACACAAAATTTGTAACCATACCATAACAGGTAGTGGGGAGTTTGCCACAAACAAGGGAATTTGGGAACTTAGGCTGACAACACCAGTCTTCAAGTCTTCAGATTTTTGTGTGCGCCGGCTTCGCACGTGAACGTGTCGCGAAAATCTCATTAAATTAGTGAAATCACCATGTCGGACGAATATTTTTATGGTAAGCGGTAACCCTTGATATATTACGCTCGTGATCGTGTAATTATTTATGAAGTAACGTTTGTACTTGTATGTGAAATACCTACTTATTGTTAGCGTCAGTTTTGACACCCGGCTAACTCGCCATTTTAGTATAATTTCAGTGATTTCCTTAAGTTGCTTAACAAATCGTGCTTTTCACACTGTTACTAGTGATAATGCGTCGGTACGTTTTTTCGTGACTCATAAATTTGCGAATTTGCAACGAACTTGCCGCCATTTTCGATCAAGGTTTGCGAAATGTGAAATGGCTAATTTGAACGGGAGCCTCAGTCTAGGATGGCTGTTAATTCCTCGGCAACGTGGTTCTAACCTTTGCCTCGCGCTCATACGTACGCGGTATCGATTTTCCGCCCCGCGATATGTTCGCAAATATGACACTCGGAAGGCGCGTAATTTAAATGTGGCGTCCAAGCGTCGGGCTGTCGCACCCCGACATCTCGTTTCTCGCAGTGTGGGGTTGTAAGGCGTGGACGATGGAGGTTATGGTATGGAGAGTGACGTGAGTGTCCGGTGTTGCAGGTGTGACCCTGTCCTCGACGCACCAGTCCGAGACGTGGGACCCCGAGGCGAAGGTGGAGTACCCGCGCAGCAACAAGCTGCTGATCCGCCTGGCGCTGCTGGGGCCCGATGCCAAGCCTGACGAGTTCAACGTGGTGCAGGTGAGACAATAACAAACTATATTTACTAGTTCAGCCATGAGTGAATGTACAATACCTGTCATACGTTTGTGTACAAGGTCGCAAGCACGTAAACAGCATTATTATTATCTTGAGTTGTTATGCCGTCGCTGTTAAGTAAAGTTTACGAAAATACGCCTCTTCTGGTAGTTGGAGAGGGAATTTAACTTAAATTTCAGTAATTATGGATTAGTTGGCAGTATAACAGTAGTTTGCCTCTGAAGTTTTTATTTATTTGTAAGGACGGGGTCTGCTATTATTGGTTGTGTTTTTGCCTTTCACATAAATGCGCTTTTTACAGGCTGTCATGTGGTGCTTAGTTATTAAGTTCTAACCTTGCTGAGCACTTCAATGGATAGAGAATTGGCTCTGGAACTTGATTGCTAAAAACTCCAATATACACATAAAGATAAATAATGATAAAATAACATCATGTTTTGCCAGAACTTGGTCAGTTTCTTGACCTTAAGTGTGTCTTTATTTTGGCAATACACTTAATGTTGTAGGCTTGAGTTGGTCAGGAATGAAGAGTACCGGACAAGTCCAGAATACACTACAGTCTCGTTCCCAGAGAACAAAAAGACCTAAGTCCGAACTAGTTCCTTTGGCGGAATGACTGAGTTAGGCATGCTTAAGAAAGACCGATTAAGCACAAGCCTACGATGCAGATAACCATTGTTAGAACATAGTTTAAAGCTGTATTCTGATCATGCTCGCAAAACAAGGGGCTTCAGCATCTAACCTGTTATATGTATGTTTAAGATGTCTCTCATGCCAATCACGTCCATATGGACAGCTTATAACAAAACACCCAGGGGACTACCTTTTTAAAAAATGTTTACAGTTGGGATGTCTCTTAGAAATGAAATGAGTAATTTGCCCTTTTTTATGGCAAGGTTATTGTTATTGTCCTAAAACACTGCTTTTTATACTTTTGGTTAACAGAATGTTACACATTTCCAGGTAGAAACAATGTCACTGCAAGATCAGATCAAAATCCCCGTGGCCATCCTGAAGGTGGGCGAGACGCGGCAGGCGCGGCTCGACCTGGAGTTCCCAGATGCTCCCGTCACATTCACACTCATCCAGGTACATTTATTTAGAATTGTATTTCTATAGTATGAAAAAAAAAAGAAAGCTCATCTGGTGCCTACACGTAATTAATAAGTAGTCAATTAATTGTATATATATATATAAACACTAATACTAGAGGTAAGAATGTAAATCACTAACAATGATATGGGCCTGGCCTGAAATAAATGGTTATTTAATTTAATTTAATTATTATATTGTTTCACCTTAAGGATTTCACTGATAGTACCTGGTCTTTGGTAGGCTTGCGTGGGGATATGGAACCAACATGTACAGTCAATTCCAAAAATATGTATACATATTTGGACCTTATTGCAAAGTCGTAAGATGCAAAAGTGTAAACATATTTTTGGCGTTGATGTACTGGCAATTTGGAGAGTTTGATGTGTAATGAACCTGCTAGAACCCATTCATGGGTACATCAATAGATAGCCAGGTACATTTATCATTATTATTGTAAGCTTTTTGGGTAAGGGCCAGGTATTTGTACCTTTGTATTTAGCACCTTAAGTACCATGACAAAAAAGTACTTATTGTACAGTGAGCCTCGGACAATAATTTCCTCATTTTGAGAGGGTTTCTTTTTGTTATGGGTATTACTCCAAAGACAAAAAGTATGAATAAATTATGTGGCTGAGTTGACCTTCGACTTAAAGGTTATAGTTTTAAACATAATATGCTGTTTCCTCATCAGTTCTCTGTAATAGAACTGTCCAAACATAATATGTTGTAGTTTAATGATGATAAAACTAACCACGTGTTATTTGACGGGTGCGTGGTGCCGTTTTGGCGCCGCGCTGCCTGCTTATGATTGCATTCGAGGCATTTGTCTGAAAAAAAACCGAAAAAACAAATGTTAAATGATTAAACATTAGTCACATTTTGTTGATACCTTGTTTTGTGTCCAGGGTTCTGGCCCCGTGCACCTCATCGGGCAGCACTTGCTCGGAGCGCTCGTGGAGGAGTTCGAGGATATGGAGGAGATGGAAGAGGAGATGCTTGATGAGGAGGAAGGAGATGACTCGCAGTTTAAGGTCAGTTCACCACTTGATCCTCTCAACTCTTTCTACATGCTTTGGAGTTTGAAGTCGTTATTAATCCCTGATATTCGTCTGGAACTGGAAATTCATACATCTGGAAACTTTACAATTACCGCATGTAAAATGATCAGTTTCCGATTGATATTCTGAATCCTGTTTAATTTATCATAATCAGTGTTCTCTTTAATAGAAGTCGGTAGCACAAATAAATATAATATATAATCCTGACATTTTGATATACCTGTAACATTGTACCAAAACCAAATTACAGACATGTCGGGAACGATCCTAATGTCTTGTAACTAATCGTGTGATCACTGATTCAGTAGCTTGCTAAATTTACAGGAAGATGAGAATAAAAGGAAATCTGCAGGCAAGCGCAAGCCGAATGAGGTACTGAAAACCTTCAACTAATATCTTAACTAGGCGGAGCGCTCAACAGAGGGAAAAGGATTCCGCCCACTTCTGCTAACCCATTTAAGGCCCATGACATTTATTCATGTCGCATTTATAGGCAAGTTTTCACTAAAAACTTTAAAAACTCTAATATGCCTTATAAATTAGCCCTGGGCCTCAAATGGGCTTAACAATAACAGTCATAATATTACAAACTCTCTGTTTATCGTATGCTTATTCCGCCAAATCATTGACTGTTATTAAATAGTAAAACTGGGCGCTCACAGCACAAAGTATGCTGTCACAAAATTTTATTGCAACTTATGTTGTTACAATACATTGGCTGTTGGTTTTCTGTATACTCATTCATCCCTTTACCTTCTGACAGCTCAAATATGTCTATATAGAAGCAGAGTCTTAGAGGCTGAATTATTTGTTTTTGTTTGATGATGATAAAACCGACCATGTTATTGACGGGTGCGCGGTGCCGTTTTGGCGCCGCGCTGCCTGCTTATGATCGCTTTCGAGGCATTTGTCTGAAAACTAAAACAAAATGAAAAACTACGTGTGGCCCCATACAAGTATTTTTGACAGATATGTTCTCTGTCATTGTCGCCTAAAGGCTTCGTCACACTCGAGCGCACCGCGACCCGTCGTGCCTGACTCGACGGCACAAGCACACATTCGGACGTCGCTGTCTCGGGTGTGACGTAGCCTTAACTATTTTAGTTAATACATCAGTGTACATCGTAGTAGACTATAATAGCCAGGTTCCAAGTGTCTTTTGTAACTCGATACGCATGTTCCAGGATGACGATGACGAGGAAGGCGAACCCAAGGGCAAGAAAGCGAAAATTTCAAACAACGCCAAAGGCAAAGCTCCGTCTCCCAAGAAGAACGCCAAGAAGTGAACTCCTCCCGCCTCGCCGCCGCCGGCCTCCCGCCTCCCGCCGGCTCAGACAACTCCATTACTTCAGGAGTGATAGGGATAAGCCACAGGTTCATACAGAAATCATGTGAACATATTTCCCCTGTCTTTTAAATCTTCCCCTTTAGTGATATTGTGATTTTAATGAAATTCCCCGCCCATGTAAGATCTCGCGTACTTTGGGTCTGAAAATATTAAGCTGGGTCAAGTAAAGTATAAATAGATTGTGTCACATGAATGTTGGAGTCGGGGCCAGCGGCCAGCGGCGGCGTCACATAGCGGTAGGAGCTAGAGCTAGGGTGTAGGTTAGCGTGTATCAGCGTGCGTCAGCGTGCATCAGCGTGCGTCAGCGTGCCTCAGCGTGCCTGCGAGAGTGAGTGAGCGTGTACGAGCCGGCGCCGGACCGAATCCGGTGTGATTCTTCACTAATTTTTATTTTTTCAAGATATCCATTCCTTATTGTTGTAGCGTTATGGATGTCGAATTTAATGTTAAGTCCTAATTAAATTCACAAGGATGTATTTTTAAGTTAAGAAGTAAGCGTAATCAGTGTACTTTATAAAAATTAGTATTGATAGCCGCCGGTCGACATTTAATTATTTTTTTGCTAACGATTTCTCATTTCAGAATGAAAACTGATAATTTGTACATATAAAAGCATAAGAACGGTAACAATAAAACAAAAACATTTCTAAACTTTTTATGTTTTTTATTTCCAAATTCCTGTCAAAAACATGCCAGTCTGGTTGAACTCTAGTGCCAATCAAAATAAGCCAAAAACGGCATATTTTTGAGCAGGTCCGTCCATACAAGATCATATCCATTGGCCTTGAGTAAATGGCCAAAGGGAATGTAACCACTACGAAAATGGCTTACGACTGCCAACCCCAATCAATAGGGCCCATGCACACCGCGCCGTCGACGCGCGTTTGTATCGATACAAACGCGATTCGTACGCAAGTCGAACGCACCTTGTAGATTAGACCTCTGCACACCTACACAGAGGCAGACGCGCGTTTGTAGCTATGCAATTCCTCGCAGCAGGCGCGCATAAGATGAGCCTCGTGTGCTACGGGGACCATAGGCGCGGATCGCATTTTTTGTGAAGGAAATTGCCCTCCTGAATGAAATCCTGGATCCGCGCCTGCCTTGCAAAGAAACCCACCTCGATTCATTTCACATTGAATATAACTTGACCTCTAACTTCGTTACTAATATGTCGTAGATATATGGGTCTGACTAAAATGGACGCGTGGCCCGTGGCAAAGGTATTCGGTTAGCGATGGAAATGTAGTAAAAAAATATCGATGCAAACGCAAACTGCTTCATGGAATGAAAAACGTTGGAAACGCGCGTCAAGAGGTAGCGTTAAAAAAACGCGATGTGCATAGGCCTTTACTAGTAATATTTTAGCTAACTTATTGATTAATCATTGTAAGTTTGATGTCACACGAGAGAATGTTTACTTACCTTCATACCTGGAAAGTCCAGGTCAGGACAATGACTACCATATACATAACTTAAGAATTATTATACATCTTCGTCTTTATAGATTAATACAGCTGCCGACAGTATTATAATTGTAAAAGCAGCTGCAATAGCGTTCCCAGGAACAAAGGTGCCCTTCCACCAGGTGCACGCTCGGATCTATAGGCACATGATAGGTACAGTACATACCGTATTATAACTCGCCAACTATGGTCACCTTTTGAACGCTTTCATATGATCACTCTCACGCCAAGCACTGTGGCGTTATCAAAAAAGACGAATCTCGTAGTGCTGTGCAAAACAATTCATAATAGATTTTATTCATGATCAAAGTAGAAGTACACCTTCACTCCGACCACTTTATGGGTTGTTGGCATGGTGGGCACGACGACACAAAGACCTCTTAAGGGGTTCTTGGCGTTCAAAGGGTAACCCTTTGACCGTCAACGACGTCAAATCACGCGCATGGAAAGTCGTGCCCTCAGCGCCAGCACGTGTTATCACGTCCAAAATATAACAGCGGTTTGCCTTGTGCGCACGTTGACGGCACGATTTTTCCGTCCGATGCTTGGCGATGGCGGTCAAAGGGTTAAGGCGCGAACCAGGCGTGGCTGCTTTCGCGTTTGCAGCTTCATGTGTAGTTCACGCACTTTTGGAAAGGCCCACGGAGTATAGGTACAGTCATAGACATATAAAATAGGACATGGTCCCACTAAGATAGAACTGTGAATCCATAATAAGCCGCGGTCTCGTGCACGCACACTCACTTTTGACGTTTGAACCAATCACCGCTCCCCCACGCGTTGTATATGTGTGCGTGTCGCGCGTAAACACAAGGAAATCTGCTTATTATGAATCACTATTTTGTCTTCACTATTACTACAGTCATTTTACGGGCGGCTAGTATGGGGAATTGGAAATAATGAATAATAGCTAATATTTTTAGTGTAACGGATATATCATGATACAAGTATTTTTTAGAATAGAATAGAATAGAAGAAACTTTATTCAGAAACACTTAACTACTATTTAAACATAGTTTTAAGCAGTGTTGGCCGAACGTTAGTGTAATTGAAAATTAAAAATTGAAGATTGAAACACGTTAGTTAAAATTGAACACTAATAGTTTAGTGCAAATTGATTTCAATTAGAATTGAAATTAATTGTAACTAACGTGTTAATCCTTTGCGAATAACTAATAATTGAAGATATTTAATTTTTAGTCTTTCTCAAAAATTGAAACATTAATTTAATTTTTAGTGTACATAGATTGAATTGGTAATTGACATTAATAATTTACCTAACTAAACGCGAATTTAGGTTAAGCTACGAGGTTTTTAATTTTGTTTCGATTTTGACTCTGGACTCGGGGGCTTGTATTAATAAGCAATGGGACCGGTATCCTAAGATGGAAGTCATGCTGGACCCTGGGGATCCCTACTGGATCTCGGGTTTGGTGCATCATAGACTCATGCTGTTTGGGCTCATTCGACTTGTACTGATGAGCAGATGGTACCGGGATCAAAATCTGGAGCTCATGCTGGACCCTGGGGATCCCTACTGGATCTCGGGTTTGGCGCATCATAGACTCATGCTGTTTGGGCTCATTCGACTTGTACTGATGAGCAGATGGTACCGGGATCAAAATCTGGAGCTCATGCTGGACCCTGGGGATCCCTACTGGATCTCGGGTTTGGCGCATCATAGACTCATGCTATTTGGGCTCATTCCACTTGTACTGATGAGCAGATGGTACCGGTATCAAAATCTGGAGTTCATGCTGGACCCTGGGGATCCCTACTGGATCTCGGGTTTGGCGCATCATAGACTCATGCTGTTTGGGCTCATTCGACTTGTACTGATGAGCAGATGGTACCGGGATCAAAATCTGGAGCTCAAGCTGGACCCTGGGGATCCCTACTGGATCTCGGGTTTGGCGCATCATAGACTCATGCTGTTTGGGCTCATTCCACTTGTACTGATGAGCAGATGGTACCGGTATCAAAATCTGGAGCTCATGCTGAACCCTGGGGATCCTTACTGGATCTCGGGTTTGGCGCATCATAGACTCATGCTATTTGGGCTCATTCGACCTGTACTGATGAGCAGATGGTACCGGTATAGCTCCTTTTTACTTTTACTTTCACTTTCACTTTTACTAAGAAAGTAAAAGTAAAAAGGAGCTCCAGATTTTGATACCGGTACCATCTGCTCATCAGTACAAGTCGAATGAGCCCAAACAGCATGAGTCTATGATGCGCCAAACCCGAGATCCAGTAGGGATCCCCAGGGTCCAGCATGAGCTCCAGATTTTGATACCGGTACCATCTGCTCATCAGTACAAGTCGAATGAGCCCAAACAGCATGAGTCTAGGATGCGCCAAACCCGAGATCCAGTAGGGATCCCCAGGGTCCAGCATTGGCTCCAGATTTTGATACTGGTACCATCTGCTCATCAGTACAAGTCGAATGAGCCCAAACAGCATGAGTCTATGATGCGCCAAACCCGAGATCCAGTAGGGATCCCCAGGGTCCAGCATGAGCTCCAGATTTTGATACCGGTACCATCTGCTCATCAGTACAAGTCGAATGAGCCCAAACAGCATGAGTCTATGATGCGCCAAACCCGAGATCCAGTAGGTAGCCCTAGGGTCCAGCATGAGCTCCATCTTGTGATATTGGTCCCGACTTCTGAACCCGAGATGCAGTTTTAAAATTAATTATTAGTGTAAGACAGGATTAATTTAGTTACACTAACGTTAATCTAATTGACTGTAATTCTTATTAAATTTTCGAGACGTTAGTGTAACTAATAGGTTAATTCTAATTGACGGTTAGTGTAATTGACGACGTCACAAAATCAATGCGAACTAACGTTAGTAAAAATTGATGTTAGTGTAATTGATTAGTTACGGAATTAATCTTCAATCTTATTGATCAATTTTCAATTCTAATTGAAATTAACGGCCAACACTGGTTTTAAGCATATTATTATTTTAAGAAAAAAACAGTCAGTTTATTATTGTTAAGCGTCACTGAAATGGTTTCCACTCAGCTTAAATGTCAAGGTACCTTTGCAGCAAGGTTTCTTTTTACGCAATGAAATCCTACAAAATATCGTTATTCGCTAACCGCCACAAATATGTACACACATATTAAAAGCGTTTTTCTTGTAGGATTTTAATGAATATATGGTTTCTAAGTCATTTAAAATGTGTAAGAACAAACTACCAATTATTACTATTCGTTTCTAACGAATTAGGATATATATCGCCCGCGCCGTACATATTGTCATTTATGTGGTTTTACATGGACACGGTTTCTTGTTTTTCGCTTGAAACAGAAAGAAGAGTTAAATATCGTCATATTTACAAATAAAAATAATTGATATTATTGTAAATAAAAATATACAATTTTTTTTTTACCTATTTAACTACTTCCGGGTAGACGTGTGCGCCGCGCCGGCGTGGCGTAGCCGCGCCGTGGGACCCACGCCGCCGCCGCCGCCGCGGATTTCAAAATCCACGCCGTTGGCCAAAATTTCAGAATTCGGTAAAAAATAGCCAATGACACTTACCGATGAAGGAAAGTCAGTTGAAAGTTTATTGACGTATATTGACGAATTACACCATGAAAATATCTACACATTGAAATAGTTTGGGTTTGGTCAATTCCTTCTCTTTCGGGAGGTTAATAAATGAGTATGATTTAACCGCTCACCTAACAAATATGAAGTGGTTGGCCCTATTAATAAGAGTGGTAACGAAAATAATAAATCTGCCATCAAAATTGTACCACCAACTAAATTATCCTGAGAAAAGAAGTGTTTTCGGTGGCAGGATTGATCCTTAATACTGAACAGTATGTTTGGCCCTACTGCGAGTCAAAAAAGGATCTTCATCATCACTAGTAGTTCTCTCAGAGCTGAGGATCATGTCCTTCTGTTGAAGACCAGGTTCCTCCATAGGCTTCTATCTCTCGCTAAGCGCATGGCTTCTTGCAGTTTGAATTGCATGGGTGCAGTGATTTGGGCACACCATCTTGCAGGGGGAGGGCCTCTTAGTCTTGTGCCTTCAACTTTTCCCGTCATGATGATCCTCTCCAGGTTATCCGAGGAGCGTCGAGAGAGGTGTCCGAAGTATGTGGTCCTGGCACGTCGTAGACAACCAGCGTTTTATGCGTAGCTCCTCTAGTATGGACTGATTAGTACGCATCGCAGTCCAAGGTATCCGTAAAAGCCCTCGCCAACACCACATCTCAAACGCCTCGATACGGCTTTTTAGATCTGCCTTGATAGTCCAAGTTTCAGAACCATATAGGAAAATTGGAAACACCAGGGAACGCATAACTCTAACCCTAGTCTGCCTCTGTATGTCGCGATCTCTCCAGATCTTTCTAACCGAGTCATAGCACCCTTCGCTATTTGAATCCTCCGGATGATTTCACATTCACACCTACCATCGCAGGCGCTGACGCATTCGGTGCTTCTTTCGGTGCTAGGCTTCGTGGAGGAGACTGTTTCTGGTGTACGAACATTAACTTGGTTTTGGCATGGTTTACGTGAGGTCCTAATTTGATGTTCTCCGCTTCTATTCGCCGGAACAAAAGACACATCTTCTCCTCGTTGGAAGCCAAAAGCGTTGTGTCCTCAACAAAGCGTAGGTTGCTGATCGTTTTGCCGCCAATTGAAATGCCACCGTCCCATTTCTCGGTGACCTTACGTAGGATGTATTCGCCGTATATATTAAAGAGCTTCGGAGACAATTTACAGCCCTGTCTTACTGCTCTTTCCGGCTTAAACTGGTCCGACAAGGTGTTCTGGATACGCACTCTGGCAGTACTGTCGGCGTACAAGTTCTCAATAAGGTGAGCTAAATGAGTAGGGCCACCCATCTCCAGGAGCACGTACAACATGTTTTTCCATCTAACACAGTCGAATGCTTTAGCGTAATCTATGAAGCATAAGACTAATGGCTTGTTCCATTCACAACATCTCTCGATGATCGCCAGATGAAAATCTGCTCCCGTGTCCCTCGCCCAGAAACAAAACCAGCCTGCTCTGCAGGTATTTGCTGCTCCAGAAATTTTCAATCGCGAATTCATGATGTAAATAAATACTTTACTGGCATGCGATATAATATACAAAGTTCTATAGTTATCACATTTTAGCGTCGAGCCTTTTTTATGGAAAGGTATAACCATGGATTCAGTCCAGTCTCTCGGCCACTGGCCAGTTCTCCACACTTTGCAGCAAATCTGGTGTAATAACTGTGTACCTTCGCGACCTGGATTATTTAGGAGACTAGTGCATATACCATCAGTCCGACGGCAATGACGGCATTAACTTTCAGACATCTGATAGCGTCTTCCACTTCGGAAATAAATATGTCCAGCTCTAGTGGATGCACATCGTCATTTCGCACTAAAAGATGTTCCGGGACTTCTGTTCCGAATAGTCTCTCCATCTAGCCAACACTTTTCCCAGGTCTGACAAAGTGTTTCCATCAGTATCCGCTATCTGCCAGCTTCTAGGTTTGTAGTCGCGGGTGAGAAGTTTGACTTTCTGGAACAAGTCTTTAGACTGGGCAGTTGCAGCATGGTTTTCGATTTTATCACACAACAGTGCCTGTTTCAAGGAAAGGTTTCATTACCCATTCCTTGAAACAGACACTGATTATGCCGGACCAATTCTTATAGCTGACCGCAAAGGTAGAGGGTGCAAGCTTGTTAAGGCTTACATTTGCATATTTGTGTGTTTGGCATCTAAGGCACTTCATTTGGAGCTTGTTTCAGACTTAACAAAGGAGGCTTTTATGGCAGCTCTTAGCCGATTCATAGGACGCCGTGGCAAGCCGAATGTATTGTTTTCGGACAATGGCACGACTTTCGTAGGCACCTTCAATGAGCTCTCAAATCTACTAAAACAAGATTTTGTTGCAGACATGGCCGACGCGCAAATAAACTTTTGTTTTATCCCAGCTTACACGCCTCACTTCGGAGGACTCTTGGGAGTCAGCAGTTAATTCTTATCGCGTCTGCATGCCCTTTTTACGCTAGTGTGTAGCCTGGAATACTCCCTTCTTGCTATGTCTATGTTAAGACCTTGTTCTTTGAGAGTCCTCTGTCGCTCAATAAGTTCCCAGGTAGAATCAGAAATCCAGGGTTTCCGTCTTGCTTGGCTCCCAGGAGTGGGGATGACTTTTTTCGCTGTTTCGGACACAACCGCCTTGAAGCCATTCCATGTTGTCTCTGAATCTTCAAAAGGATCCCTTATAATAATAAATAAATAATAATAAATATTATAGGACAATCCTACACAATCCGACCTAGTCCCACAGTAAGCTCAATAAGGCTTGTGTTGTGGGTACTAGACGACGATGTATATAATAGATAGATATTGATAAATACTTAACTACACAGAAAACATCCATAACTCAGGTACAAATATCTGTGATAAACACACAAATAAATGCCCTTACCAGGATTCGAACCCGGTACCTCCTGCTTCGTAGGCAGTATCACTACCGATTGGGCTAGGAGGCCGTTAAACGCTTATAACGTCCTTTATCTTGAGAGGCAACCTTCTGGCGAGCTCCCGCAAGACATTTCTTGGTAGCTGGCCCTGGTACACGCTTTAGATGGAGTTGGCTTTAAAAGGATCTTAATTTATCACAATTATGAAAAACATCAACATAAAAGCGATTTCCGAAAAATAGGCAGGACTGAAGTGTACTAGAAAAAAAAAACACTATTAAATAAGCAAACGGCGTTATACATAGTTTAATGTTCCTTGTTCTTAAAAAGTTTTTGATATTTAACGTATTTTTAATACAAAACGTGAGCCTTGCGAGTGTAGGCAAAAGTGACCTTGACGCCGGCGTGGCTCAGCCACGCCGCTAAAATTTCCCGGCGCGCCGCCGCCGCGGATTTTTATGGCGGCGCACACGTCTACTTCCGGGTGAAAAGTTGGTAGGATTTTTGCATATATTATCTATAAATATTCCATAAGAATGAATCATAAAAAATCAGGCTATTAAATTAATGTTTGACGCAACCGTATCTTTACTGTACTATATGGGCTTCACGGCATCGCGTAATCTTATTTTATGTCTAGGTCTAGGGGTACAGTATACTCGTAGAACGTCTTATAATCTTCCCAGCGTTATCTAACAGCCTCAATGAGTGAGCTTGTAGTTGGCTCAGCAATTCCGAAGATTTATCGCAAACTAAATAGTTCATACAAAATCGTAGTCGTAGGTTAACGTGTCTGGGGGCACCTTGCTAAAGTGTGAATTGTTTGTGTTCAATTCCAATTCCAGTCACTTTAGCAGGGTGCCCCCATAGACACATTTACCCTACGACTACGCTTTTGTATGTATGTATAAACTAGTTTTTGTGATAATTCATTTATAGGCTCGACTTCAGGGGAATTGTAACTAGGCGGGTGCACACCGAACGAGTAAAAGTAGACTTAAATTAATTAATATACTATTTTATTTTTGACTGATCAGAGCTTGTAGAATTTTATTTCTCTCCCTCTGTATACAGTTGGACTCCTCTACTAGATTCAGCAGTTTTTCAAACTTCCTATCTTCCTCCTTTTGAACATCTTTGACTGTGATCTCCATGTTATCTCTTTCATCCTGAGGGCTACTTCCATATATATTGTGAAAGTATTTGAAGTAAGGCCATTTGATTCGCTGGCCCGGCTCCATGCGCTCTGCGAGGCGAATGTAAGTCTGTTTCAGGTTACGGAACTTCCGGTCGCAATCGTCTGGTGACATGCCTAATTTTGGACTAATTAATTTCCAAAGTTTCTTGTTCTTTGTTAGTGGGTCCCTAAATTTGGCTTTATGGTCGACGTAGAACTGAAGAAGCTTTGAAATATAGTCATCCTGTTCTGTGACCGTGGACCGGCTAGGTTCGGAGCCACTACTACTGTATATTGCATCCAAATCTTTAAAAAAGCGCCAGTTTGTTTTATGTCTGCTGGTTTCTATTTTGCTCTTCAATTTTAGATAAGTCTGCTTTAAATTTCTAAATTTCCTGTCGCAATCTATTGGACTTTTTCCCACCATTGTAGATATCTCTTTCCAGAGTTCTTTTTTCTGGTATTTAGGGTTATGAAACTTATAACTGTATTCTGCATAGGCATCAACTAAACGTTTTGTTTGGAATCTATCCCAAGGCTTAAGACCTGGATTGTAATTGTAAAAGATTCTTTCAAAATAGTGCTGGTAAGGCCATTTCTTGACAACCTTGCCACCCTCTCTGCACCGCTCAAGCCAGGTTAAGTAGGCTCGCTTCAAGTTTTTAAATTTATGGTAGCAGCTGTACTCCGAAGACCCTAACTGGTCGGCTATTTCTCTCCAGATGTCTTTCTGGACGCAGTCTGTGTTGCGGAACCGATGTAAGTTCTCTATGTACAGACTCAGCAATCTCCTTATTTTCAAATCTTCCCAGGGCTCTAATAATGTAGGGCTCTTGTATTCATTGTAGATCTCGTTACAGAGGTTGAAGTGGACCCATTTTATATGCCTACCCAACTTTTTCTTCTTCAATAGCCTTATGTAAGTTCTCCTTAGGTTTCTGTATTTCTTATTGCATTCATCTGCGGTGGTGCCCACAGTGGCAGCGATGTTGTTCCACAGGGCGCTCTCCTTGGCGTCGCCGGCGCTGGTCACCTTGTTCTCGAGGCACAGCGTGAGCAGGAGCACAATCTTGTTTCGATCCCAGAAGTTATCTTCCTCTTTTTGTTTGTCGGCCTCTGGTACCACTTCACAGGGCTCAGGCAACTCTTGTGGAGCACTTACTGTAGGCGCTTCATTAATTTGTATATATTGTCTAAAGTACAAGTCGAATGAGCCCAAACAGCATGAGTCTATGATGCGCCAAACCCGAGATCCAGTAGGGATCCCCAGGGTCCAGCATGAGCTCCAGATTTTGATACCGGTACCATCTGCTCATCAGTACAAGTCGAATGAGCCCAAACAGCATGAGTCTAGGATGCGCCAAACCCGAGATCCAGTAGGGATCCCCAGGGTCCAGCATTGGCTCCAGATTTTGATACTGGTACCATCTGCTCATCAGTACAAGTCGAATGAGCCCAAACAGCATGAGTCTATGATGCGCCAAACCCGAGATCCAGTAGGGATCCCCAGGGTCCAGCATGAGCTCCAGATTTTGATACCGGTACCATCTGCTCATCAGTACAAGTCGAATGAGCCCAAACAGCATGAGTCTATGATGCGCCAAACCCGAGATCCAGTAGGTAGCCCTAGGGTCCAGCATGAGCTCCATCTTGTGATATTGGTCCCGACTTCTGAACCCGAGATGCAGTTTTAAAATTAATTATTAGTGTAAGACAGGATTAATTTAGTTACACTAACGTTAATCTAATTGACTGTAATTCTTATTAAATTTTCGAGACGTTAGTGTAACTAATAGGTTAATTCTAATTGACGGTTAGTGTAATTGACGACGTCACAAAATCAATGCGAACTAACGTTAGTAAAAATTGATGTTAGTGTAATTGATTATTCAATCAAATACAAACACTGAAAACATTGAAAAAATAATCAACCCAGAAGGATTTGAACCTCGCATCGATACGCCTTACCGGGGCTCGATCGCTTTACCAATTAAGCTATGGGTTCAGTTGATAACCCCAGTTGGTGACCAATTAAGGTATGGGTTGATTGAATAACATACTATTGTATGAGTGGAATGCCCCACTTTAAAAAAACATGTAAAATAATTATGTAATTGATTAGTTACGGAATTAATCTTCAATCTTATTGATCAATTTTCAATTCTAATTGAAATTAACGGCCAACACTGGTTTTAAGCATATTATTATTTTAAGAAAAAAACAGTCAGTTTATTATTGTTAAGCGTCACTGAAATGGTTTCCACTCAGCTTAAATGTCAAGGTACCTTTGCAGCAAGGTTTCTTTTTACGCAATGAAATCCTACAAAATATCGTTATTCGCTAACCGCCACAAATATGTACACACATATTAAAAGCGTTTTTCTTGTAGGATTTTAATGAATATATGGTTTCTAAGTCATTTAAAATGTGTAAGAACAAACTACCAATTATTACTATTCGTTTCTAACGAATTAGGATATATATCGCCCGCGCCGTACATATTGTCATTTATGTGGTTTTACATGGACACGGTTTCTTGTTTTTCGCTTTAAACAGAAAGAAGAGTTAAATATCGTCATATTTACAAATAAAAATAATTGATATTATTGTAAATAAAAATATACATTTTTTTTTTTACCTATTTAACTACTTCCGGGTAGACGTGTGCGCCGCGCCGGCGTGGCGTAGCCGCGCCGTGGGACCCACGCCGCCGCCGCCGCCGCGGATTTCAAAATCCACGCCGTTGGCCAAAATTTCAGAATTCGGTAAAAAATAGCCAATGACACTTACCGATGAAGGAAAGTCAGTTGAAAGTTTATTGACGTATATTGACGAATTACACCATGAAAATATCTACACATTGAAATAGTTTGGGTTTGGTCAATTCCTTCTCTTTCGGGAGGTTAATAAATGAGTATGATTTAACCGCTCACCTAACAAATATGAAGTGGTTGGCCCTATTAATAAGAGTGGTAACGAAAATAATAAATCTGCCATCAAAATTGTAACACCAACTAAATTATCCTGAGAAAAGAAGTGTTTTCGGTGGCAGGATTGATCCTTAATACTGAACAGTATGTTTGGCCCTACTGCGAGTCAAAAAAGGATCTTCATCATCACTAGTAGTTCTCTCAGAGCTGAGGATCATGTCCTTCTGTTGAAGACCAGGTTCCTCCATAGGCTTCTATCTCTCGCTAAGCGCATGGCTTCTTGCAGTTTGAATTGCATGGGTGCAGTGATTTGGGCACACCATCTTGCAGGGGGAGGGCCTCTTAGTCTTGTGCCTTCAACTTTTCCCGTCATGATGATCCTCTCCAGGTTATCCGAGGAGCGTCGAGAGAGGTGTCCGAAGTATGTGGTCCTGGCACGTCGTAGACAACCAGCGTTTTATGCGTAGCTCCTCTAGTATGGACTGATTAGTACGCATCGCAGTCCAAGGTATCCGTAAAAGCCCTCGCCAACACCACATCTCAAACGCCTCGATACGGCTTTTTAGATCTGCCTTGATAGTCCAAGTTTCAGAACCATATAGGAAAATTGGAAACACCAGGGAACGCATAACTCTAACCCTAGTCTGCCTCTGTATGTCGCGATCTCTCCAGATCTTTCTAACCGAGTCATAGCACCCTTCGCTATTTGAATCCTCCGGATGATTTCACATTCACACCTACCATCGCAGGCGCTGACGCATTCGGTGCTTCTTTCGGTGCTAGGCTTCGTGGAGGAGACTGTTTCTGGTGTACGAACATTAACTTGGTTTTGGCATGGTTTACGTGAGGTCCTAATTTGATGTTCTCCGCTTCTATTCGCCGGAACAAAAGACAC
Organism: Pammene aurita; assembly: GCA_947086415.1. Taxonomy (NCBI): domain Eukaryota; kingdom Metazoa; phylum Arthropoda; class Insecta; order Lepidoptera; family Tortricidae; genus Pammene; species Pammene aurita. Next base: position 500,134 of record OX352309.1, on the reverse strand, counting down.
ATCTTCTCCTCGTTGGAAGCCAAAAGCGTTGTGTCCTCAACAAAGCGTAGGTTGCTGATCGTTTTGCCGCCAATTGAAATGCCACCGTCCCATTTCTCGGTGACCTTACGTAGGATGTATTCGCCGTATATATTAAAGAGCTTCGGAGACAATTTACAGCCCTGTCTTACTGCTCTTTCCGGCTTAAACTGGTCCGACAAGGTGTTCTGGATACGCACTCTGGCAGTACTGTCGGCGTACAAGTTCTCAATAAGGTGAGCTAAATGAGTAGGGCCACCCATCTCCAGGAGCACGTACAACATGTTTTTCCATCTAACACAGTCGAATGCTTTAGCGTAATCTATGAAGCATAAGACTAATGGCTTGTTCCATTCACAACATCTCTCGATGATCGCCAGATGAAAATCTGCTCCCGTGTCCCTCGCCCAGAAACAAAACCAGCCTGCTCTGCAGGTATTTGCTGCTCCAGAAATTTTCAATCGCGAATTCATGATGTAAATAAATACTTTACTGGCATGCGATATAATATACAAAGTTCTATAGTTATCACATTTTAGCGTCGAGCCTTTTTTATGGAAAGGTATAACCATGGATTCAGTCCAGTCTCTCGGCCACTGGCCAGTTCTCCACACTTTGCAGCAAATCTGGTGTAATAACTGTGTACCTTCGCGACCTGGATTATTTAGGAGACTAGTGCATATACCATCAGTCCGACGGCAATGACGGCATTAACTTTCAGACATCTGATAGCGTCTTCCACTTCGGAAATAAATATGTCCAGCTCTAGTGGATGCACATCGTCATTTCGCACTAAAAGATGTTCCGGGACTTCTGTTCCGAATAGTCTCTCCATCTAGCCAACACTTTTCCCAGGTCTGACAAAGTGTTTCCATCAGTATCCGCTATCTGCCAGCTTCTAGGTTTGTAGTCGCGGGTGAGAAGTTTGACTTTCTGGAACAAGTCTTTAGACTGGGCAGTTGCAGCATGGTTTTCGATTTTATCACACAACAGTGCCTGTTTCAAGGAAAGGTTTCATTACCCATTCCTTGAAACAGACACTGATTATGCCGGACCAATTCTTATAGCTGACCGCAAAGGTAGAGGGTGCAAGCTTGTTAAGGCTTACATTTGCATATTTGTGTGTTTGGCATCTAAGGCACTTCATTTGGAGCTTGTTTCAGACTTAACAAAGGAGGCTTTTATGGCAGCTCTTAGCCGATTCATAGGACGCCGTGGCAAGCCGAATGTATTGTTTTCGGACAATGGCACGACTTTCGTAGGCACCTTCAATGAGCTCTCAAATCTACTAAAACAAGATTTTGTTGCAGACATGGCCGACGCGCAAATAAACTTTTGTTTTATCCCAGCTTACACGCCTCACTTCGGAGGACTCTTGGGAGTCAGCAGTTAATTCTTATCGCGTCTGCATGCCCTTTTTACGCTAGTGTGTAGCCTGGAATACTCCCTTCTTGCTATGTCTGTGTTAAGACCTTGTTCTTTGAGAGTCCTCTGTCGCTCAATAAGTTCCCAGGTAGAATCAGAAATCCAGGGTTTCCGTCTTGCTTGGCTCCCAGGAGTGGGGATGACTTTTTTCGCTGTTTCGGACACAACCGCCTTGAAGCCATTCCATGTTGTCTCTGAATCTTCAAAAGGATCCCTTATAATAATAAATAAATAATAATAAATATTATAGGACAATCCTACACAATCCGACCTAGTCCCACAGTAAGCTCAATAAGGCTTGTGTTGTGGGTACTAGACGACGATGTATATAATAGATAGATATTGATAAATACTTAACTACACAGAAAACATCCATAACTCAGGTACAAATATCTGTGATAAACACACAAATAAATGCCCTTACCAGGATTCGAACCCGGTACCTCCTGCTTCGTAGGCAGTATCACTACCGATTGGGCTAGGAGGCCGTTAAACGCTTATAACGTCCTTTATCTTGAGAGGCAACCTTCTGGCGAGCTCCCGCAAGACATTTCTTGGTAGCTGGCCCTGGTACACGCTTTAGATGGAGTTGGCTTTAAAAGGATCTTAATTTATCACAATTATGAAAAACATCAACATAAAAGCGATTTCCGAAAAATAGGCAGGACTGAAGTGTACTAGAAAAAAAAAACACTATTAAATAAGCAAACGGCGTTATACATAGTTTAATGTTCCTTGTTCTTAAAAAGTTTTTGATATTTAACGTATTTTTAATACAAAACGTGAGCCTTGCGAGTGTAGGCAAAAGTGACCTTGACGCCGGCGTGGCTCAGCCACGCCGCTAAAATTTCCCGGCGCGCCGCCGCCGCGGATTTTTATGGCGGCGCACACGTCTACTTCCGGGTGAAAAGTTGGTAGGATTTTTGCATATATTATCTATAAATATTCCATAAGAATGAATCATAAAAAATCAGGCTATTAAATTAATGTTTGACGCAACCGTATCTTTACTGTACTATATGGGCTTCACGGCATCGCGTAATCTTATTTTATGTCTAGGTCTAGGGGTACAGTATACTCGTAGAACGTCTTATAATCTTCCCAGCGTTATCTAACAGCCTCAATGAGTGAGCTTGTAGTTGGCTCAGCAATTCCGAAGATTTATCGCAAACTAAATAGTTCATACAAAATCGTAGTCGTAGGTTAACGTGTCTGGGGGCACCTTGCTAAAGTGTGAATTGTTTGTGTTCAATTCCAATTCCAGTCACTTTAGCAGGGTGCCCCCATAGACACATTTACCCTACGACTACGCTTTTGTATGTATGTATAAACTAGTTTTTGTGATAATTCATTTATAGGCTCGACTTCAGGGGAATTGTAACTAGGCGGGTGCACACCGAACGAGTAAAAGTAGACTTAAATTAATTAATATACTATTTTATTTTTGACTGATCAGAGCTTGTAGAATTTTATTTCTCTCCCTCTGTATACAGTTGGACTCCTCTACTAGATTCAGCAGTTTTTCAAACTTCCTATCTTCCTCCTTTTGAACATCTTTGACTGTGATCTCCATGTTATCTCTTTCATCCTGAGGGCTACTTCCATATATATTGTGAAAGTATTTGAAGTAAGGCCATTTGATTCGCTGGCCCGGCTCCATGCGCTCTGCGAGGCGAATGTAAGTCTGTTTCAGGTTACGGAACTTCCGGTCGCAATCGTCTGGTGACATGCCTAATTTTGGACTAATTAATTTCCAAAGTTTCTTGTTCTTTGTTAGTGGGTCCCTAAATTTGGCTTTATGGTCGACGTAGAACTGAAGAAGCTTTGAAATATAGTCATCCTGTTCTGTGACCGTGGACCGGCTAGGTTCGGAGCCACTACTACTGTATATTGCATCCAAATCTTTAAAAAAGCGCCAGTTTGTTTTATGTCTGCTGGTTTCTATTTTGCTCTTCAATTTTAGATAAGTCTGCTTTAAATTTCTAAATTTCCTGTCGCAATCTATTGGACTTTTTCCCACCATTGTAGATATCTCTTTCCAGAGTTCTTTTTTCTGGTATTTAGGGTTATGAAACTTATAACTGTATTCTGCATAGGCATCAACTAAACGTTTTGTTTGGAATCTATCCCAAGGCTTAAGACCTGGATTGTAATTGTAAAAGATTCTTTCAAAATAGTGCTGGTAAGGCCATTTCTTGACAACCTTGCCACCCTCTCTGCACCGCTCAAGCCAGGTTAAGTAGGCTCGCTTCAAGTTTTTAAATTTATGGTAGCAGCTGTACTCCGAAGACCCTAACTGGTCGGCTATTTCTCTCCAGATGTCTTTCTGGACGCAGTCTGTGTTGCGGAACCGATGTAAGTTCTCTATGTACAGACTCAGCAATCTCCTTATTTTCAAATCTTCCCAGGGCTCTAATAATGTAGGGCTCTTGTATTCATTGTAGATCTCGTTACAGAGGTTGAAGTGGACCCATTTTATATGCCTACCCAACTTTTTCTTCTTCAATAGCCTTATGTAAGTTCTCCTTAGGTTTCTGTATTTCTTATTGCATTCATCTGCGGTGGTGCCCACAGTGGCAGCGATGTTGTTCCACAGGGCGCTCTCCTTGGCGTCGCCGGCGCTGGTCACCTTGTTCTCGAGGCACAGCGTGAGCAGGAGCACAATCTTGTTTCGATCCCAGAAGTTATCTTCCTCTTTTTGTTTGTCGGCCTCTGGTACCACTTCACAGGGCTCAGGCAACTCTTGTGGAGCACTTACTGTAGGCGCTTCATTAATTTGTATATATTGTCTATTATTATCGCCGGTGCTCACTATGTACCTTGCCTCTTGTGCAGTTACTAAAATGAAAAACAAATAATTAATTAAGGCATTTGTAGTTCGATAAAAAATATTAATGGTATGTTAAACAGTATACTTACTCTGTGTAGGGTTTTGTATAGTAAAATTGTTGCTACTAAATATAACATTGCTCTGATCCTCTCTGAATAACAACCAGTAGCTTTGATTTTGACTTTGTGCATTAACGTCCATTTTTTATAGCCGGCCGAGTACTAAAACTTCGCACGGTTAGCACAAGAATGTTGAAGAATGACGAGACAGCATCTCGCGCGCGAGATAGACTACCCCGCTTCTTTTTAATTGCGAGATACTGTACGATTACGATTGTGTTCGCATATATAAGAAGTAAACTAATTTATCTTTCAATGTGTTAAATGCTATTGTTTAGATCTTAGAAGCGTTTGTTTTGTTTATGTTATAACTTATAACAATATACATTTTCGAGTTTTGACATATTTGACTTTCACGGTTTCACGGGACGTGACGCGCATGTCATGTCATGTTACTGTTTTTTTTTTAATTTATTAGAGCTTTGGCTACCAACATGTTATTGATTTTTAAGGAATCACGTTTAATTAGACATGTTTCTGAGAAAATTTTGTTTTTTGTCAAGCTTGGCATGGCACCACGAAATTATAATTATAGTCTGGCAAACCATTTCTGTCAGTAGAATCCGCGGCAAATTCAAAATACGTACATGTGGCAACCCTTTGTGATGAGACACCGTATTTCATGAGGAACATTTAAATTCACATTGAATTTGTTTCTAGTGCTTTTTACTCTCTCATCTTAAGCGCGAGTGAGATAGAACTTCTGCAACGTTCCCAATTCAATTTAAATTCACTGTTAAGGCATTTATCAATTGCCTCAGCCAGAATTTCTGTTTCAGTTGATGACAGATCAGACGAAATATATCCGTCTCCTTTTTACACACCGTAAATGTCACCTAGTGAAAGGGACGGAAATACCAGCTAAAATTAAAAACAGAATTTGACAATCATTGCTTCTTTTTAGGGTTCCGTACCTCAAAAGGAAAAAACGGAACCCTTATAGGATCACTTTGTTGTCCGTCTGTCTGTCTGTCTGTCTGTCTGTCTGTCTGTCTGTCAAGACCATTTTTCTCAGGAACGCGTGGAGGTATCAAGCTGAAATTTATACCAAATACTCAGGTTTATTGTCTCTTGGAGCTGTGAAAAAATCAAACTTAAAAGCCAACGCAATCAAAAGATACAGTCATTTATGCTGCAAATTTTAGTTTTTCGGCACTCGCAAAACCTACGGGGTACTTCCCGTGAACTCAGAAACTTGAAATTTGGCACGAAGCAACGTCATATAGCATAGACAATGGAAAAATTACAAAAAGTAGACATTTTTAATAAAATCATACAAAAAAACATTTTTTTAAATTTTAAACTTACATTTTTTTTCTCGTAAACGCGTGGATATATTAAATTGAAATTCATGTCAAATACTCAGGGCTATAGGACCTTTCAGATGTAGTAAAACCAAACTTTTATGTCAACGCAATCAAAAGAAATAGCAATTTAAGTCGCATATTTTCAAACTGAGTACTCGCAAGAAACTCAAAACCTACAGGGTACTTCCCGTAAACTCAGAAACTTGAAACTTGGCACGAAGAAACTTCATATAGTACAGACAAAGGAAAAATTACGAAAAGTAGACATTTTTAGTAAAATCATACAATAAATATTTTTAAAAATTTTAAACTTACTACCTTTTTCCTCGTAAACGCGTAGAGGTATTAAATTGAAATTCATATCAAATACTCAGGTCTATAATACCTTTAAGTTGTAAAGGTTTGTACGGAACCCTCGGTGCGCGAGTCCGACTCGCACTTGGCCGGTTTTTTTTTTAATGGTTCTCAGTGTTGTCATACTTTCGTTCGCTGTACATTGGTACTGTGTTCGTTGGCTGGCCAGACTATATTTCGTTTTTATTGTTTTTGTTAACCATACTATATCTGAGGTGGCGTCTACTTAAACTTTCTGGTTGTCCTGTATGTTATGTTTATTTTATTATCTGTGGTAGTTTACGTTCCCCGCGCTTTCGGACACGAAGAAGTTTGGGACGCCATTACTGGCATCATTTTTTGTCCGTTGAAAAAGAAACCAGAATCGATATTATTTTTAATTTTTAATCGCGTTGGAAGTTGGAACTGTATTCTTATTTTGTGGTGTACTAAGACAAGGCGTTTAGATTATATTTGAAGATTATGTTGTGTTTATCGCGTAAATCGACTCTGAAACCTTGACACGAGTAAGTAATAATATACATGATGCTACCGGCTTGCGGTCATAAAATAATGTGTTTACGATAACATAACACTGATTTTTTACAGTTTTATTAGTTTTATCATGGTATTTTATACTCGCCTAATAAAAAATAGTTAGAAAGCATGCTAATTTAGAAGAAACGGCGATAACCTCTTTTGTGTCAACAATGGTTTTTTGTTTGTTTGTGGCAGCCATGGCGGGGCGGCTGGTGGTGCTGGACCGCTCGGGGCGCGCCAAGAGCAAGAGCTTCGCGCTGGGCTCCGGCATGTGCACGCTGGGGCGCAGCGCCGCTTGCGACATTCGTGTGCTGCTGGCCGAGGTCAGCCCGCATCATGCCACCGTCACAGTGCATGCAAATCAGGTCCGTACACTGCTAAGGAATAAATAAGAATACCAAATCTGCTAGTAGTGCCATATAATACATGTTTTTATTAAATAAAGGGGAGTGGAACTTATATTGAGGATGATTAAATTGCTCTAAGCTATGCTTCCCCCTCTGGTAGGCTTTCCTCCCCTATAGGTATCTCTTTTTTGCCCTCTATTTGGTAATCGGATCCCACAAAAAAAAAATCAGTTCTAAAGGCTTATTTTATTTTATTTATTTTAAATATAATTTATTTGGCTTCTTGTGTTTTGGCTTTGACATATTTGTTCACTTAATATTTTTAATGTATGTCTGTTGTATGTCAGACGGTGGTACGGAACGTTGGAGCAGGAGCTACACTAGTAAACGGTGCACCAGTAAGTGTGTGCGCTCTACAACATTGTGACGAGCTGGACATTTGTGGACGAAAGCTGCGCTGGGAGTATGACACACCTCAAGCACCAAAACGGAACAAGACACAGCCAGGTAAGTTTACACATAGTTTTTGTCTTTCAGAAAAGTTAATGGCAGAGTGTACAATTGGCGATCTATCAACATTAATACATACATTTCTCTGATTCATCTACACAATATATTTCACAATACAAGATGGCGGGCGTGGCAATCTCATTGAAACTTATAAGTAGACCCCGTTATCTTGTCGCATAGGTTTTGTGTTTCAGTAGAGCGTGAATATTTTTTTTATCGACTATCTAAATGTCGATACTGTATGTCGCTGATAATTTCAAAGAGGTGTCACTAGGTACTACTTATTACTTTTGTATAAAGATATACAGGATGAAATCGGGGTCATGTAGCAAGCGATCAAGGCATGATACACAAGGCTATACTGAACAACCTTTACTATGGGACCAACTCCGAAATCGTGCATTTTTTTTTCGCCTCCATAGAAAACTACAACATGTGATCGGCCGAAATTTATAAAACTGCCAAAAATTTTGTCATGATTTCGGAGTTGATCCCATAGTAAAGGTTGTTCAGTATGGCTTTGTGTATCATGGCTTGATCGCTTGCTACATGGCCCCGATTTCAACCTGTATATAATAATAAAGGAAGAAGAAAAAAGAAGTCAAGGGTGTTTGTTAGTTAGGATTAATCATATTTTTTCCACAATAATTACAATAAACTTTCACGTAAGACCAATAAGGTTATGTACTTATTTGTAAACAAAAAGTTTTAATTTAAATTGAGTATAGACTTAAAAGGCGAAAATTCAATTGCATCATATAAACATCGATATCAAGAAGGTCGATAAAAAAAACATTCACACTCTACTGAAAAACAAAATCTATGCGACAAGATAACGGGGTCTACTTATAAGATCCTACATGATTATTATGTTATGTTATGATGTTCCAGAATGAACATGTTTGTTATGAGTAGAAATCATCGTCTTAGAGACCATAGCTTAAAAAAAAGGACCCAGCGCAAACAATCCTAGAAAACACTTTTTATGTAACGGAGTTGTGCGCGAGTGGAATAAATTACCAGACAGTGATAAGTGCTCCCTTAGTAAACAAGTGCAGTGATATACACACATCCGCTCATAGCTGCTAGTGTATTAAGTAATATAATAAAGAAATGAATTTCAACTAGACTAAACTCAAGTGGACATTGATATGCACGTATCAGCTATAAGCTGCCTGTGCATTCATAAATAATAATAAATATAAGCTTTTTTCTGCAACGCCAAGACCTCATAAACATATTTTGAGTTAGTTCAATTCAATTATTTATTTAAGGTTCTATAGGCCCGGCCCATAAGCAGTAATACAATAATACCTAATTTCTAGTTGTTTGTGTGATTTCAAAGTAAAAAATTGAAACAAGTGTATGGCTCTCCAAACTTTGGCCCGCAATATTGCCAACCGGGCTGGAGAGATCAGCCATAATTAGAATATACGGAATCATGATGCGGCGCATATAAGAAGCAGGGGCCTGTGTTGGCCCTCGGGGAGTACAGTTCCTCAGGCCCTGTATTGGGGCGTGTTTATCATGGTAGTCTGTCTGCAGCCCTGGCGCTGCCGACGGCGCCCCCGCGCGCGCACCGGCGCGGCACGCTGGGGGCGCCGCCGCGGGCGCCCGACCGCGACGTGCAGCTGGCCCTCGAGCTGCGACACCGCGCTTCTATGCCTGGTACATATATTCAATTCCTCCACATCTAACTAAATCCTTTTTTAGTTGAGTGGAGTAATCTGTTAGGGTCCAACTGGGACGTAGAAATTAAATGGGAGTGGATCAAAATACAGGCTTGTTTATTCCGCCTTAATTTTAGTGGAAATTACGGAGTAGGTAAAGACGAGTGTCGTCCGCGGGTCGCTCGTGTTCTGCCTGCTCTCCGCACGTCTCCCGTGCGTATGTCCAATTCTCAACACTGACAGCTTCTGACATACAGAGCTGTTTAAAAATGTATTTAAAGTGCTGACAAATTATTCCACTCAATTAAAATACACACAGAATTTTATCATATATCCAGACCCAGTTATTAATGGTGAACTTTTAGTGAAAATGCTAGGGTTGGCTTACACATCCATGAGATGGCTGTTTGCCATCAAGCGGGCCGTATGATTGTTTGCCACCGTCGTGGTATGTAAAAAACACATTAATATTTTTGACATGACTAAATAATCCCATCATAAACATTACATGTACAAGAATGCCAGTCTATTCTCCTACTGCAAAAAGTATTGAGATCTATCTTATGTAAAACTAAGCCGGTGTGCCAGAGTTTACTAACGACATGTCATTGTGACCCTTTGAATATTAGATGTCTATATTTTTATAATAAATAGAATACGAAATTGATTAAAATTTAACCACTGATAACGGGGTCTGCTATATCTGTGTGTTTTCAGTCAAACTATTTAACTCTTTCATTGCAAAGGCTCGAACATAAATCGTGCCCTCAGCGCCAGTAAAACCGGTTATATTTTGGAAGTGATATCACGCGCTGGCACTGGGGGCACGACCTTCCTTGCTCGTGATTTGACGTCTTTGGCGGTCGAAGGGTTGAAGAGTTTGTCAGGCGAAGATGCTACTAAATCTGTCTAAGGCACATCATACACTTGAGTTGAATTGAGTATTAAGATTAAAAATTCAACGTACAAGTTTTTATTTTATTTTATTATTCAAATAAGATGCACAGCATTTACACAGTAAATTTAAAAAAATTGCAGTACGTATGTTGAAAATTATCTATGACCTCCATAGGGAAGATCAGAGCTGATTTAAACTTTTTTCACTAATTATTTTGACAAAAGTCTGCATACGACCACGAGCGTTACGGCAAGCTCGAAACATCAGGTGAGTTAAATAATAAAAGTAAATGTACGCGATTAAGTCCCGTTTTGTTGAGGATATGATCAGTAGAGAGCGGATTTGAAGTAGCGATCTCAATATTAATATGGATATGACTGGTTTCATTTATTATTTTTTCTACACACAAAAGTAATGTAACTTATCGGAACAAAAAATAAAAGCCTTATTGGAAGCTTTTTTAAATATTGGGCAAAAATTATGATGCTAATAAATAAAAACATCGTTTGTTAATTTTTTAAATAGTAATTTCTTTTTAAGTTCTCCTTCTTTAATATTTCTTCTGCACAATGCACACTAATTTTTGAAGTGAAAACTTCTTTAGGGGCGCTGTGCACTTTTTGTGATGGGGAAAAAATGTTAAATTCGCGACAGGTCACGTGACCGACAGATTCGTCAGATTGAAAATTCGTAAGACGGACACGTGACCTGATCGAATAAATAATTGTAATAGTTCTGTGTAAGTGTTAAATTGTTTAATGTATATAAATTGTCAAGTTTGTGTACGATAGCGCAATAAATGAATATTGTATTTTACCACATAAATGAAAAATGATAGTACTTTTATACTAATAATTAAAGCAATTCGTGCAAAATGATTCCCTAACCATTCCAAAATATCAAAAAAGCACAACGTTATTATTCAAGTTTTCACCTCTGCCGGCACTCCCGGAGTGCACCCCGTTGTTTTTTTTATTACGACTCAAAGAACACCCCGTTGTTTTTTTTATTACGACTCAAAGAAATGAAAAATGAAAACAATACGTACCACCGTCCACGATGGTAACGATTGTAAAAACAGTTGTATACTTAATCTCTTGGCAATTCTAGTTCAAAAAAACATTATTTGCAAATTTCCATCTAAAACAAGAAATCCAAAAATATTAATGACAGTAGCGAGGGCCTACTTTACAAAGCCAACACTGTTCTGGAGCTGTGAAGCTTCTACTACTACGGCTTACCTTTTCATCAAAAAAGAACTCGTTATTCGTTCTCTCTCGAAGGAATTTCATTACTTTATATTTCATTATTGCAGCAATTTGAAACATAACCAAATTGTATAATTTTTGCATCATTGACATATACATATAATACCTAATATAAACAACATGACCTGAAATAATAAATGTATCTATCTAGTTAACAAATTGCACTGGACATATTCATATTAATATTGAGATCGCTACTTCAAATCCGCTCTCTAATGATCAGAGTGGAGCGGTGTGGTGGATGGAAACAACGGCTTTCTGTAGTGTGTGCTACGCCTTACCCACACATGCTTAGCCACATAGTATATAAGGTAATGTAAGAGTTAATAATCCACAATATATACGACATTGAACGTAAATAGTTGTTTCACTACGTCACGCATTACATGGCGATCCTGCCAGTGCGGCCGTGAGCTACACTGGCGGCGCACTGCGCCGGCCAGTAAACCAAGTAATTAACTTTTGGGACATTATAAAAAGTGTGAAGAATACTACAGTTGTGAACAGTAAATACTTGTTTTTTTTTATTTGTTACTGAAGTTATTTTCATTACATAAAAATACTAAGGACATGGACCTCTACACTGACGAATGTGCATCGTAAAAGTGATTAATTAACATTTCGTGAGATAAACAACAGTTATCTTGAGTGAAGTGACATTTGGTAAGGTGAGGAAAAATAACGGAAATTACGGAAGTGAAAAAAGTGACAATCGGACACAAATCATAATATAAACGTGAATTCTTTAAAGTATAAATATGAAAATCGAACTGAGACGTGAATTTGCTGCTGGGAACCGGGAATCCAAACACGCTTTGTCCCGAAATTGTCTGTGCCCTTGGCTTGGGCAGGGAGCAGCCCGAGCAGCCAAGGACGCCAGCGCCAGCGCAAGGGAGTGCGGAATAATATTAAAATATTCCAGCAATTTTTGTTGACTTCATAAATAATTCTTATTATTATAAGAAGTTATTATTAAATTATCTGTGTTCAAGTTTTGCAGAATATCATACAAGAGGATGATATCTAATGAAAAATTATTAATTTGTCTAAAAAAGGACTGCTTAGGAACTACATTATTAAAATATTAGGTTTTTTTGAATTCATTATATTTTATTTATATAACTTTTGTACTATATTGAAGGATTTGTATTGAAGGTACTTGTATTGAAGGATTTTGTAGGATAAGTATATTATATGGTTAGAATATTTATGGCTTTATTTACTAATTATAACTTACAGGTGTTTTGATAAAAAATGTTTATCATTTTAACAGAGGTAGTAGGTACTACCACGTATTTCATTATACTTTCGAATAAGGCGCATCGCGAACGCGCATGCCCTCCATGTAGGGATTGGCATGCGTCGTCTGCGATTTCATCTCATATTTCATAGACTTGTGTTTAAATAATGTAAATTAAAGATATTAATGTCATTATAATATTTTTTTTGGATATTTATGTTAGGTTGATATTTTAGCGAATAGATTAATAATTATATAATCCTTTGTTTGCATTTAAGATTTTATTTTTATTATATTTTGTTCGGATTTGACGCAAACACTAAATAGTGTTTAATTTTTTTTTTTTTGTATACTACGACGGTGGCAAACAAGCATACGGCCCACCTGATGGTAAGCAGTTACCGTAGCCTATGGACGCCTGCAACCCCAGAGGATTCACATGCGCGTTGCCTACCCTTTAGGTACCTATTCACTCCTTTTTTGAAGAACCTCATACTGTAGCCCGCTGGGAAAACCTCGGCAGGGAGTTCATTCCACAGCCGCAGCGTTCGTGGGAGGAAATTCCTCTTGAACCGTACTGTGCGCGACCCTTTGGGCTCCAGGGTGTGAGGATGAACACCCTGCCGGCGGCGAGCGGTGCGGTGATAAAAAGCTGCCGTGGGCATCATATCAAACAGTTCTTCGGAGCACAACCCATTGTACAAGCGATAGAACACACATAAGGAGGCAAAGTCTCTCCTTAGACTCAAAGGTTCAATATCACTCGCGAGTTTGGGATCGTCGACGATCCGCACAGCGCGCCTTTGTACCGAGTCAAAGGGCCCAAGCTGGTATCCAGGTGCTCCCGCCCAAAGGTGACAGCAGTACTCCATGTGGGGTCTGACTTGCGACTTGTAAAGAAGCAGTCTCTGCCCCGGAGTGAAGTATCTCCTCGCTCTGTTGAGCACACCGAGCTTTTTGGATGCCAGCTTGGCCTTCCCTTCAAGGTGACTACGGAATTGGACGTCACTGGAAATGTCGACTCCGAGGATCCCAATACTCCCTGACATTGTAAGGGTTGTGCCTTGGAACTGAGGGGCCACAGTAAATGGGGTTTTCTTAGCGGTAAACGCGCAAACTTGTGTCTTTGTGGGGTTGAATTGGACTAAGTTGTCCTGACCCCACACCGAGACTCCAGAAAGAGTATTCTCGATATCAGACACAAGTTTTTCACGACTCTCTACCACAACGGATCGAGGGATATTGGCACGGCCCGTGTAACAGGCATCTCCAGTACTGTCGTCCGCATAACAATGAATGTCGCCGATAGACAACATATCATTGATATGCAGCAAAAACAGCGTTGGGGATAGCACGGAGCCCTGCGGGACACCAGCGTTTATGTCCATGCTTTTGGAGCAACTTCCGTCGACTACGGCTCGTATGCTTCTGCCGGACAAAAAGCTGGTAACCCATCTGCACAATCCCTCGGGCAGGCCGTAAGCTGGCAACTTCGACAGAAGACCTCGATGCCAAACCCGATCGAACGCCTTAGCTATATCAAGGCTGACTGCCAATGCCTCTCCCTGACTCTCAATGGCTGAAGCCCAGCGGTGAGTGAGATACACTAGAAGGTCACCAGTCGAGCGACCGTGGCGAAAGCCATACTGGCGATCACTGACCAGGTCGTGCTCTTCTAGGTATCCCAGGAGCTTCGCATTGATTATGCGCTCCATAACCTTGGAGAGAAGGGAGGTTATAGCGATAGGCCTGTAATTCGATGGGTCTGAACTATCGCCCTTTTTAGGCACAGGGTGCACGAGGGCAGTCTTCCATGAAGACGGCACTTGCCGTTTGTGGTAGGAGAGTGTGAAAAGGCGCGTTAGCACGGGATTAATTATATTTTATATTTTTATATTTTATATTTTTATTATTTAAATTAGTTACACAGTATAACAGTTAAAAACTAAGGCACTGCGAAACTACAGAATAAAACTAAGTACAATATTAAAGTAGTAAAAAATTAAAACAGATAAGCAGTAGGCATACACAATTCAAACAGTAGACGGTCGTACATCCATCTTTTCGCAAAACCTCAAACATTCATCACGCACTACATTCCACCTGTCGGCAAACAGATCACACACAGGTGCTGATGCTAAGAGCCCATTCAGAAGGTGCAAGGTGCGGACCAGAGGGGATTGCTCACGAAACACAGTTCGAGAGAACGGCTCTGCCAGCAGAACACGGTCACGAGGTCGAAGCTCGATTCTCGTCAAGGAGGGGACGGAAAGTCGTACTAATTGCGCCGCCAATTCCAAACAATCAGACTCCCCGCGTAAAATGCTGCATGTTGTGGTGAGAAGGGCAGAGTTTCGCCTTACCTCGAGGGAGTTAAAACCCAAGACACCCAGTAAGAATTTGGTTGGGTATAAAAACGGATAGTACCCGTACAATTTCTTGTACAGGAACCGTAAAAATACTTTTTGAACTCGCTCCAGAAGCAAGATGTATGAGGCTTCATAGGGGTTCCAGACAACGGATGCAGACTCCAATTTACTTCTCACTAGAGCACAATAGAGAAGTTTTATGGCTCCAATATCATGAAAATCCCTAGCATTTCTTATAACGAAGCCAAGCCTCTTGTAGCAGTCACGTGCCAAAGATTTCAAGTGCTCACGAAAGTTGAGGTGGGAATCAAGGGTGACTCCTAGATCCCGAATGGTATTGACACGAGCTACAGTTTCTGCACCTAAGAGATACTCATAGTGAAGTGGATCCTGAGCTCTACTGAAGGTCATGACGGCACATTTGGCTATGTTAAAAGCCAACCTATTATTGATGCTCCACTGGTAAACACTGTTTACGTCCTCCTGAAGAGATAGGCAGTCAGACATCTCTTGCACACCATAAATTATTTTCAGGTCATCGGCATACAGCAAGCATCTAGCCGACCTAAGGACTGATGCAAGATCATCGACCATGATCCCAAAAAGCAACGGGCCCAGTACTGAGCCCTGGCTGACACCCGAGCGAGTCAAATAAGTATTCGAGACGAAGCATCCGTGTTGCACATACTGCAGCCTATTACGCAAGTAGCTGCTGAAGAATTTTAGCAACTTCGGTGAAAATCCGATATTGCATAATTTGCACAGCAGCACATCATTGTCCACCCGATCAAAGGCTTTCTTAAAGTCATAGTACAAAACGTCTACTTGTATACCTTGATCTAGATGGTCTGAGATTGAGTCAACTATATGAGTCAATTATATTTGGACGTGACAAGTATGGTGAATGGCAATTGCTTAAATACAATTTATAGAACATTTAAATAATGCAACAACAAGGTATAGAAAATATATAAAATAATGATAGATATTAACTGGTAATGATGTTATTTGGACGTATATGGGAAATTTAGCAAGGAATGGATTTGAATTTTGAAGGTTTTGTAGTTGGGATTTGCATGGAATGGAGTTAATTATTTCAAAGAGATGGAATTGGTTTGATATCTAAATGGTGTTATGTTTGGGAAAGCTGAAACGCATAAGTTTTTCAAAGGATGATTAGTCTGATCAGCTAAGAGTTGCTGAAATTCTTATAAGTTGCAGTTTTCGTGATGTTTGAGATATTTGTTCTAATTTGAAAAGTATTTGTATGAAATGGAATACGAGTTAACTGTTGTCACGATAAATAAATATGCCTATTGTATCTCCGGTAGCCCAGGAGGCGGCCATGATCGTTAAGGTATAACAAGGGTATACCAGGACACAAGACAGGCACGGAATCCTTGGAGTCTGCCCATGATTCGATCGAGTATCAATCGTGGAGACCCTTGGACACATGGAAGGGTATGAAGTATGGAAGTGTTAAAAGAACTGCCTGAATGAATAAATATAAAATATGTGTGCGCGCTTAAAATAAAAATTATCTTGTGTCCTGAGCAAATAAATAAATGTGTGATAAGGTCGGCCGACCATGATTGTAAATGCGTTGTATACCCTTGTCACAAGTGAATGCACACAGAAGATATACATTTTTAAGAAAATGTTTTGACACGCAAATGAAAAAGTAAAGACGTCATATTATAAAGGTGAATATATAATACTAGCTGACCCGGCGAACTTCGTACCGCCAACTTCCACAGACTCCCGTCGACCTCAAGTTCACTCCTACGCCAGTCCTACCGTCTCCCACCACTCTCCCACTGTCGTTCAACCATCTCCCACTCTTGTCCACCCTTCTCTCACTCTCTTCCACCACCCTTCTCCCACCGACTCCTACTTCACTCCCATCCCATCGACTCCATTCCCAGTGACTCTTACACTACGTCAGTCTCATCGTCTCCACCTCCTCCCATTGTCTTCATCCACTCCTATTAACGGACTTACACTTTCTTAACTTCCATATAGGGTTGCCAGGTGTTAGCCGGACATGTTTGGCTTT
Organism: Pammene aurita; assembly: GCA_947086415.1. Classification (NCBI taxonomy): domain Eukaryota; kingdom Metazoa; phylum Arthropoda; class Insecta; order Lepidoptera; family Tortricidae; genus Pammene; species Pammene aurita. The sequence continues at coordinate 483,204 of OX352309.1, read as the reverse complement.
TTACCAGTGTGTCCGGCCAAATAATTCCTCGTCCGGCCTGTCCGGCTTTTGTTAGGCTTCTGGCTACGCGCCAGTCACGCCAGTGGCACGATTCGATAGACCAGCGTAGCGTATGCAAAAAAGGCATGTCCGGCTTTTGGGATCAAATGTCCGGCTAAATTAAGCGGCTTTTTCATTTTTGGGCCCAGGCCCAAGCCCAAGTAGGGTTACCAGCTACTTCCATAGATTTTCTTTTTAGTTTCTCCAATATTTTAATAGTTATTCTGTTATTCGGGGTGGAGATATGTACATCCAAATATTTTTTAAGAAAAAAAACCCGACTTCAATGGGGAAAGCTGGTGAAAGATTATTAAGTAGATGGTGTACTCTTAGACTCCATACAATGAAATAACTTGCTTAACAAACACAGCGAAGAGGACAAATCGCCAAACGTGAACTATGCGTCGTTGAAGAGTTCCGTTCTGATCATCATCAGCAGTTCCACTTTATCAAATGTCACTCTTTTGAATGAAAATCTTGATTTGTTGAAATAAATACAAAAATCACTATGTGTATGCCCTTAAGATTTGAGGAGTTCCCTCGATTCCTCATGGATCCCATCATCAGAACTTGAGGTTGACGAAAATTTGTCCTGACAATCAAACTTGCTTAACAAACACAGCGAAGAGGACAAATCGCCAAACGTGAACTATGCATCGTTGAAGAGTTCCATTCTGCTCATCATCAGCAGATCTACTTCTTCAAATGATCTTCTTGAAAAAATGGTGAAATACAAACTGAAGTTAACATTTTTTTGGGTAAGGTTCACATGAAGTAGGGGTAAAATTTTTTTATCGGCTTCTAGTTTCTACCCTATTATATTTTTAATACACAAATATGAAATTATAAAAGATGGTACAATTAATAATAAAACAGCTTTAGAAAATAAATAAATAATTCTTGAAATGATTCACTGTTTTGAATGAAAATGATGGATTTCTTGATAAAAATATCTATAGGTATGACTTTAAAGTTTGAGGAGTTCCCTCGATTCCTCATGGACCCCGTCATCTGAACTGCGTATTAACAAAAACGGGACCAATCTGTAATATGTATATAAACTAAAAAAAAAACATACACGCCGAATTGAGAACATCCTCTTTTGAAATCTTGATGTCGGTTAAAAATTAAAGATCATGAAAATCGGTTCAGCCGTTCTTGAGTTATAAATGGTATATAGCGTTTTGTTATACCACGTTTTATGTCACGTTCCGCGGGAATGGGATAAAAAGTATCCTATGTCCGTCTTCTTGTTCTAAGCTACCGCCCCACCAATTTTCAGCCAAGTTGGTTCAGCCGTTCTTGTGTTATAAATAGTGTAACTGACACGACTTTCTTTTATATATAATATAAAAGATTGTCTACGGACATAAGACACACAGCCTTGGCCAGAAGTGTTGAGCACCCTTGCGATTTTCATACAAAACTCGAAACTTTAGTCCAGCGTTTCTATATTTTTAATTCAAACTGAACAGGCATGTTTTGTTGAAGTTAGTAGTAACTGCATAGAATATTTGCAATTTATCCCACCGACCTAAAGTCGCATTTTTGTGACCTTAAGTTTTCATGTTTTATATTTACCTTAAAATTGTTATTAAGTGAAGTTTTCTAGATAAATAAATGAAATATAACATTTTACGTCACCGTACATTGTTATTATTGGGAAATAATACTTAAAATCAAAACTGTAAACAAAAAACTGCTATGCTCAATACTTCTGGCCAAGGCTGTATACAGCGAAAGGACAACGTCGTTGCTGACGCTTTATCTAGAGTTGAGATAGTCGATTTTCAAAATATTGCAATAGACTTTTCTTTGATGAGGTACAACACAAAGATGACGACTTGTACACATTATTACAATTCACCATTAAATTATGACAGACAATGACAACAGACAGTTAAACACAAAAATAAAATAAAAGTTTATTTGAAAATGGTAATACAAACTCGGCTACCGGCGTTTATGTATTGATCTTGAACAGACTCGTCGTGCCAATGTTACGAATGCTTCAATTCAATTTTATAACTTCCCTCATTTAAATATTGAGCTGCTACCCACTTTTAAATATTGAGCTCGAACAGGCTTGTCATATCAATGTCAATAAACAAAATGGCCGACATGGCCGGCTTTTAATTAAGGTCATATTTGTTCTTTGAAATCAAGGGTTTTGTGACTTTTTAATACTTATTCTGTTAACCAGGGCTGTGACCATTCAAACTAATCCGAAATCATCTAAATCGGTTTAGCCGTTCTCGAGTTATAAACGGTCTTACTAACACCACTTTCTTTTATATATTTAGATAACACTAAATATGTACCTATAAATACTTGAGAGTAACTTATTGTCGACAAAAATGAGTAATAAATATCAATGTGATACAAAGAAATGTAAACGTACGTACGTATCTCAATAAGGACTAGGGCATAACTGTATTGACGAATACAAAAAAAAATGAAAGTGGGTTACCTACTTAATTATATGTTATATTTTTAATTATACGATATTATGTTATTAATTTTTACATTTTTAATATTCAGTTCAGTATAATAATAATAATAAATACTCTTTATTGCACACCTCATACAGTTACAAGCACAAATTTTACAATTAGATAAATTTAGGTAGAGGTAACAACAGGCGGTCTTATCGCTAATGAGCGATTTCTTCCAGACAACCTTTCAGTATAGTAAGTTAGGTATAGAATTATTTTTTTTCAATACCTTAGATCATTGTTATAATTTAATATTGTAACAGTAAGCAGTGGATCAATCGATATTTCTAATGCAAATAACTTTTAATTTTTTTTAACTTATATTGTATATTTTTTTATGTGTATACCACTTTATTCAATTTGTATAATGCTACTTGAAAATAGATGTCATATACTTCAGAAAAAGTGACCAAACCCTCCGGTGTCCGAGGCCAGATTTGAACTGGCGTCTTCAGCTTTCGCGGCTGACGTCCTGACCACTAGACCACCCGGTCACGGCGGAACTTGACAAATCTTCTCATGTATATGCAATCTCTGAATTTGAAACGGCTAGGCGCCGTTGACCATACTCTAAGGGCATGCGCAGTACGTGCTTGCACCTCCTATCCGAATCTCTTACGTGATTCTGGTATAGCGAGAGAGATGGTGCTGCCATCTATGAATCTTGAAGCAAATCAAATTATTTTGTTCAATATTTTTTGATTTGCAATTTTTAAGTAGTTACACTACTATATATAAATTGAAAATAGATGTCATATACTTCAGAAAAAGTGACCAAACCCTCCGGTGTCCGAGGCCAGATTTGAACTGGCGTCTTCAGCTTTCGCGGCTGACGTCCTGACCACTAGACCACCCGGTCACGGCGGAACTTGACAAATTTTCTCATGTATATGCAATCTCTGAATTTGAAACGGCTAGGCGCCGTTGACCATACTCTAAGGGCATGCGCAGTACGTGCTTGCACCTCCTATCCGAATCTCTTACGTGATTCTGGTGATAATGCTAATTATTAAAAAAAAATAGATTGATTGTCTTTATATTACACAAATCTTTTTTTAATTTTTTTTATACTGAAGATATTTATTAAAGAATAGGCTAGGCACACGACCTTACAGTAGGGCGGTGAGACGGAGAAGAGAGCAAACAAATTAAGTCAATCATGGTTTTTGACATTTACAGTTGACAGATAAATACCACAGGTTACATACATAACTTAGTAAAGGGTGTACATTCCAACACGTTTTTGTCAAAATAATAAGATCAGAGCTTATATTTTTTATTAATGCCGAGTGTAGTTTTAGTGATGTGTTTAAAACTACACTCGTGTTAAATAATATTGATTTTATTGTACAGCTAGTTCAGGAGCTGGTGGAAAGCAAGTGGCCATAGTCCAACCACAGAGAAGGAATACTGATAACCAGAATGGTGAGTATTATGTTTTTCTTGATGTCTACTTGTTCTGGGCAGTTTTAATAGTTCGAAGTTGTACAATTGTGTTGATTTATTTAAAAATATACCATGTGAATGGAAGTTATTGAAGCATACGAAAACTTTTATAAGTGATGTTTATTGGTGATATACACTATACAGGGTGTAAATGTTAAGGTTTTAATTAATATTGAAAGTGGGTTATTAAATGAGTAAAATGACATCAACAACTTCTTTAAATTAAATATACTCTACGGAACTAGAAGTATCCGAAACATTAAGTTTAACCGCGTCCACACATTTAGTATAGCGTTCGTTAAGAAGTTTTATTTATCTACTGTAGTCATCCTCCTAGCGTTTTCCTAGCTTTTTGCACCAGCTCATTCAAACCGGACCCCTGGTCGCTTTCGTATAAACTAGTGCCTATGTCAGTTGATGAGATTAGGTGCCTACTAAATAAATGTATGGGGAAGTTTAAAATTGATATTTTGGGTATTTTTTGTTTTATTAAAAACATGTAATTGATGTTCTTTTGATTAACTAAAAGTTTTTTGATATCTTTTTAACTTGCGGAATAATCGCCTCTACAAACTTATCCATTACACGCTGTATCAGTGAGCGAATAGGGTAGTTGTCGTAGTGGAATATGATCATACGTCGTTATCGCGGGAGCAAGAACGATTTGACAGTACTCAAAGATTATGACAAATGAAATGACAAATAACAGAAGTGACAGTAGAATCAAGACATTTGTACGTACGAGCTCAAAATTTATCGATGTTTTTTCTAATATCTAACCTTCGTTCTCGACTTGATACATATAGTAATACTTAAAAAGATTTGCCTTGCAATCCTAACGACAACCTCTTCAGTCATCTGTTATTCAAAACATTTTCATTCGTGATCAATTTGTGTAAACTTGTAAATAAAGGACTATTTTAGACACACGAACAGTCTTGATTTCAAAAATTAACGTTACTTGTTCTTTTCATTAAAAAAAAACCTGCTGTGAAACGAGATTTCAACTCAAAAATACGCACTTTAACGAACGTAGAAAAGGAGCAAGATAAGTTTGATTGATTATTTCTAGCAAAAAAAAATGTGCTAGATATGAAGAACTTCTTAGAGGCTAAGACGTGTAGGCATAATATTCTGTTTATGTTAAACGGACATTCTGTTGTATATTATTCTTCAACACATTTGTTTTTGCTCCCGCGATAACGATGTATGATGATGATACAGTGAGTGTTGGGTTGGGAGTGGAGTGGAGTGGAATGTAACGTGTTTGTGTGTTGGCGCGGTGTACAGAGTGCGCGCGCCCGCTGCCGGAGGCGCCGGCGCAGGCGCAGGCGCCGCGCAAGGCGGCCAGCGCGCGCCTGCACACGCCCACCAAGGTAACTAACCTTTTGTTGTCGAACACATCGAACGAGTATGTGTAAGAATTAATAAGGATGTGGTTTCGCATCTTTTTAAAGTTTTATGCTTCTGTCATATAATTTGTTTTCTGTATAGTTAGAAGCACCGCCTACAATCTTTCTGCTTGGCCCTAAGGTTGACTGGTAGAGAATGCCTCATGGCATTAAGTTCGCCTTTTGTACGATAAGTTTTCTTTTTGTGCAATAAAGATTAAATAAATAAAACGAGCGGAGCATAAGCGAAGCGAACTCCTTACAAACAACTTCGGAAACTATTGTCCAACCAGTACAAGTGCGCTTTTAAATCACACAATGTTTGGTAAGGCTCTCGAAGCAAAATTACTCTAATTTGCCAAACCGATCGACTTACTTGCGTTCCGTAACTATACTGCTTGGAATGCTATTCCATTGGTCACCTACCACAATTAAGTTAAATTATTGTACCAGTACTAAAGGCGTCATTCAAGTACTCGCATTGGATTACCCTACCCTTGGATGCGCCCGCGCTGCGCGCGAACGTACTCCACCAAGCATTTTTAAGACTACCTTGTTATATCGGCAAATTCATTCGATTTTATACCGTATTCCCACGTAATAAACTTTCTGATTCGTTTTTTAATGTGGTAGAACAGTATGCATGCAGAATTTCAGAACGCGCTTACAGTGAAAGTCTTTGTTAGATATTAGGATTCAAAAAATGGGTTATAAGTTACATAAAAAAGTTAATATTATTATTTCATCAATGTTTTTTTACGAACACACCCTGTATTTGAACTACCAGGCCACCCTGTGGATCGAGTCCCGGCGCGGCGCGACGGGGGGACGCGCACGCGCAGCCTCCCTGCGCACGGCCACGCCCCTGCGCCTCACCGTGCTGCGCAAGGCGCTCACGCCGGCCCCCCCCCACCCCGCCAGGGTGCGCGTCACCAAGATACAGGCGCCGCTGCACATTGGTCAGTGCACTGTACTGTACGAGGGTTGCTACTTATAGTTCAAAATCTCTAAGAATGAACTTTTGACACTTCAGTATTGACGTAATTAGTGATGGGGCTAAGACGTATTGTTTGTCAAATTTTGCGATTATTTATGAATTGTTCGAATCGATTTTACTTCAACCGATTTTTTTCTTGTTATATGCCTATATATTTAGTATCACAAATCTTCTCAAATGATAAGAATAAGAATAAGAGAATAAGAATAATCTTTATTGACTTAAACCTAATACAAGTATTAGTAATATTTGCACAGTAGGTACGCTATAGCTTAAGAGAGACTTATTTATTAGGTTTGAAACAGTTTCACCGGAACTGATCAGCCTCTGTCTCCCGAACTAGGCGGATGTCTGTGACTCGGAAGTCAGTGATTCCACCGAGAATATGAGTTGAGATGAGTTGTATGCAGTTGTACCTAATATACAAAAATAAATTAAAAAGGAAAACATAACTATAAAAAAGCAAAAAATAAAATGATTTAGGAAAAAATCATTTGATAATTGTAATCTACTAATTATGTATGGCATTATAATATTTCCATAATTAATACAGTACGATAAGAAAGTCTTATGATGCTCCATAATTATGCTCAGTTATGAATTACGGTCTTTGGTAATTTGTAAAGCCTGATCAGGAATATAATTATAATCATTGTCACAAGGGTTCTGTTATTCTCATATACAGGATGGAAAAAAATCATGGGCCCTGGAGGGGAACCACCTTAAAAAGTTGATATAGCTTAATTCACTGAAAGGAAACATTCTTAAATTTTTTTAAGGGACTTAACTGCATTTAAAATTTTGGGAGAAAGTACAGTTCAATAAAACACTATTATTTTTAAATTTTTGCCAAAAACAATTTTTATGACAATTGATGCCAATCGATCCTATTTCCAACAAGGATAAAAAAAACATAATACCAACCAAGTTTAGGACTCAAGAGAAGCCATAAATAATAATAAAAAGACTTTTCATATAAATTGTATGAAAAGTCTTTTTATTATTACAATTAGTATGGAAAAAAGTGAAAATTAAGAACAAAACTGTGAATGCAGTTTTACTTTTTAGGAAAAATAAAATAATGTTTTTTTTCATCGCATTGAGCTATCTCAACGTTTTAAGGTAGTTCCCCTCCAGGGCCCATTTTTTTTCCACCATGTATATGGCAACAGTTTAAGTTTTGAGCGTTGTTGTCATTTATTTTATTATTAATTATTCAACACTGAAGTATTACTCAAAAAACCGATACAATTACATTAATGACCTTTTTTCACATCGTACTTCATTTTATTTTCGTTTTGTTTTGGTTTTTATTATTATATATTGGCTATTGATTACATAATCGATTTTATCGACTTCCGGAAATGTTACATGAATCGGAACAACAGACATGGTCACAACACTAAATTTAAAAAAAAGGAGGCGTAGATCGTAACTGTTTGCATGCCAAATTGTTATCGTAAAATATTCAATAACTAAGATATGAAAAAATGTAACATTAATTAAGTTATGTTTATTAAAGGTGAAATATTGTGTTTACGTACATGACAAGCTGTAAAATCGTTATGGGATTTTGTTTATAATTTCAAAGTATCTTGCGCGTTTACGTTCTACGGGCGTTGCGATGTGTCAAAAGTTCATTCTTACAGATTTTGAACTATATATATCCGGAAACAAAAAAACAAACAAACGTACACGGCTGAAAATGGTTTTATTGTTTTTCAAAGTATTCCCCTTGATGATCTATGCACTTTTGCATTCGCGTGAACCAATTTTTAAACCACTTCTGCCACTCCGCCTGAGGTACCTCCATAACGTGTTGTTTGAATGCGTCGACAGCATCTTCAGCGGTCGAAAATCGTTGACCGCGTAATTTATTCTTTATATTTGGAAATAAATAAAAATCGTTGGGTGCCAAGTCAGGGCTGTACGGCGGATGACCCGTTAATTCCACATTTTGACCCTCCAAAAATAGAGTTGTTTCGCGTGACGTATGACAGCTGGCATTGTCATGATGAAGAATGATTCTTCGTCGCTGGTTAGTTTTACGAATTTGTTCAAATACTTCCGGTAAGCAAATGGTCGTGTACCACTCTGAATTAACCGTTCTACGGTTTTCTAGTGGCACTGTAGCTACATGGCCATTAATACCGAAGAAGCAGGCCACCATTTGTTTCAATGTACTTTTTGCACGAGTAACTTTCGTAGGGTTCGGCTCATTTTGAAACACCCATACCGTTGATTGTTGCTTCGTTTCGGGATCGTATGCATAGATCCAGGATTCGTCACCTGTATAGATGTTATAAACGGCTTTTGAGTCACCACGGTTATATTTTTTTAACATTTTATTGCACCATTCGACGCGAGCATCTTTTTGCTCTTTTGTTAAGTTGTGGGGTATCCAACGCGAACAAATTTTTTTTACAGCCAAATAATTATGTAATATGCTATTAATGCTGGTCATAGACATACCCAGAGTCGCCTCTATCTCGCAGTACGTAACATGTCGGTCGTCCATTATAAGTTTTCGCACAGCCTCGATATTTTGTTGTACAACGACCGATTTCGGGCGACCTGCCTTAACTTCGTCCGTAAGCATACTACGTCCACGATTGAACTCACTAAACCAGTGATACACAGTAGTTTTAGATGGGGCTTCATCACCAAAAGTTGAAGTTAGTTGATCTATGCACTGTTGTTGCGTTAAACCACGCCGAAAATCACAATAAATCATAGCACGAATATTTTCACGAGTGAGTTCCATTCTTGCTGCGAGATGACATTTAAAACCCGTCAAAAACAAAACACGAGCGTTAATAAGAAAGAAAAAATATACCGGCCAGTACTTAAAAAAGTTCAATTTTTACCATGGAGGTCAAATATGCTATTTAAGAAGATTGTAATCCCGGTTTCCGGATATATAAATAGCAGCCTATGTACTGTACACCACCACCACCACACGTTCCTTATGTTACTCACGGGCACGCGCAGCCTACTTTTTGTTGGTTCAAAGTTTTAATAACTACTGCCTTTTATAGATCATTTTGACGTGACAACGTCTTATAATTAAAAAAAACATGACTCATGCGGCGTTACCTCGCTCTGAGGCGTTCCATTTAAGGCTTGAAGTGCAAGCGAGAGCGTGGAACGAGCGACAAAGAGGCACAATCGGCCTTCGCGTTCGGCAGCGTTCGACATCTGTCTCTCTCCTACTTGAGTGAGCGATGCGTCCGCGTGGACAGCTGCTATACAATAATACATTTACATGTTTTCGTCAAGTATGAAGTGCAGTGATATTAAAATTTTCTTTTGAAAAATGCAACCATTCCATCAGTATTTTCTTATGACGTTGTCACGTTCAACTATCGTCAGTAAACCGACTTTACAGACAACCGATTTTTTAGTCCCTGATTTATACACAAATGTGAAATAATACACTTCATACTATTTCTAAAACGAATTAAAATCATGTGTTAACTTCACTTAAAATCTTTTTTCATCAGATCACACTAAACGAGCGGCGATAATGCTGATGACCGGTCACACGCCCAAGTCCAAACTGCCGAGCCCCAAGACTCCTACGTTCGTAGCGAAGAAGCGGAGCCCCGCCACGAGGACCCCTAAGGGCCGGAGCACCCTCAATGTTAGCGGCAAGGCCACCCGGTCCTCTCCGCAACTCGTAGTATCGGAGACCCCGAACAAGTCCACAAGGAAAAGTAATGCAAGGAACTCGGGAAAGCAATCGGTAAGTAAATATTTTCTAACCTTTTTTCTGTAATGCTTTCCGGATTTCCTATCCTAGCGTAGGTCTTACGTAGCTATTCTAAACCCAAATTCACAGTATTTAACAGTTTGTTTTTAAATAACTACCAGCTAATAGACCGTAAGCCAGGAACAAATTTCGTTGGTCATCGCGTCCCGGGCGACAACTTGTGAAATGGTTAAGGGCGATGTGTAATGAAGCCTCGTGAAGGTCAACTGCCTTTCCGTTGGTGAGTTCAGGAATGGCATTCAATCGATTTAAAAAAAAAATGTCAACGCGTCCCGATTGAAACTTTGTGATGATAGTTTATATCCTATTATAAATATAAAAAAATATCAGTCAGATGTATCGCAGTGAAAAGACCGTCAGCTGGTGATGTGAACATATGATCTCCAGGGCATCAGCTGACGGTCTTTACACCTAGATATAGCAGGCTGACGATTTTTCATGTTTGTAAGAGCATATCTTCTGACAAATTTTTAATCGTGACGCGATGACCGTTTTTTTTGAAGTGGTTAAATAGCTGCCGTTCCTCAACCCACCAACGGAGTGGCAGCTGACCGTCACGAGGCTTCATTATACATCGCCCTTAACCACTTCACAAGTTATCGCCTGGGACGCGATTGGTCATGAAATTTGTTTCTGGCTTACGGTCCACAATCTTCCCAGTTATCAACAGACTAGTTTTTGTTTGTCAATTATTATTTGTCCTTGTAAAACTAATGCAAAAAACCAGATGAATGTAGTCAGTTATAAATACTTTTGTTTTATTCTTCACCTTTGTTTTTAATTTCCGCTACCCACATTTATGTTGCTTTCTTATTAGTTTACGTTATTTTCGTTTGCACTAGGTGTCGGTCCTAGAGATCACGGACTCGTCCTCCCACTCGACCGCCCTCGGCTTGCCCAACCCGCCCAAGTCCGCGCTGAAGTCCGGGCGCGCGCGCAAGACCGACTCCATCAAGTTCGACCTCAGCAACCTGGAGCCCCACGGCCACCACACCCTCGAGCCGTCCGCCGAGGACGTGACGCTGCGCTACTGCAGCTCGGCTCCGTCTCCGTCTCCGTCTCCGTCCCCGCGCCGCTCCATACACTCGCGCGGCGGCCGCATGCTGGAGTCCCTCGGCTCCCCGCTGAGGTCCCCCGGCGCGAGAGCCTCCGCCCCCGCCTCGCCCTCACCTCGTTCTCTAAAATCCGCTCGCGGCTCGATGATCGTCCAAAAAGCTCTGGAAAGCTCTGACACGTTCGTCACGGAGTACAGCAACAAGACATCGCCGCGGCGCAGCAACCTCGAAGCGTACTCGGTCGTGGATTTAGTATCTCTCGACTCCGATACGTCGCGTTCTGTGTACGGTTCCGCAGGGTCTCCTTCCTTTGGCTCTAGCACCCCATATGCTAAGCGAGTGCCTATGGACATGGACGATACTTTGACGACGCCGGAGAACGCCCCGCGAGCCTCACAGAGCACCAGGAAATCTCGCAGCAACCGCAGTCGCTCGCGTCTCGACGACAGCACGCGGACAATTGACTCCATAGAAGATGACTCCCCTAAATCTTCAAGGAAGCTGGTGAAATCTGCTTCGAAGCGCTCTCGTAGCCTCAATGACTTCCCCGAATCACCCCAGACGTACATCTCGCTTGATTCATCTCCGAAATCTCTTGGAAATATCTCGACTACGGCTAAACGTGGATCACGCAGCCAATTGAACGCTAGCGATTTGCTCGTGTCTCCGAAGAACATTTCTATAGAATCTATGAAAAAGTCACTAAGTAGAGTGCTTTCTGCTTCAAAGCGCAGCCCTCGCAATCAAGACAATACTCTGGATTCTCTAAAGGATATTTCTCCGACAAAATCTAAAACGCCTACGAAGCGTAGTTCCCGTGGCGATGCTACTATTACACTTTCATTTCCGCTTTCCGCTTCTCGCTCGCGTAGTCGCGCGGACGCAAGTTCTTTTGAATCTCCGGATATTTCAGCCAACTCGACAAGGAAGTCACTAGGCAAGACGCTTTCTGCTGCAAAACGCGGCTCCCGGAGCCTAATTGAAAATATCACCCTTGGCTCTCCAGAAAATGTTTCGACTAAGAGAAAGTCTCCTTCTCTTACAAAACGCAGTTCCCGTAGCCTTGATAATAGTACTCTGCGTTCACCGGAGCTTTCGGTTAATTCTACTAGAAAGTCTGCAGGGAAGACACCCTCTCCTACAAAACGCGGGTCTCGAAGCCAACTCAATAATAGTGTTCCGTCAGGGTCTCCAAAAATCATTGTTTTGGCTAAATCTGCAAGAATGTCTCCAAAGAAGTCGCCGTCTCCTACGAAACGAAGTTATCGAAGTCAACTTGACACTAGTTCTCTGGAGTCTCCAAAAGCTAACGTTTCTGCAAGAAATACAGGAAAGACTTCCTCTCCAAAACGCAGTTCTAACACTGCATCGCCGAAGTCTCCAATTCTGGTTAATTCGTCAAAGAAATCTCTCGGAAAGACATTATCTACTACAAAACGCAGCTCGCGAAGCCAAGATATCCTCATTTCTCTGAATGTGACAGATACAACAAGGAAGTCCATAGGAAAGACTTCTGCTTCAACCCGCGGATCTCGCAGCAAAATGATTGATAGCCTATTATCACCACAACTTGACGCTTTAGCTAACTCTACAAGAAGATCATTGGGAAAGACATTGTCTGTTTCAAAACGAGGCTCTCGTAGTCTCGCTGTAACTATCCTCAGTTCTCCTGAAACTACAGCCTTGGCGAATTCTACAAGAAAATCTCTAGGAACGACACCCAAACGTGGTTCACGTAGTCAGGCTGAAAGTATTCTCAGTACTCCTGAAACTACAGCCTTGGCGGATTCTACAAGAAAATCTCTAGGAAAGACACCCTACCGTGGTTCACGTAGTCAGGCTGAAAGTATTCTCAGTTCTCCTAAAACTACAGCCTTGACTGATTCTACAAGAAAATCTCTAGGAAAGACACCCAAACGTGGTTCACGTAGTCAGGCTGAAAGTATTCTCAGTTCTCCTGAAACTACAGCCTTGGCTGATTCTACAAGAAAATCTCTAGGAAAGACACCCAAACGTGGTTCACGTAGTCAGGCTGAAAGTATTCTCAGTTCTCCTGAAACTACAGCCTTGGCTGATTCTACAAGAAAATCTCTAGGAAAGACACCCAAACGTGGTTCACGTAGTCAGGCTGAAAATATTCTCAGTTTTCCTGAAACTACAGCCTTGGCTGATTCTACAAGAAAATCTGTAGGAAAGACACCCAAACGTGGTTCACGTAGTCAGGCTGCAAGTATTCTCAGTTCTCCTGAAACTACAGCATTGGCTGATTCTACACGAAAATCTCTAGGAAAGACACCCAAACGTGGTTCACGTAGTCAGGCTGCAAGTATTCTCAGTTCTCCTGAAACTACAGCATTGGCTGATTCTACACGAAAATCTCTAGGAAAGACACCCAAACGTGGTTCACATATTAAGGCTGAAAGTATTCTCAGTTCTCTTAAAGCTAATGCCTCAACTGATTCCAACAGGAAGTCTCATGCTGCATCAAAACGTGGATCTCGCAGCAAAATCATCGATAGTGTGTTATCTCCGCAACTCGATGCTTTGACTGACTCGACAAGAAAATCTTTAGGGAAGTCATTGTCTTCTACAAAACGCGGGTCACGAGGATCATCTAAACTTGATGCTTCAGCGAATTCTACAAGACAATCAACAGTATTAACTCTTTCTGATTCAAAACGCGCTTCACGCCAAGCAGACAGTCCATTTAGTTCCCCGAAAGCTTTGGCTGATTCTACCAGGAAATCTTTAGGCAAGACACCTAAACGTGGATCTAGATCCCAACTGGATAATATCACATTGGAATCTCCGAAAGAATCTCCAAGAAAGTCTCCAAAAGCCAATGTTACAAATAGCTCGACAAGAAAGTCGGTAGGAACACTTTCTGCTACAAAACGCAGCTCACGCAGCAAAATCATTGATAGCGTTCTATCTCCGCAACTTGATGCTTTATCTGACTCTAAGAGAAAGTCTATAAGCAAGAACCTTTCCACAAAACAAGGCTCTCCTACCCTAGTCGATAGCGTCAGTCCTAAAGCCGTTTCCTCACGGAAATCTGCAGGAAAATCTCCTTCAAAACGCGCCAGCCAACTCAATGATAGTGTACCTGAATCTCCGAAAGACACAACAAGAAAGTCCAGAACCCAGAACCTTTCGACCTCAAGTCGTAGAACCAGAAGTCTCCCGCTATTGCCTCGAGCTTCAACTTCTGCAAAGAGATCGCGCATTAGTGCGGTTTCAACCCCCAAAAAGAGTCCTGTGGTGTCCCCTAGAGGAAACGCTGCGAGAAAATCTGCAAAATCTCCATCAAGTACACCGCTGGCACCTCCTAAAAGCGCTTCTCCGAGAAAATCGCCCAAATCGTCTGCAAAATCGCCTGCGATATCATCTCAATCTAAGTCGAGGACTTCCAGAAAATCATTGACTGTATCTATTACTAGTCCTCGCAACGAAACTGTGGCAGACGGAGAAGTGACTCCGGAAGAACGTGGCAGCCTGGAAGATGCTGGTACTCCCGTACTTAGCATTAGAAGTCTTTTGGACGCCACCGTGTCCAACTCCCCCGGCGAACCACCAAGTAAACGAGGAAGACCATCTGCAATTGAAAAGAGAAAGACATTTGCCGCACAAAACGCGCCTAGAAACGCTCGGGGCTCTATTCGATCAAAGTCCTTGATATTGGTGCGTGATACAGGAGATGTGACGCCTACAGGAGTAGCCGAACTGACCCCAGAAGCGGTTAAAAGTAAACATTCATCGGCAAAGAAGAGTCGATCGCGGCGCTCTATCATAGATAATCTGGAGGACTCCGGTTTAGTGAAACACCTGTTCAACAGTCCTGTGAAACGGAAACTTTCTCAGAGTATGAGCGAATTCTCGCGTCGCCTTGAAGAAACGGAGGAACCCAGCTCAAATGTCAGTGGCGTGAAGCGCTTATTCACAAAGAAATCACCCAGAAACGAACTTAAAGATTTTAATGGAGTCAGGCGATTAATGCGTACGCCTCGCGCGCGACGTTCTATTAAAAACGATTTAACCGACGTCGTAGGAGTCAAGGTCATGTTCGCGGCGGCGCCTCGTGATAGTTTCGGCGACGTGCGCGGAATTAAACGGGCCTTCCAAGGCTCGCCTAAAAACGACCTCGGACAGGTTTCCGGCGTTAAGAGCTTGTTCAACAAGAATAAACCGCGGGATGATCTATCGGACGTCCGCGGCGTGCGAGAGCTGTTCAAACGCGGGCCGAGGAACGAGCTGAACGCGTCAGGGGTCAAAGACGGCTTACAAGTTAAAAGCCCAAAGAATGATCTCCGAGACGTGCGCGGCGTGAAAAAACTATTCAGACAATCTAAAGCGCAGACCTCTCTAAACGTCAGCGGCGTCGCTATGCTACTAGACGAGCCGGAGCCGGCGGAGGCGTCGTTCGATCGGCTCGCGGGGAAACCCTCCGCGAGAGCGACATACTCCAAGACCTTCGTCGCCAGATCCGCTCAAAAGCCGGCCAAACGCCGTCGCACGGTCTCCCTAGGCGAGCCCGGAGCCGGCCTAGTTAACAACGGGGAAGGTCGGTTCGAGCTACAAAAACGTACCAAACCTGTGAATCGGGAGTTACAAAAGCTGGCCACGGCCACCGTGTCGGGCGCGACGGCGGTGCTGGCGTCTCGCTCGCGCACCAGCGCCGTGGACAACTACGCGGCGCACACTCTGCCAATTAAAAAGCGTTCGCTAGACCGTGCGCGTGCGCCGGAGCCGGAGCCGGAGCCGGAGCCGCGCTCGGGCCGGAAGGCGTCGCTGCCGCTGAAGAAGCGTGCGCTGGCGCACTCCACGCCGGTGCGGGGGCGGGGGCGGGGGCGGGGGAGGGGCGCACGCGCCGGTGCAGCGGACTGCTCGCTGGCGCGCGTGTCGCCCATCCCCGTCGCCCTCCCCTCGACCGCGGTCGGCCGGCAGTCTCAGGGGTACATGTACCAGCTTTATGTTTATTTGCTTACTTTATATGAAGGTAGGTACGGACGTGACGTGAGGCTCGACGTCGTGCGCGAGTATCGAGACGCGTCCGTATTTGAACAAACGGGTGAGCCGTGCGCGCCTCGACCTGAGCCCGCCTCTAGTCCGTACCGTACCCACCTTTACAATTGAGTTAAGATTTTTTTTTGTTTAATTAGTTTGTTAGGTAAACCCTCACCTCCTTAATGTTATCCTTGTTATGCTCTTAGTTAAAGTAAATGTCCTCACCCTCTATGAAAAATTACATGTTTTTCGACATAATGTATTCCGGTACTAAGAGATTTTAGTGTTGTAAATTTTTTCTTAGATGAGCGATTGTACAGTAGATTGTTAACCGAAAAATGTAACTACACAGTCCTAACAATTCAATCATCTTAAAAAATTCTAAATACTATACCTACATCAGTCTTCATGTGTTATCTTTTTCCAGGTCCCCAGCTGTTTTCCGCAATTCACCGAAACAACCTAAACTATCAAAAGCTCCAGAACATGAAAAACTAGGAAAGAATGAAAGTGTAATACCTTCGCCAAAGAAGACCCGCGCGAAACAAGCCCAGCAGGTCACCAGCACCCAGCGAGCCTCGCGCCGCGGCAAAAAACCTAGCCCTAAGAAGAAACCTACTCCTAAAAAACCCGTAGTGGCCAAGAAGGTACCTGTGACTGCCGAAGAACCTATAGAGGAAGCCCCGGTCCCTGAAGCTCCGGTAGCTAAACCAGCAACTCCCAAAAAGACGACGAGAGCCAAAAAGGTCGTGACACCTAAAAAGGTCACACCCAGAAAAGCAACGAGAGGTAAAAAGGCCCCTACGCCTTCACTCAAAAAGTCGCCGACTCCTAAAAAAGCGACCAGAGCCAAGAAGGTTCTTACACCTACGAAAGCTGCTACGCCTAAAAAGTCCACACCCAAAAAAGCCACTAGAGCTAAAAAAGTCCTCACGCCGACCGCTTCTCCTAAAAAATCGCCTACACCTAAAAAGGCCACAAGGTCGAAGAAAGTAGTTATTCCTGAAAAGGCGGCCACACCTAAAAAGACTGCCGCCAACCCGGCAGTAGTCGTTAAAAAACTGCGCGTCGTCGTCGCTGTCAGCCCGAAACCGACTAGAGGCGCTAAAAAGGCAGCAAAGAGTCCTCCCAAATCTCCTGCAACTAAACAGTCGAGATCAAAGAAAACTGCCGTTACACAGAGTCCTCCCAAATCTCCCGCAACTAAACAGTCGAGATCAAAGAAAACTGCCGTTACACAGAGTCCTCCCAAATCTCCCGCAACTAAACAGTCGAGATCAAAGAAGATTGCCGTTACACAGAGTCCTTCCAAATCTCCCGCAACTAAACAGTCTAGATCAAAGAAAACTGCCGCTACACAGAGTCCTCCCAAATCTCCCGCAACTAAACAGTCGAGATCAAAGAAAACCGCCGTTACAAAGAGTCCTCCCAAGTCTCCTGTCACTAAATCGAGAGCCAAGAAAGTGCAAAGTCCTGCCCCAGTCGCAGAGAAACGCGGTCGCAAGGCGTCGCCGGCTAAGAAGGTGCGAGTCAGCCTCGTGCTGTCCAAACCGTCACCAGTTCTGAAGCCACAGCCCGCCGCTAGAGCGAAGAGGTCAGCTGAAAACGATCCTAAAGAATCACCGAAGAAAGTGGAAAAAAAGAACCTGGCAGCTGGTGATGCCCCCGTTGCCAGTAAGGCTGTCACGCCACAAAAAGGTCGTCGAGGTAAAGCCTCGCCGAAACAAGCACCTCCACAGAAAACCACGCCGGAGCCAAGAAGAGGCCGAAGAGCGGCCAGCCCTAAGAAAAATGAAACGGTTGAGAAAAAAACCGCTAAAGCTGCTAAAGGAAAAACTGAAGTGGCAACCGCGCCGGAGCCTCGGAGAGGACGCAAGGCTCCAGCGACTCCAGAAGCCAAAAAGGGTGCCAAAACAACTCCACAGCCTAAAAAGGGTCGCAAAGCGACGGCGAGCCCGGCAGCGGCCGAACCTAAGAATAAGGAGCCAGAATCTAAGAGAGGACGCAAGACTGCCGTGAAAGAGCAAGTGGAGGAGCCCGCGACCAAGCGGGGGAGGAGGGCTGTAACCGGAGCTGACAAGAGTCCGCCGCGACGAGCCGCCAGCGCCCAGGCCGCGCCGAAGCAGGCCGCCAAACCTACAGGAAAGAAGGTAAACCCCGTCGAGTAATGAATGAATGAATGAATGCATTTATTTCGAGTAACTGTGACTCATACATGTTGTTAGTTAACTTAAAAAACTAATCCTTAGCGACTAGGTTTAGTAACTACATTCCATTTACTTACATTACTAACTACACTACATACAAATACATTTTAATATATACAACATATTACTTTATTTAGACCAACATAGGTATGCCGTCATCTATTTTGATCTAAATTTAGCAAATGCCATTATTTGCCCGATCCAATGCGACTGGATCTTGCAGTCGTACTTATCGACAATCACACTCGGGATGCTATTGGGACTATGCCGGCATCGGTACATCATCGACGCGATTTTTTTACGCAAGATGGCCTGAAAACCGTCCGTGCGCGCCTCGGCGAACATACCCGAAGCACTGCACCACCTTGGTAATCCCAGCAACATCCTGAATGCGTTATTATACTGCACACGCAGGGCATCATAGGCTCTTTTTGTATACTTAACCCACAGGCTGCTCGAGTAAAATGATTGGCTTTTGCCATAAACAGTACTATTTTGACTTCTTCTGTACATCGAGCAAACCTGCGAGCCAGCATATTCGACCTAACAGCCAGACACAGTAATGATGACATTACTGAACGTATCAAATAAAACATACGAAAAAACAACAATTTAATGATCTCGACCGAATCGGAAAACAAAACGGGTTTGATCGTTTTATTGCTGTAAAATAAATTTTAATAACTGTTACAATTCATATTAATAATAACTATTTTTTAAATATTTACTAGAACATAAGTAAAATTATGAAATGTGTTGTTTCCAGGTGACCATAGTAGAGCCCGTGCAGAGTCCGCAGCGCGGCCGCAAGAGGAAGCACGATTCAGTTGGTGCGTACAACACACTACACAACACAACACAAACTACAATCATTATAACTAGTCGTCCGCCTCGAACTCAGAATCAGATTTCCTTGCAAACGTGATGACCAGTATAACCAGACCCTTATGATGACTTTTTCGCGCCTTCTAGCTCCATGACCCCTTGGTCGATCCTGCTCATATACGAACTCGTAAATTATATGTATCTCTGCTACAACCCCAACAAATTTCATAAAGATAAGAAAAACGTTACTAAAGTTATCGCGGAACAAACTCTCAAAATCAAAAAGCCATTGCAATGCCAACACGTCCCACCCAAGTAACACATCAAAGCAGTATAACGGCCGTCTTACAGCATATCTGTATGCTTTTAGCATTTTGAGTTCGTTTTATAGTAGCATTATAAACGTTTATAGTGCTGATATAGGTCTTAAATGGGCACAAATTACCCAGCTTGAGATCCTATACAGGTCATTTAATAGCATTGCAAGCGCATTATGTCTGCGCTATTAGCATTATCGTTGTCATGGAAAGTGCCAATCGCCTCAAATAAGCATTAGTACGCTCTATTAAGTTGCCGACTGCATTAAAGAAGCCTTAATACGGCCAAAAAACTTGCTAATCGCAGTAAAGAAGCATAAGTACTCTCGATTAACTTGCCGATCGCAATACAAACGCATTATACTAGCATAAGAGTGTAGTAAAATAAACCTTACGTCAATGCAAAAACGTCTCTAATACCGACGGAACAAATGTTATAATACAATGAACGTTGTGATTTAACTACTTTGTCTCGCAATATAAAATGGACGAAGACGGTACAAAAAACTGAATGAGTGACACGTCATATTTGTTTGCATCCTAACAAAATTAATAAAAGTTTTTGACACTTTTACGTTATTATATCCTTCAAATATTACTGCGCAATGTAGTTTACTGTAAATGTGTATATAAGTTTCATTGAAAATTTTCACGCGCCTTTGATTTATTGTGGTTTTGCTATAAAATATTATAAAAAGATATGCGTCAAATAAGCAAAACAATTGTGTAATCCTCGTATAGAACGAGTTTTGCATTATTAACATAATAGTGTTGGTTGAGCAGTCTTAAATTAAGTAATTTCTTTATTATATAGGTATTTTCCTTGTATAAATAGGTCCGCATGATTTTATTTTTAGGTTATTAATTATTTACAAAATGGCGTTGGTCTATATAGACGGAGAGCTAGCCCCGTCCACGTCGGATATGACAATAATGAGAGCAACCAAACCCCTCTAGTCAGTTTGGTATATTATGCTTATTTCTAGATCTGGACATCTGGCAGCTTTAAAGTAGTGGAGGTCAAAGAATGCAAACCATTTCAAGAAAATAAATCCTAGAGATCTGGGTTTGATGCAATATTATGAGAAACTATACAAATACTATACAATATTAAGAGAAATTATACAAAAGTTTATGTTGCGAGAAAGTAGTGCCAAACGATGTATAATAAAATATAGTTCATAGTTTTCGCCTACTGTTTTTGTTTCCGTAATAATCATACATCGGGGTTTTCGGTGCGGGAACGATTTGAGAAAGAGTAGAGATAAACAGATAGGTTGAGAGTTAGTCTGAGAAAATATCATATTATGCTTAATGAATAACTACCTCTCTGTGAATAGCTTACACACTATGATACGAGCTTTTTTTCTTAGAGGCATGTTTGTATTGACTATACTACTACTGATATACTTAGTATTTTAAAAATGCAATTGCATATCCGAAATTTATTAACTAGATCTACCTAAGACAAAGACACGGTATAGTAAGTGTCAAATATTAATCTTGACGTCCGATATTTATGAACTATTTGATTAACTGAAGAGGTTGACAATGATCAGTCATTACATGAATTAATAAAAAAATACTTGAAAAAATCATAGGTATATGTACCTACAATATATATACATAATAGTCAGCTATTATATATAAATTGTATATACCTATGATTTTTTCGATCAATTATTCTTTAGGTAGAAACGTGCTAGAGTACATTCTGTTTTTTAAGTTAATGCCTACTCTTTGGCTAATGTCAAACATTCCCGCACCGAAAACCCCGATGTATGGTAATAATACACAAAATTTTTTGGTCTAACGTTTTTTTTTATCGATTTTTGACCAGTTTTGAGTCGATATTCCAACATATTCACTATAGATAGAATTATAAGGCAAACGACTATCGGTTTTTGAATCTTTTATCTCCATTCTGTAGAGCCGAATCTTGAAATAAATGAGCCGTTATTTTTTTATGATATTTTTAAAATATGGTCTAAAAAACACTTTTATCGATATTCGAATGGTGTAAAGAATCTTACATATACGTAATCTACATATTAGGGTTCCTCTTTGATGTCTCTAAAAACTGTAGAGAGATTTTAATTTTTAACTAATTAAAACAAAATTTATGACCATAAAACCACTTTTTTAGCCTAAACCGGTTCGACTTTGATGTCAAATATCTCGTGGACAATGAATATTGAAGTAAATATAGGATACTATATTGTTTAAAGCCGTTACTGATAATATGATAAGCTATATAAATAATTAGAAAACTAAGGGAATCAGATCCAAGGTCGTTGGCGCCAGGGAGCACCTTAAAATATAGGCCCTGTCCTTTATAACTGAGACAACTTCGGCAATTTTTACCTAGTTTGGTATTACTATTTTCCAATTAAAACATTTTGCTAGTCTGTCACTGTGACCTCCACCCATTAAAAGCTGCCAGATGCCAGGATCTAGCAATAAGAATAGTATAGCAATCTAACCAGACGGGTTTTGTTGCTCTCATTATTTTGTCATATCTGACGTGGCTAGCTCTTAGTCCAATAGCAGCTCAGTGACCCTTAAAAAATGCCTTATTTATGCCTACAGCATTACACGTGAATAATTATGCTATTAAACAACATTAAGCATTTATTTATGCTATTGTAGAACCTAAGGCACTAAAACCGCTAAAAGCTGTATAGGGGCTGTTCATAAATTACGTTATCAATTTTTTGATAGTAAAGCTGCCAAATAAAGTGACGTCATTAAAAAAAATGCGTTTTAAGCTTAATTGTAAAATAAAAAACTATTTAGTAGATAATATTTTATAGCATTAAAAGTTTATAGAAACACGACTTTCATTCCTTTTTTTACACATTGATGATGTGATCTTCGGAATGACCGCCCCCCCCCCTCCTACGTCATGCTACCATCATCCGATGTCCAGACCCCCCCCCCATTTGAAATGACGTAATTTATGAACAGCCCCTTATAGTGAATTACTTGGCTTTATAATGGTTTATATTATTGCTATTATACTGCATTAGGAATGTATTGCCTACTTATAAATGCTATTGTACACCCTAAGGCATTAAAAATAGCTGAAAGCTGTATAGCGAATTTACGTGGCATTATAATGGCTAATATTCATGCTCTTAAACAGTATTAAGCATTTATT
Source organism: Pammene aurita (assembly GCA_947086415.1). Classification (NCBI taxonomy): domain Eukaryota; kingdom Metazoa; phylum Arthropoda; class Insecta; order Lepidoptera; family Tortricidae; genus Pammene; species Pammene aurita. The sequence continues at coordinate 460,496 of OX352309.1, read as the reverse complement.
TATGCTATTGTAGAACCTAAGGCACTAAACCAAACCGAAGCATTAGTGTAGCAAACCAAAACGCAACTGTACATCATTCAGCTGTACAGTTGCATGTTGTTCGCTGCACTAAAACTAATGGCTAAACAAAAGCATTTACATATGCCATTATACAAGCGTTATATAGCGTAAAGCATCATAAAATGCTATTGTAGAACCTAAAGCACTAAAAACAGCTGAAAGCTGTATACCGGATTTACGTGGCATTATAATGGCTAATATTCATGCTCATAAACAGCATTAAGCATTTATTTATGCTATTGTAGAACCTAAGGCACTAAACCACACCGAAGCATTAGTGTAGCAAACCAAAACGCAACTGTACAGCATTCAGCTGTACAGTTGCATTTTGGTTCGCTGTACTAAAACTAAAGGCTTTAAAAAAGCATTTATACATGCCATTATACAACCGTTATACAGCTTAAAGCATTATATAATGCTATTGTAGAACCTAAAGCACTTAAGTGCTTTTAAACAGTCGAAAGCTGTACAGTTGCGTTGTGGTTTGCTGCACTAAAGCTAAAGGCTTTACAAAAGCATTTAGATATGCCATTATACAACCGTTATACAGCTCAAAGCATCATATAATGCGACAAGTTGCTCGGTGAACGTATATAAGAGTTTATACGGTCGGTACGGTTAAGTTCGAAATAAGTTAACTATTCATATGTTATAATGCTTCCTGTGTTACTTGGGCAGTAGCCGAAGTTGTTTGTAAGAATTAACTTCGCTCGTTCGATAAATAGCAGCATTTTAAGATACAGGCAAGCTGTGTATAATGTTAATTACTCAAATAATCGATCAGCACAATTTTTACTCCTTAGGAGCTGAGGTAAAGCACCTCATTTTACCTCAGCTCCTTCCGCTGTTCAAAAAGTTTAAAAACTGCAATTTAGTATGAGTCATGTTTTTGTTTACGAATAGTTTCAATTAAAGGCCGAGCCACACCAGCTGCGTGTGCGCACACGTGCACGTGCCACTGCGTTGTAGAATAACGAGTGCCACTCACACCGCTCGCGTGACGCGTGCGTGCGCGTGCGGTCTGCGGTGTGACATGGCTTATGAGGATTCTTATTTTACAACAGTGCAACGTGCACGTCTGCGCACACGCAGCCGGTGTGGCTCGGCCTTTAGACGCATATGACAAAGGGAAACGGTCCTATCCTTACATTATAGAGCGCGCATGCATTAGTGTACCTTATTACGACTACATAAGGTCTATTAGTGACGATTGTGCGAATATTTGTTTTCAGACAAGAAAAAGGAACCTTCACCCAAGAAGACGCGCGTCTCCCGCGCCGCCGCCCAGGGTGAGTTACTTACATATTGATATTTGTGTCGGTCCAGGAAAAAAGGTCCCACTTTGTCCGTATGGAGTTATTAGTACTGCCTAAAACTTATTTTTTACCTATTACTATGGACCTGTGGCTTATTTTATAAAGCCTGTGGCCTATTTTATATAAGTGACAATTTACAAGCGGAAGTCTCTTTCTAACCCTATGTATTAGAAAGAGATAGCTTGTAAATTGTCACTTGTAGTTTTATTAAATAGGCCATTGGTGGTTACTGTGGGTTCAAAAGAACATTTCCTAAGTGAATGTTTGTGATTAGATTTTATTAAATAAGGCGTTTTATTAATTCCTTATGGCGAGTGTTCTCCGCAGACAAAGTCAGGGGCAGCAGTATTAGATCATTTTAGTTAGATTTTTTATTTTTATTTATTTAAACTTAATTGCACATGAAAAAAGTACAAAGGGCGGACTTAATGCCTTTAGGCATTGTCTACCAGTCAACCATAGGGCCAAACAGACGACCTCCTGTTTCTTTGTTGGAGTTTAAAATGTGATGTTTGTATTCCAGCCGCGGCACCTGCGCGTCGCCGCCGGTAGCGTCGCCCGCGCAGCGCACTGCACACCAACAAACTACTAACTATCCTCATATCATAAGGTACGACCTAGTATACCTGCAGCGATAGAGCGGTTTCACATCGTCCGATCCGATATCGGATTGGATGGCGGATGGTCCAAGGAAAAGAGAAGCTACTAGAGAGAGTCCTTGCGCCTTTTCAACCGATTTCAACATTTCAAAGGAGGTTCTTAATTCGTCGGGATCTTTGTTTTATTTATTTATTTATGTATGTTCACTGATTATTCTGAAACGGCTAGACCTATTTAGAAAATTCTTTTTTTGTTTAAAAGATTATACCGGGTGTGGCCTGTAATAGGAGCAAAAAATTAAAGCGTAGATTCTACTCCTCAAACTAGACAATGTTTGTTCAACGACTTTTGAAAGTTATGGAGATTTTAGATTGTCTCTTTTTCAAACAAACTAAATAGTATTTTCAATGTACATCAAGTTCCGCCTAAATGACATCGCCTGTCAGCCTTGTCACCCTACAGATATTAATCAATGTCGTAATATATTGCGTGTTCGAATAAACTTTAAACTGTAATAAAATTCAAACTAGAAGTTATTTTTGAAAGTTGTTGAACAAACGTTGTCTAGTTTGAGGAGTAGAATCTACGTTTTATTTTTTGCTCTTATTACAGGCCACACCCGGTATACAGTTAGGTGCAAAACTGTCCCAATAGTAGCATCTTAGTAGAATGTGGAGAATGGAGAAAGAGGCAGAATTTCTTAATTATGTATGGTTCCCTATTTGGAGTTTCCATAAGAGGAACTAGAAATATTCGAAAAAATAAAAATGTGTTTTTTTCTACTTTTCGATTCTAAATTACAAAATAACCGTAAATTCTAAGTATATCATATGTAAGGCTGATTTGTAGGAAATTTTAAATAGTACTGGTATGTATTAATCATGTGCCCCTCTCCTCGATCGACATCCACTTCTCCACATTCTACTAAGATGCTACTATTGGGACAGTTTTGCACCTAACTGTAGGTACGTCACAGTTGGTCCCATCCTATGGCACACACACACACATCTAATACAGTTGTTTAACATACTTACAACATAATAATTTAACATATGCTTGAGCTAACCAACATTTACTTCTGCTTTCAGGTGCATACAGGTCGCCGATAATTTGCGAGGATCTTTTAAAATGGTATATTTCCGATTAGCTAAATAATGTTTTATCGTATTTATTTTTTAAGATATTGAAATGAAGACATACTTAAGTGACCTTTAGTGTATACCGAGTTAGTTACTAAGTTAGGCACTTGGTTAGTTCAGTTCACTATGTCTGATGGATTTGTTTTAGTTTATAGACACGCCAAATATTGCCAGCAACATTTAAAATATCCAGTCTACTAACATTCGAAAATATCTCCACTAAATAATACTAGGGATACACAATCAGCTCAAAAAAAAGGGCCCACAATAGTAACCGCCAGAGTGACGGGCGGTACTTTCTCTGACAGTTTTATTACGGTACTAGATTTTGCCCGCGGCTTCGCTCGCGTTAAATTCGGGGTAACACGGTTCCCCTTTCCTAATTTAAAACACAGAAGAGAACTCGGAACAAAATATTATTTTAATACGCTACTGTAGACGATATTATTTGTATTTATAGCTTATGCACGATTTTTTTGTTAGTCACAAATAGTCCGCATACCAATTTTAGCTTTCTACCTTGAAAATTGCGGAATATTCCATACAAACTTCCACCCCCCATTTTAGAGAAGTGGGGGGTTAGAAAGAGACAAAAAGTAGCCTATGTCACTCTCCATCCCTTCAACTATCTCCACTTAAAAAATCACGTCAATTCGTCGCCCCGTTTTGCCGTGAAAGACGGACAAACAAACAAACACATACACTTTCCCATTTATAATATTAGCATGGATAAAATATAAATAAATATTACAGGACAATTTTACACAAATCGACCTAGGCCCACGGTAAGCTCAATAAGGCTTGTGTTATGGGTACTAGACGACGATACATATAATAGATAAATATTCATAAATACTTAAATACATAGAAAACATCCATAACTCAGGAACAAATATCTGTGATAAACACACAAATAAATGCCCTGACCAGGATTCGAACCCGGGACCGGGAGAGAGTACTAGGCTAGGAGGCGGTTGTAGGATAAGGCCGGTTACAAATATTCACGAGACATATTTTCAGTAAATCTTGAATCTGTACCTCCGTTACATTGTTGGTCGAAGCTATAGCTACAGTTACGATAACGTTGAAGGGATTGCGAAACGTTGTTGACTTGATATTTTTGATTTGTATGTTTGGCATGCTATCTAATTAGACGCACAAAGTCGTGAGGTCTAATAAAACTGGCTACATTCACATGTAAAAGACAAGACTAAGAAAAGAGTGTATTTTCTACTTGTATTGATAGCCAGTTATGCTAGACCTACACAAAAGCCGAATGCTATAACGGTGCATTTTAAATATTTTAATGTGTTGGTTTTTAATTGTAATGAATTGTGAGTACAATTGTGTTGTAGTAACTACGCGTTCTCAGTTTAACGCTTCCTACGTAGAGATAGTGTCCGCAGACCTTTGGAATGCGATCTCGCGCAAAGAAATAGGCTAACTTGTTTTTTGGTAACTTTTTATGCGCTATGACTTGATTCCTCTCTGCGATTATTTATTTCGGGGTAACTGGCTTTTAATATAAAGATTGTGCAATAAAATATATACATGTCAGCCTTAACGCCTAAAGGCATTCTTGACCAGTTAACTATTGGGCTAAGCACAGTAACAGTTAGCATTTTTATAAGTGCTATATTGCATGTTTATTAAATAAAGCATTTCTTTTACGAATCTACTTATATGTGCCCGTGCGTGCAACCAATGCTTGAAAATTTACATTTTACATGTAGTGTGATGGAAATGGAAAATTATGGAATTCAGCTTATTTCTTTGCCAAGAGGTATATAAATATGATAGATTAAATGACGCGACGCCGCTTCGACTCTCGACTTGACCCTGTGATTAGAATACTATTTGATTTTAAGTTGAAGCTGGACTATATACTTTAACATAGTTTTAGTAGACAAATATGAAGCGTACTTTAGATATAGCTAAATTTAGCTAGCTGCATAAAAAATTAAAATAACGAGCAAGCTGCCTTTTATTATAGTCATATAGTTCTATACCCGCAGAGGCCTTACTATATATTTCTTCTCTGTCAAAAGGAAAGGCAGAAAATCACGCCCATTCATAAAAATACTTCAAAAATCGAATACACGCATTTTGTTCATCGTTTTCAGTGGGTGGAGAGCACCGTGAAAATGCCTTTATGTATTGTTTCTGGGTGTAAAAACGTAGCAGACGTTTAGTTGACAAAAATATTGAATATTATTTATTAAACATGTAAGTGTCGCTCTCTAGCGATAAGACCGCCTGTTGACTGCCTCTACTTTTAATCTGTGTACTGTAACTATTTTATTGAGGTGTGCAATAAATAATATTTGTATTGTATTGCAAGTGATATCATAAATGGTTTAATCCAAATCGAAACTCAAGCTTCGTTTACAGCATCGATTCAAAGACTATCGTTTTTTACTGACGGGCAGTCATTATTTTGACGTTTGACACTTATCCATATTTAAAAGAATAAGGACTGTTTAAATTTACAAGCAAATAAAATATGATAATTAGCTGATTTTGTATGACATTTTTAAGGACTGCACCTGATAATTAATTATATGTTAACATTTGTAAAGTCAACTATCTATTACTCCATTTGGTGTACCCCTCAGATTTTGGCAAACATTTTTGTCTGGAAATTTATGCAGCTGGCAGAATTTAGCTATGACGGACAATTTAGCTCAAGTAAGCGACAGTACTGATTGCCTATGTATACGGTATGTAGGTGCATTGAAGGGATCAAACTGAGGTCTAACCAAATCACTTTTATTAGGAATATATTATATTAATTGCTATTTTAATAATTATTAGATATACATTTACTGATATTGTGGAATTATTCATCGAATGTTGAAAAATGAATATTGTACTTTTAAATACGGAATAAATGTAGAGAGTTTTTATGTGCATTTTATTTATAATCCCTAAATAACAATAAAACAATCTTTAAATATTTCGTAATAATAATCAATTCAAGACCGATCTTAGATCCTTTCCTTTGCCTTTAATTCCCTGCCGGCAATAAAACCCGTAAAGCAGGGAATCTAGGCGGCGCAGTTTCGCGGTCTTGAGTTGAGCCGCCTTGGTATTTAAGTGCCGCGGCTTCAGGCAGCATATAGGTCCTTTACGCATTTGAGCATGTAAAAAACGACTTAATTTAATAGTTGACAATCCTGGTCACGGCACCAACTGTAACAATCCCCTTTACTCGCGCGGCTTGATCTTCAGTGGCGTGGATATCCTGAAGACTGCAGGCAACAAGGCTCGCAGCGCGGAGAACACGGGCGGCGCCAGGTTCCGGGGCACGTACAGGGTCAGGGTCTTGAGCTGTGCTCCTCCGCCTCCAGCGGCCTCCAGCATGAAGCCTTTCACACATTTCAGGACCAGCTCCGCGCGCCGAGCCACCCACGCAGCCGTCATCTCCTGCCGGGAGGACAAAGTTATAGTCACCCGGTTTTAAAGTCAGTTTTTTGAACTTTTGTATTTTCGGGAACCTATTAAAAACTAAGATACTTTGAGATATTGACCTTTTAAGCCTTGAAAACCCATAAAAATTAAAAGTAAAGTATTGGTTACGTAGTGATGGGACATGTGTAGTGGAATGTAATTCCAACTCTTTTTATTCTTAACGTTAACCCTTTCACCGCCACAGTCGGCTGTGGCCGACATCAAAAAGTTGTGCCATGGACGCAAACGACGGCTACAGCCGACAGGCTTTGTCATGCAATAGGTACCTACGCGGGCTTCCGCAAAGTTCAATTTCGCTTGACAAAACGCGATTACGTGGCGTCGGTGGCGCGTCATTTTTGTTCAATGCTTGGCGGTCAAAAGGTTAAGAAACATTTGCCACACCACCTTACACTACCATATGCCATGATTTTTAATAGGAAGTATTAAGTTTTTTTTACATACGACGCACACTACGCAGAGGTCGAAAACCCGGACGCAACTAAACGACACTGCGCACGACCGCGCAATATAGATGCCTTCTGCACCATACGAGCGGTGACACCAAGTTGCCTTATAAGACTTATCTAGTGTATTTAAGACAGAAAAGAAACAACAAAAAAAACATTTCAAGATTTTAAAGGAATCAGTAGGTAGTACAGTCACGATCAAATATATCAGAGCGGCCAGGGTACTCAATGATATCTGAACATGCACTTTATTGCCTTGACAATAGAGGCGTTCGTTGTTCAGATATTTGTGACTACCTTGGTCGCTCCGATATATCTGATGGCGAATGTACTGTACAGTCACGTCTGAAAATATGAATTAATGTGACTAAAATATGTAGCCAGACTCTATTACCAAGGCGTAAGGTCTTGGATACATGTTTGTGTCACATAAAATGTATCCATATTTTCAGACGTGACCGTACCTATGTTAATCTTTTATTTTGGAAAGTGGAAGCCACCTGTGGTTCGTAAATAAAACCGCATTTAATTTATATCTAAATATATAAAAGAAGAAACTGACTGACTGACAGACATATAAACGCACAGCCCAAACCGCTGGTTCTAGAGATTATAGGTTCCTTATAAGGTCTAGGGATGCACTAAGAAAGGATTTTTCAAAATTCACCCCCTAAGGGGGTAAAATGGGGGTCCAAAGTTTGTATGGGGAATCAAGATTTGTTAGACTATTTTATTCGAAACTTCACCAGGAGTATTCCTAACGATAAATGAGTAAATACGTGTTTCAGGTTTTTTGAAAATTCAATACCGAAAAGGGGCAAATGTGGTCACAAAGTCTGAAAATCAACATGGGTATCGTATCCTTTTCCGCGGGAAAAGGCTAGTTTAATATAAAATGAAACAAATATGGTGTGTGAAGTGACCTCGGTGAGCTCGTGGCGCAGCAGCAGCGGCAGCGCCAGGCTGCAGACGTCGTTGTTGCTGGCGCCCTGCAGCACGGAGCGCAGCCCGAGGATGGCCGGGTGGCGGGACGTCATCTCTCCTGCGAACGACATCTAATAGTAGTTTACACTCGTGTGTTCTTATTATGAAACGAGCCGCAGGAGAGTTTCATAAAACCACACTCGTATTTTAAGGACCCTTATTACGTACAATTGCATACACTGCTTTATCTACACTCATATTATATATCCAAAATGAAGTGTTCGGCAACCATAGAAGCTCACTAAGGTTTTCTAAATGACTTTCATGCTGCTTTCACACGTTTCTCTTCTTAACGATAAAGAGTAGCCAATATGCTGTGTCCGAGAGAAATACTACTTACTTACAATTTTTTTTAAATTAAACAAACAGTCTTATAAACACATAATAGTAAAATTATCTTTTAGATAATTTACAGATATTATCTGTAAATTATCTATAATATAGTTTCCACAATTACCTTGATGAGGAATTAACAAGTTTTTTTTAACACTGACTACCGAGAACCCGCCTGCTAGGCACTTGTAATGTTTGCTCAGATGCCGGGCACGCGGCGTGCGGCATTGCGTTGCACGTCGTAGCCCGCCTGGCGGGTTCTGTCGGTTTCTGGGGTATTGTTCAAAATTTTGCCCGGTTGCGAAAGTGTTAAGTAATCCTAATGAACTGCCCACTAAATCTACTGTAATTGGCTCTCCATCTCTTATTAATTAGTGGTATTTTGTTTTGATAGCTGCTCGAGCTCCGTAACGTAACAATAAAAAATCATATCCTGACTCTATGACCGACTTCGTCACCCGATGGGCCGCTTACCCTACCGTACTCGTACTGGTATGTGCGAGACGTGACGTACCGCTGTCCCTGGTGTCGTCGTTGATGACGAGGTGGAACACGACGTGCGCGTCGGGCAGGTTGCTGTGTCGCGACACGAACACGTCGCCCGTCGCGGCGCCGCGGCGCGGCCGGGGCCCCGGGGCTCCACTCGCGGGCCCCGGGGCTCCACTCGCGGGCCCCGGGGCTCCGCTCGCGGCCGCCGCCGCCACGCCGCTAGTGTGCCGCGCTGCGTTGCGTTTAGAGATCTACAATTATTGGAACGATGATTCAATATTATTTTGACGCTACGTTGAAAAACGACTCTCAAATCTATCTTAACAAAACGCCGCGTTCGTCTAACACATAGTCACTTGTGGTATATTGAAAAAAAAATGGCATATAGGTACTACAAATACAATAAAATGTATTCAGACAACACACATCATTACACAAGCACATTTACAAAAATGTTAAAGAAGGAGTATACATAACAAAAATATGAGAGGCCGAAATAGTCTCCTCTCCACTCAGAAATGCAGTTTGCAGCGACTTTGTCAACGGCGCTGGTTTTCTGCAAAGCCAGCGAGGTGATTGTAGTTTTTTCTTTAATTTGGTGCGCGCCGCGCACAGCACCACGACGCCGGACACTCGCCGGAGTAGAGGCTCGGGTGTACTGACCGGCTCGGCTGACCGCTCGCCCAGCACCCTCAGCTGCTGGTCGAGGGTCGGGAAGTGATGGTCGGGCGCCGCGCGGGCCGCCTCCAGCAGCGCCGGCGGCGGCGCGGGCCCGGCGGCGGCGCGCGCCGCGCACAGCACCACGACGCCGGACACTCGCCGGAGTGAGGCTCGGGTGTACTGACCGGCTCGGCTGACCGCTCGCCCAGCACCCTCAGCTGCTGGTCGAGGGTCGGGAAGTGATGGTCGGGCGCCGCGCGGGCCGCCTCCAGCAGCGCCGGCGGCGGCGCGGGCCCGGCGGCGGCGCGCGCCGCGCACAGCACCACGACGCCGGACACTCGCCGGAGTGAGGCTCGGGTGTACTGACCGGCTCGGCTGACCGCTCGCCCAGCACCCTCAGCTGCTGGTCGAGGGTCGGGAAGTGATGGTCGGGCGCCGCGCGGGCCGCCTCCAGCAGCGCCGGCGGCGGCGCGGGCCCGGCGGCGGCGCGCGCCGCGCACAGCACCACGACGCCGGACACTCGCCGGAGTGAGGCTCGGGTGTACTGACCGGCTCGGCTGACCGCTCGCCCAGCACCCTCAGCTGCTGGTCGAGGGTCGGGAAGTGATGGTCGGGCGCCGCGCGGGCCGCCTCCAGCAGCGCCGGCGGCGGCGCGGGCCCGGCGGCGGCGCGCGCCGCGCACAGCACCACGACGCCGGACACTCGCCGGAGTAGAGGCTCGGGTGTACTGACCGGCTCGGCTGACCGCTCGCCCAGCACCCTCAGCTGCTGGTCGAGGGTCGGGAAGTGATGGTCGGGCGCCGCGCGGGCCGCCTCCAGCAGCGCCGGCGGCGGCGCGGGCCCGGCGGCGGCGCGCGCCGCGCACAGCACCACGACGCCGGACACTCGCCGGAGTGAGGCTCGGGTGTACTGACCGGCTCGGCTGACCGCTCGCCCAGCACCCTCAGCTGCTGGTCGAGGGTCGGGAAGTGATGGTCGGGCGCCGCGCGGGCCGCCTCCAGCAGCGCCGGCGGCGGCGCGGGCCCGGCGGCGGCGCGCGCCGCGCACAGCACCACGACGCCGGACACTCGCCGGAGTGAGGCTCGGGTGTACTGACCGGCTCGGCTGACCGCTCGCCCAGCACCCTCAGCTGCTGGTCGAGGGTCGGGAAGTGATGGTCGGGCGCCGCGCGGGCCGCCTCCAGCAGCGCCGGCGGCGGCGCGGGCCCGGCGGCGGCGCGCGCCGCGCACAGCACCACGACGCCGGACACTCGCCGGAGTGAGGCTCGGGTGTACTGACCGGCTCGGCTGACCGCTCGCCCAGCACCCTCAGCTGCTGGTCGAGGGTCGGGAAGTGATGGTCGGGCGCCGCGCGGGCCGCCTCCAGCAGCGCCGGCGGCGGCGCGGGCCCGGCGGCGGCGCGCGCCGCGCACAGCACCACGACGCCGGACAGCTCGCCGGAGTAGAGCGCCAGCGCCGTCTGCAGCCGGGCTCCGTCCCACGAGCTGACACAAATAAACACGTTACTCCTACATGAATTTGTCTTGACTTTTTTGCCACAGCTCGATTGAGCCTGGGGTCCACTCGGAAACCGTCGGAAAAGGCGTAGGCAACAGTTTTTACGGAAGCGACTGCCATCTAACCAACCCAGAGAGGAGACTGGGCCTTATTATCCTGTTTCCGAACGACGTTTTCCATCAACTCTAATAAATACGTTACTCCATAAATTATGTTCTGATCTTAAAAGATGTCAACGTAACTTTCCTTCAAGTCAGAGAAAATGAGTCCGATTCGGAACAAAATATTCCATGGTCCAAACCGAATAGGTACTAAGAACGCGCAAATAAGTTAAAATTTAGACTAAATAAGCTTGTCCCAGTAAAAAATGTCGTTAGTTTACGCAGCGTTGGTATATCAGGTTTCAATGAAAATGGTTGTAACTGGCTGGTTATATGTTAAATGCATCTCGGTTCTTTATTTAATATTAGAAAAAAATCTGTCACAGTCACATTTTCAAAGATCTCGTCTCCACAAGAAAAACTTCATGAGAAAATATTGTACAAATATGTCCAATAGCTAAACACGTCTGTTAGAACTGTGGAAAGGGTCCTAAAACAATTCAGAGAGACTGGCGGTATTCGACGGCGTCCTGGAAGTGGTCGGAAGACCGGGTTTGTTAAGAAAAATATTGGGAAGAGTATCATAGCTGCTTTGCTGAAAAAACCTACATCATCTGTAAGAGATTTAGCTAAAAAGTTTAAAACGTCTAAATCCACTGTGCAACGAGTAAAGAAAAATAATTCTATAAAGACTTTCAAACAAACTAAAGTGCCTAATAGAAATTCGAAACAAGAAACTGACGCTAAAACGAGATCCAGAAAACTGTATTCAAAATTAACGACAAAAAATACTGTATTGTGATGGACGACGAAACATATTGCAAGCTTGATTTTAAATCACTGCCGGGACATCATTTTTATTCGGGTACCGATAGAAAAACTATCCATGAAATTTGCGAAGAAGGTTCTTGTGTGGCAAGCGATCTGTTCTTGCGGCAAACGCAGCACTCCATACTTTGCTAAAGGAACTATGAAAGGCGATATATACCTTAAAGAGTGCATGGAAAAGCGATTATTGCCGTTTTTTAAGCGACACAAGAAGCCAGTTCTGTTTTGGCCGGATCTGGCCACGTGCCACTATTTTAAAAATGTGATAAAATGGTACAAAGCCAATGATGTCGAATTTGTTGAAAAATACCAAAATCCTCCTAACTGTCCTGAAGTACGACCTATAGAAAAATATTGGGCTCGTATGAAGCAGAAGCTCTTAAAACATAAAACTAACGCCACATCAGTTGAAAACTTCAAGCGAAAATGGAATGCAGCTTCAAAACTAATCACAGACACTGATGTACAAAACCTGATGGCAGGTATCAAAAGAAAATTACGAAGTTTCTGGCGACGAGTATGAATAAACAATAGAACAAAAACATAACAAAAATACGTTTTGTTTACTACATTTCTAATAAACTGTTGTCAAAAATTTGGTAACTTTTTATTGCTTACATTATTTCATACTAACTAATAAACGACATTTTTTTCTGGGACAAGCTTTAGAGTAAAATATTTAAGTAACTTGAAAGTAATTATCAGATACTGAGAAAGAATTTTTACTTGTCTCCTGAAGTGTCGAAGAGGTCTTCAACGTCCATGGCGACAATGCGTATGTTGTGCGTCTGCTTGAGCTGGCTGCCGAGGTGGATGGTGAAGCTCTCCTCCATGTCGGCCGCCTTACTGCCCCCCCTCTCTCCGACCCCGCTCGCAGGGGCGGGCAGCGGGGACAGGGGGGACGACCTGCACGAAAAATAATCTGAGGTCTACTGCTTATAACCTTCTCCACGGTCAATATGCTGTGTGTGTTGCGCTTAAATGATGAGATAATAAAACAATAGGGCTAAATAAAACAATAAAACGAGAGACAGAAAACCGAACACAACGTAATAGTCCAACTTTATTAATAAGCGAGCCAACTTTATTAATAAGAGGAATGGTGTCAGCTTAACAGACTCCGCACGGAACATGGACGCTGTGCGGACTATCTGTTTAAGTGTGGCTGGCGAGACTCGCCGGCGTGCGACTGCGGGGCACCGGTACAAACTATACACCACATTATCCACAACTGCCCGAGGCGTAAATATTCAGGGAATGCCATAGATCTTAACTCACCTGATGCAAACGCAACCCAGTGGGTGAAGAATTTAGATGTAGTACTTTAGATTGTAAAATTGATTAAGCTACTCTGTTAAAATGCCATACGAATAAATAAGCGAGCCGGAGAGTCGCAGGCTTGACGGCGGAGCGTCGAGGCCTGCGAAGGCCGAAGACCGCGCTCCGCGCTTCTAGGGAAGTTAGGCCAGCCCCTGTTGCTCGGACTGCTGCTGTGTGTCAGTAGTAAGATGTAAGGACTGACGGCGGCGGCGCCTGCTGCTCCAGGTGTCGCGCGAGCTGTGCGCGGTGCTGCGCGCGCTGCGCGTGCGCGAGCGCGTCCAGCTGCGAGCCCCAGCGCGCGGCGGCCAGCGCCTGCTCCTCGAACTGTATGTGTGTGTGTGTGTCAGTAGTAAGATGTAAGGACTGACGGCGGCGGCGCCTGCTGCTCCAGGTGTCGCGCGAGCTGTGCGCGGTGCTGCGCGCGCTGCGCGTGCGCGAGCGCGTCCAGCTGCGAGCCCCAGCGCGCGGCGGCCAGCGCCTGCTCCTCGAACCGTATGTGTGTGTGTGTGTGTCAGTAGTAAGATGTAAGGACTGACGGCGGCGGCGCCTGCTGCTCCAGGTGTCGCGCGAGCTGTGCGCGGTGCTGCGCGCGCTGCGCGTGCGCGAGCGCGTCCAGCTGCGAGCCCCAGCGCGCGGCGGCCAGCGCCTGCTCCTCGAACTGTATGTGTGTGTGTGTGTCAGTAGTAAGATGTAAGGACTGACGGCGGCGGCGCCTGCTGCTCCAGGTGTCGCGCGAGCTGTGCGCGGTGCTGCGCGCGCTGCGCGTGCGCGAGCGCGTCCAGCTGCGAGCCCCAGCGCGCGGCGGCCAGCGCCTGCTCCTCGAACTGTATGTGTGTGTGTGTGTGTCAGTAGTAAGATGTAAGGACTGACGGCGGCGGCGCCTGCTGCTCCAGGTGTCGCGCGAGCTGTGCGCGGTGCTGCGCGCGCTGCGCGTGCGCGAGCGCGTCCAGCTGCGAGCCCCAGCGCGCGGCGGCCAGCGCCTGCTCCTCGACCCGTATGTGTGTGTGTGTGTCAGTAGTAAGATGTAAGGACTGACGGCGGCGGCGCCTGCTGCTCCAGGTGTCGCGCGAGCTGTGCGCGGTGCTGCGCGCGCTGCGCGTGCGCGAGCGCGTCCAGCTGCGAGCCCCAGCGCGCGGCGGCCAGCGCCTGCTCCTCGAACTGTATGTGTGTGTGTGTGTGTCAGTAGTAAGATGTAAGGACTGACGGCGGCGGCGCCTGCTGCTCCAGGTGTCGCGCGAGCTGTGCGCGGTGCTGCGCGCGCTGCGCGTGCGCGAGCGCGTCCAGCTGCGAGCCCCAGCGCGCGGCGGCCAGCGCCTGCTCCTCGACCCGTATGTGTGTGTGTGTGTCAGTAGTAAGATGTAAGGACTGACGGCGGCGGCGCCTGCTGCTCCAGGTGTCGCGCGAGCTGTGCGCGGTGCTGCGCGCGCTGCGCGTGCGCGAGCGCGTCCAGCTGCGAGCCCCAGCGCGCGGCGGCCAGCGCCTGCTCCTCGAACTGTATGTGTGTGTGTGTGTGTCAGTAGTAAGATGTAAGGACTGACGGCGGCGGCGCCTGCTGCTCCAGGTGTCGCGCGAGCTGTGCGCGGTGCTGCGCGCGCTGCGCGTGCGCGAGCGCGTCCAGCTGCGAGCCCCAGCGCGCGGCGGCCAGCGCCTGCTCCTCGACCCGTATGTGTGTGTGTGTGTCAGTAGTAAGATGTAAGGACTGACGGCGGCGGCGCCTGCTGCTCCAGGTGTCGCGCGAGCTGTGCGCGGTGCTGCGCGCGCTGCGCGTGCGCGAGCGCGTCCAGCTGCGAGCCCCAGCGCGCGGCGGCCAGCGCCTGCTCCTCGAACTGTATGTGTGTGTGTGTGTGTCAGTAGTAAGATGTAAGGACTGACGGCGGCGGCGCCTGCTGCTCCAGGTGTCGCGCGAGCTGTGCGCGGTGCTGCGCGCGCTGCGCGTGCGCGAGCGCGTCCAGCTGCGAGCCCCAGCGCGCGGCGGCCAGCGCCTGCTCCTCGACCCGTATGTGTGTGTGTGTGTCAGTAGTAAGATGTAAGGACTGACGGCGGCGGCGCCTGCTGCTCCAGGTGTCGCGCGAGCTGTGCGCGGTGCTGCGCGCGCTGCGCGTGCGCGAGCGCGTCCAGCTGCGAGCCCCAGCGCGCGGCGGCCAGCGCCTGCTCCTCGAACCGTATGTGTGTGTGTGTGTCAGTAGTAAGATGTAAGGACTGACGGCGGCGGCGCCTGCTGCTCCAGGTGTCGCGCGAGCTGTGCGCGGTGCTGCGCGCGCTGCGCGTGCGCGAGCGCGTCCAGCTGCGAGCCCCAGCGCGCGGCGGCCAGCGCCTGCTCCTCGAACCGTATGTGTGTGTGTGTGTCAGTAGTAAGATGTAAGGACTGACGGCGGCGGCGCCTGCTGCTCCAGGTGTCGCGCGAGCTGTGCGCGGTGCTGCGCGCGCTGCGCGTGCGCGAGCGCGTCCAGCTGCGAGCCCCAGCGCGCGGCGGCCAGCGCCTGCTCCTCGAACTGTATGTGTGTGTGTGTGTCAGTAGTAAGATGTAAGGACTGACGGCGGCGGCGCCTGCTGCTCCAGGTGTCGCGCGAGCTGTGCGCGGTGCTGCGCGCGCTGCGCGTGCGCGAGCGCGTCCAGCTGCGAGCCCCAGCGCGCGGCGGCCAGCGCCTGCTCCTCGAACCGTATGTGTGTGTGTGTGTCAGTAGTAAGATGTAAGGACTGACGGCGGCGGCGCCTGCTGCTCCAGGTGTCGCGCGAGCTGTGCGCGGTGCTGCGCGCGCTGCGCGTGCGCGAGCGCGTCCAGCTGCGAGCCCCAGCGCGCGGCGGCCAGCGCCTGCTCCTCGAACTGCCGCGTCGCCAGCTGGTTGATCTGCTCCTCGGTCGTCGTCACGTTCAGGTTGCGCAGCGCCTCCTCCATCTCCTCCGTTTGTCTGTATGACCAAATAACAAGTCTACATAAAATAATAACTTACAAGTTATTATCAGATTTTGTCGAGGTGTCCGTCTAGTCTTCCTAAAAAAAGATACTGATTTAATTAATAGTTTATTGCCTACGTGTAACATGTAGACTAGTAGTGTAGACTGTAGTGTAATGTAGTAGATGTGGCCGCGGGCGCGGGTCACTGACCTCTGCGTGAGTTGGCCGACGTCGGCGTCCCGGGCGGCGGCGGCGGCGCGCACCTCGGCCGCGTAGCCCGCCTCGGCGCGCAGCACGGCCTCCAGCGCGGGCGAGTGCACCAGCTTGTGGTACATGGCCGCGAACACCTGACACAATACATTCTCCACTCCAAACTTGCCACTTTGGTATACCCAAGAGAATACTGCTAAGTTAGAAAAGAATAACTGTTATTGAATAGTAAATGGCAATATGCCATGCCTCTAATAAGAGCAGAGACACAGAATAACTAATAGTACTACCGTACAGAAAATTCACTCCTTCACAAAAGTCAGATTTAGGTATAAAATTATACCTATACTCGCCGCATGCAAGCAAAATTGAAACTTATAACCGTGCACGAACCGTGAATCTTCTTTGCGCGCCGCAGTTTTATGACCGAGCTGTGAGTGTCGGCACGGGTTGTCACTTGACAAATTTTTGTACCTATACCTACTGATTTATTATTTTTAAGATACATAAATATGTAGGAATTACAAACGTCGATTCTGTAAACATGAAATTTTTATCCGAAGATAGATTTTTTTTATAGAGATTATGTCTGATTCTCACGGAAGTAGGTATGCTACAGCCGTATTCCTTTGAAAATATGTCGGTCAGTTCCTAATAATTGTTTCTGGGCAACCAATATTCAATAAATTAAGGATGTTTATTTTAACTATTACTAAGTAAGGACCCGGGGTATGTTTGGACCCGGGGTATGTCCTTAAACTACGTCCGGACCTGGGTATGTCCTTAAACTATGCCAAAAAGAGAGGTATGGGCACTGCGAATGGCATCTCGCTAAGTGTGGTAGGGCACGTTCAGCGAATGTCATCGCTCAAATCTGGAGCAGAGCCCGACTGGGGAAGTACCTCCACCTTACAGAAAACCACAGCCAAATAGCACTAGACCCTACTCATAGTGTTGTGTTCCTGCTGGTGAGTAAGGTTGCCAAAGAGCTCAAAGAGGACCCAGTGTGTTGACGATGAGGGACCTTCTTGTTCCTTTAGTCGTCAACACAGTGAATCCTCCTTTTTGTAAAGGGTCGGCAACGCGCATGTGACGCCTTTGGAGTTGCAGGCGTCCATAGGTTACGGTAGCTGCTTACCATCAGGCGGGCCGTATGCTTGTTTGCCACCGTCGTGGTATAAAAAAAAAAAAAAAAAAAAAGTAAGGAGTTCGGGACCTTTCAATATCGTCCGGAATTTAAAAATGTTATTTCGGCTTCCTTGTTCTTCCGTTTATTCAGACATCTTTTATACGGATTAGATCGAGATTAAGGTTTCGAAGCCAATTGTGTATTTTCAATTTTGCGCGAGCGCCACGTGACACGATTATCGCGCGAGACGAGTGGCAGCCCACTGGCATACGCCTGCCCGGGAGGCGCGCCGGCCAAATATACCTAAACTGCGTAGTGAAAACCCCCTGGCAGAGATCTGGTCATAAGTTCGAGTCGGCCCCGAGGTTTTACCTGACTTTTTATTTTAAAAAGACCAGCTCTTAATACCTCCTCGTCAGAGGTGTCCTTCTGCTCCGCGAACTCCCGCACATGTTCCTTGAATCTCTTTTCCCAGCGTTTGACGGCCCCCTCCGCGCCGCCCTCTAAGCCCCCTCCTTCGCCCCCCCGGAGCGCCGCCAGCAGCCGCGCGTCGCGCTCGTCGTGGAACTTCTTGCTCTCTTCTGCTATGAACGTGGCTAGCTTTTCATTTAGCTCTGTTAACAAAGGATAAACTTAAATTACGTACAATAAAATATTAACATTAAGCCGCAACGTGACTAAGTGTTAGACGTGCGCGCCGCGTCAAAATTAGGAAGCGGCGCCGCGCCGACCTCTGACGGCTGGCGTGGCGGCGTCGCGCCGGCGTGAAGTTTTATTAATGCAAAAGTTAACTATTTTCTGGTTTTCCAAAAGCATTATGCTCGCACACTCGCTGTTTGTGTACATACTTCACTTGTTGTGTATTAATTAATTGCTTAATAATATTGACTACCATTTTTGCATGGCATTGGCACCTAACCTAACAAAAAGAGTACAGAAATAAAAAAAAATTATGCCAAAATTACGGCATACGGCAGCGGTCCCATTGCCGTACGTCCATACACTTTTTGGGCTCTTTTCCGTCAGTTTTTTGGATACGGCAATAATTTCAAGATTTTCCATAGAGATACGGCAAATTACAACACGAAACACGGCAACCCCAAAATGGCACAGGAACGACACTGGCCGGGCGATTTCTTGGGTGGTCGTGGCCACAGAGTATAAAGGTGCTCTTACACGGGCGATTTTTCGGGCAATTATTGCCTGGCTACAGTATGCCGAAATTAATGGAGCAATTAATTGAACAATTTCGAGCAATTGATAGAAACTGCGGCAATTGTTTCGGAATTGATTTCTCGAATTTCATCACCCTTAGCGACGAGGCCATTAAGTGGCTGACTGGTCTTAATCTCTACTTATAGTTGCTTTTGTTTCTCATGTATATGCCATACGATTAAATAAATTCAATTCGTCACTCATTCGGGCTACGTGGCCCGCCCATCGCCATTTCATTTTTTTTAATATGTACTACTAACTACTCCTGATCGCTCTCTTATGGTAGAGTGACGCATCTTTTGAACTCTTCTGATTTTAAAAATGCTTCTTTCCATGCTTCGTTGGCAGGAGGTTATCTTGTTTTTTATTCGATTCGTGAATTTCCATGTCTGGCAGGCGTATGTTAGAGATGGTAATAGAAAGGTGTCCATAACCTTCTTAATTTTGTTGGCATCTGACTTTTGAAAATTTCCTGCTGACTCCAGTACTTTTTCCATGCTCCTTTAACCCTTCGATCGACTTCCTGTTCGCAGCTTTCTTTTAGGAAAGATATTTGTTTGTTGAGTTGAGACTTTTTTGATGAGTTAGTCATAACTTTGGTTTGACTGAAATTGATTTCCAATTCTGCATGTATACTTGATTTTTGTAGTGTTAATCATGTAGTCCAGCTCTGCACTGTTTTCTGATAGCAGTACTAGATTGTCGGCAAACCTTAGGTGACTAATACATTTTCCATTTATGTTTAAGCTGACCCTCTTTCTCTCTCTTCCAGTTTAAATTACCTATGACCATTTCTAGCACTGCTATGAAGATTCTAGGTGAGAGTGGGTCCTCTTGTCTCACTCCTCTCTTGATTGGAAAAAGAGAGTTATCAGAGTTCGAGTATAAGTCTCAGATTATGATCTTTATATTCACTAAGTAGGTAGTAATAGTTGACGACATGTTGTATAATTTACTGTAAATTACCAATTGTTTTTTGGTATAATGATGCTACTGGTGGGAAACTTTAATTGGCTCTATGTTACTTTTTTTTATACCACGACGGTGGCAAACAAGCATACAGCCTGCCTGATGATAAGCATCTACCGTAACCTATGGACGCCTGCAACTCCAAAGGAGTCACATGTGCGTTGCCGACCCTTTACAAAAAGGAGGATTCACTGTGTTGATGGCTACAGGAACAAGAAGGTCCCTCATCATCAACACACTGGGTCCTCTTTGAGCTCTTTGGCAACCTTACTCACCAGCAGGAACACAACACTATGAGTAGGGTCTAGTGCTATTTGGCTGTGGTTTTCTGTAAGGTGGAGGTACTTCCCCAGTCGGGCTCTGCTCCAGATTTGAGCGAGATTTTGCTGAACGTGCTCTACCACACTTAGCGAGATGCCATTTGCAGTGCCCTTCCTTACCTTACTTACGAATATTGCTACATTATTATTATTAGCTGTTGGTTCCTCGAATAAATAAATAAATAAATAAATAAATAAATTAGAACTCAAAGCCTAATCTACTGATTAGCGCCCGCCACAGACGAGAGGATAACAAATATTTGGACAAATGCATGTACATACGTGTGTGTGGCATATATTTATAGCGGTTCTGGAGGATATTTTCAAGAAGATGGATTGGAATCGAAAAGGAATATGGATATCAAACAAAAAACTAACGCATCTGAGATTTGCTGATGACATAGCCATCTTTAGTGAATCTGCGTCTGCGGTATTTCCGGACCGATACGACCTTCAAACCTTCAAGAAAAGAGCGTATTCCCATCTTAAAGGCCGGCAACGCGCTTGTGACCCCTCTGGTGTTGCAGGCGTCCATGGGCGGCGTTAATTGCTTACCATCAGGCGATTCGTCTGCTCGTTTGCCTCCTATTTCATAAAAAAAAAAAAAATCAGCAAAAGACATGGAAAAAATGCTACAAGAACTAGACTTTGAAAGCAAAAATATTGGCCTACACATGAATGCATCTAAAACTAAAATCATGTCAAACTACAGCAAGAAGACTATCAAAATCGAGGAAAAACCGATAGATTATGTGGATGACTATGTATATCTGGGAAAATTAGTATCTTTCGAAACAAACAGTAATGAAAATGAAATTAATAGAAGAATAAACACAACCTGGAAGAAATACTGGGCACAAAAAGAAATTCTCAAAGGCAATTACAATCTTAACATGAAAAAGATCATAATGGACTCTTGCATTCTTCCAAGTTTGACATATGCATGCCAAACATGGGTTTACACGGAAAGAACAAAGAACAAAATTCTATCTTGCCAACATGCAATGGAAAGAAGCATTTTAAATTTATGAAGAATACAACAAAACAAGAAATATAGATATCCGCAAGAGAACAAAGATAATAGACGCCCTGCAGTTTAGTTTGAAAGAAAAGTGGAGGTGGGCAGGTCATATAGCAAGATATAAGGATCAAAGGTGGACAAATCTTGTAACCAAATGGCCAGGCCCAGCTGGAAAAAGAAGAGCGGGAAGGCAAAGAAAAAGATGGGCAGATGACATCGTACAGGCTGCGGGAAAAAAATGGATTGATGTTGCCACCGACAGAGAGAGGTGGAGACAGATGGAGGAGGCTTATACCCTTGGGGACCACTAATGTGGAAAAAAAGCTAAATAATAATAATAATAATGTATGTGTGTATGCTGCAATTGGTGCGTTACTATAAATGTAAAGTGTTCCTAAAGAAAGAGACAGGGCTGGCAGGATAGCCACTTATATAACTAGTATATTACAATGGTTGACCGAGTCTCCTATAAATGTTACCTACACAGTCACACTGTTTCTTAATTATAATATACTAGCTTTTGCCCGCGGCTTCGCTCGCGTTAAATTCGGGGTAACACGGTTCCCCTTTCCTGATTGCCCCCCGGAATGCTCCATACAAACTTCCAGCCCCCATTTTAGGGAAGTGGGGGGTTAGAAAGAGACAAAAAGTAGCCTATGTCACTCTCCATCCCTTCAACTATCTCCATTAAAAAAATCACTTCAATTCGTCGCCCCGCTTTGCCGTGAAAGATGGACAAACAAACAAACAAACAAACACACACACATACAGTTTCCCATTTATAATATTAGTATGGATATTATGTGTATTTGAAATGAATTGATATTTCGGAAACTGAGAACTGTCAAACGACCTTACAACAGTGACTGTGCGCTCGCGAGTTTTTAACACGAATTTAGTGAAATAGCCAGTTAATATGCAGTAAAACATTAGTAACTGGTTGGTGCCTATCTAAGGACGCAGTGATAATGTTATCCATACGTGGCTTGTGAGAACAGTGGAGTTATTAGTGCGGAAAATACGTGCTTGACATTTTTTTATATTTACATTTTTTTATACCTACCCTCATTCCCTCGCAGCGAAATTGTTTAGCCGAAGTGCCATATCTGTTGACATTGACATTGTCACATCTGTGTTGCCAGTGTAAACGATAATTAATCTACTTTAAAATGACCCCTATTAAAGCAAAGTGTGCGAAATGCAGCAAGATACCCAACGAAAAGAAACTGTCGGTAAAATGCGACCTATGTAAATGCCTACTATGCAGCGACTGCCACGGGCTATCCCCTACGGAAATAAGGGTGTTTGAGCTGAAAACTGTAGTCAGAGTAATGAGTTACCTATGTGCAAATTGTAAATCAGCCATGGTCCAGTTACCCATGTTAATGAAAAAAGTTGATGAGCTCACCGAGGAAGTGAAGCAACTACGCACTCGACAAAGTATGCTCACAATGGAGTCCACCATACAAGAGGTAGCTGAAAGAACATATAGAGCCCAAAACGTGATAATTTATGATATCCCGGACTCAACGAGCGCTGATGTGAATGAACGGAAGGAGCATGACCTCAAGGAGAGCTCGGCAATTATAAACAGTGTTTCAAATAAAGTGAGCTGCGCCGGGATCAAGACGTTCCGCCTGGGAGCCAAGGCTGACGGCAGCGGCGACGCGACTCCACGGCCCCTGAAGGTTGTAATGCGAAGCAAGGCGGACGCATTGGATTTGCTCCGAAATAAGAAGCTGCAGCGGCCTGCGTCCATCAAGGCGGGCCTGACGCCGCAGCAGAGAGAATACCTACAACACCTGCTAGAAGAACTAAACCAACGCATTACAGATGGTGAAATGGACATTACTATCAAATATATTCGGGGACGCCCAGCTATCGTGAAGAACAAGTCTAATTTAGTCTCGAACACCGTGGTGTAAATTAATCTGTATTGATATTCTGCTTCTATATTCTTAACTGTTTTTGTGTATTGTTTAGTTAATCAGAAAATCAGTTATTTTCTGATCTTACAGGACTCATAATTTTCTAACTCATGTAAAAAATTATTAATATGTCTAAAAACAACAAAAATTGTTACCTTAACTTGGGTGTTCTTAATGCGCAGTCTTTGAATACCGGCAGGGACGAATTTAGAGAAACTGTAAGAAATAATAATATTGATATTGCTTGCATTACCGAAACATGGCTAATACCGCATTCGGACATGAATATGTGT
Organism: Pammene aurita; assembly: GCA_947086415.1. Taxonomy (NCBI): domain Eukaryota; kingdom Metazoa; phylum Arthropoda; class Insecta; order Lepidoptera; family Tortricidae; genus Pammene; species Pammene aurita. Next base: position 437,269 of record OX352309.1, on the reverse strand, counting down.
AAAATACCTGGTTATCGTCTTTGGCATGTGCCGCGTAAGAACAGGATCGGTGGCGGCGTTGGCATATACCTTAGGTCTAATTTGAAATCGCGTTTGTTAGATTTGCCACCTTCGGATATAGAGCAAATGTGGGTCGAGGTTCAGCTGCGCAAACATAGGGTAGCAATTGGTGCATTGTATAGGCCACCTAATAGCAACCTCAACTCGTTTCTGAATTCACTTGACGATGTTCTGTCTATCTTTGTACCTTGTTACGATCATATAATTATAACCGGACATGTGAATCTACACCTGCTGATGCCTATGGGAGCAAATCAAATAAGTTTTATGAAACTGCTGCAGAAATACCAACTAATACAAATAATCAAGGAACCCACGCGTGTTACGGATACCAGCAAAACGTTAATTCACGTCATCTGCTGCAGACATGATTTTAAACCGACAGCCTTGTCAGTCACACATAACAAGGACCTAAGTGATCATGGGTTCATATATGCCCAGTTCCCTCTTTTAGTTTCAAAGCCACCAAGAACTATTACATACCGACCTATTAATACTTTCGACCCCGACACCTATAGTTGGGCTGCTTCTATAACACCTTGGGATTGGGTAACCGCAACCTGCGATGTAGACTTAATGGTTGACCGATTTAATAAACTTATTCTCGGCTTATTCGACCACTTTGCACCAGTAACTACTAAAACCTTCAAAGATCCGCCCACACCCTGGATTACTGATGTAATAAGAATAATGATGAAAGAACGGAATAAGGCCGGGCTAAAAGCAAAAAAATCTAATTGTCCTGAGAAGAAGCAAACGTACCAATCACTTCACAACTTAGTGACTTCGGCTAGACGTAGAGAAAAAACTGCATATATGACAAAAAAAGTAAATATACATATTCACAACCCTAAACAAATGTGGAAAGAGGTGAATAACATCTTAGGTAGACAGACACGTGACGAAATCCTAACTTTCGAGTTAGGTTAGTTCGAGACGAAAATAACTTTTTTATAGATTCCGTACCATCACCACTACAACAAACTCCATATGACGCTACGGCTCACGCTCCTGACTCACGATACGACACATTGCAACTGCATACTGTTTCAGAACACAAAGTCAACCACATAATCAATTCCATCAGCTCCAATGCTATTGGTAGTGACGGTGTCTCTATAACTATGATAAAGCTGACCTTACCACACTCACTTCCAGCAATAACAGCCATCGTAAACACCTCAATGTTAACTGGTAGATTCCCATCAGCCTGGAAGACATCCATTGTCAAACCTATTCCCAAAACCGCATCTCCAGAAACTTACGGTGACCTTCGCCCGATCAGCATTTTGTCGGTGCTCTCTAAAATCCAAGAGAAAGTGGTAAATGAGCAGGTGCGGAAGTACATGGAGAACAATTTTATATTGCCAGAAGCCCAATCTGGGTTTAGAAAACAGCATAGCACAACAACAGCCATCGCACATTTAGTGGACGAGACTTTAAAGGCTTCCAACGATGGACTGGCAACAATACTTGTCTTGCTTGATTTTAGTCGCGCATTTGACAGCATTTTGATCCCTGTCTTGCTAAACAGAATGAAAAGCTTCGGTTTTACTGAGTCTGTTTGTAGATGGTTTTGTAGCTATTTCTCCGACAGATACCAAATCGTCGAATGCCCGAATGCAGAAGGTATACCTACGCGCTCATTACCCAGAAAACTAGAGAGAGGAGTGATCCAAGGATCGATTCTGGGTCCGACACTGTATAGTTTGTACACTACAACCCTTCTGGAGGTGATTAAAAACTGCTCATACCACATGTATGCAGACGACACTCAAATAATGAAACATATACGCCCCACAAAAGCTGAAATCGAATTCGCGGTATCGCAAATCAATAGTGACTTGGATGCAGTAGCAGATTGGTCTGAGCAAAACGGTCTTATCATTAACCCCAAAAAGTCCATCTTCATAGTTTTAGGAACGAAAAAACAAATTGCTAACGTTCAGGGGCCAGAACTTAATTTGTGTATATCCGGGCTGCCTATAACTAAGGAAAAAGAGGTCAAAAATTTAGGCATCGTAATGGATGAGTCACTTTGTTTTGAAACTCCAAAATACCCAAATGTTATGGTGCCCTTAAATCACTGTACAAACTAAGACCCTACCTGACCCAAAACGTTCGCGAACGCTTAACTGACGCACTAGTTTTATCCCAGTTGGACTACGGTGACGTAATATATGGACCACGCTTAAGAAAAAGAACAGAACGAGCGGTTCAACGAGTACAGAACTCATGCGTGCGTTTCTGTCAAAATATCCCTCGCCGCTCTCACATAAGCCCTTACCTAAACCAATCAGGAAAACTAAATATGTCACACAGACGTAAGCTAAAGCTGGCGGCACTATGTCTTTTCTCTGAAAAAATCCGGTACCCCTCCATATCTCGCGCGCAAACTAGTGTGGAAGCGTAACCGAAGTGCACGGGGTTTGCGGGAGCAAAAAGAAATTACATTGCTTCCTCTAGTCCGGCTTCAGGCATTTAGGGGCAGTTTTCGCTATGCTGCCTCTAAATGTTGGAATAATCTGCCACCACCACTAATGAATTGCAAGTCCCTGGCGGTTTTTAAAAAACAATGTAAGGCTTTCCTACTGGACCTCCAAAAGGAGTTACTTTCACTTTTGGTTGACAGATGGCTAAACTTGAGTGATGTAACTGTTTAATTGTATCCCTATAGTTAAATTAGATTAAGTTAGATTAAGTCCCGGGGGTGGCAGAATAACAGCGTCCGTTGCTTGAAGGTGGTAGGGCCCTAGTGCCTTTAAGCCTTCTCGCACAGACATAAGCCGAGTCACTTTCCTTTTTAATAAGTTTAAGCATGATCTACTGTACTCTTATTATGTACTTATGCAATCTTATTAAATAAACGTCTTTTATTATTATTATTATATTGTTATTATTATTTTCTGTACAATTGTACTTTTTGGTGTCCATAGGGGCTCAACTGTACAATATGTGACATCGAGTTCAGGCTTCATATTTTTTTTGTAACTTCTACTTGCCAAAAGACAACTCCTCACCAAATTTTAAGTTGCGGAAACGCTTGCTTTGCGAGATAAAAAATAATCAAAGTTCCATATAAAATCCCGATTTTACACCGCCATGACACAATATTTTGCGTTTCGTTAAACGTGTTGAGAAAAACTAAAACGTGATGATTTGTTTTATGTTCAGTTTTTACATAAATACAGTTTTTTCGACTTATTTGTGTACAATAATAGTAACATGATATTTATTCAATGATTCTATTAATTTATAAGCATTATTTTGTGGAAATTTGTTGATTAATAATTATCAAAAATGGTACGATTTTACTAAAACGCGTAAAACAAAACGCAAATAGAATTGGCGGTGTCCGCGGGCGGGGGATACGACATGACACTTTGTAGGAACTTTTTAGGTTAGTTTCAGACAGACTCTAAGGTACGTTGGTGTAGGTACGACGACGAGCGAAGCGAGGAGGAGTGTTAGGCAGAACTGCGACCCTACTGCGCGCGAGCCGAGCGAGCGAAGCGAGCGTGCCGCGGCAGCGGCCGGCGAAGCGCCAGTACCTAACACTATCACACTCCCCCCCCACCTCTGCAAAATATTGTGTCATGGCAGTGTAAAATCGGGATTTTATATGGAACTTTGATTATTTTTTATCTCGCAAACCAAGCGTTTCCGCAATTTAAAATTTGGTGAGGAGTTGTCTTTTGGCGAGTAGAAGCTACAAAAAAAATATGAAGCCTGAACTCGATGTCACATATTGTACAGTCCTTCCAAGTCGTGAGTCCCTGAGATTATTGCATAGTTGTCATAAAATTAACCTGATAAGTGATAACTGTAGGGGCGTAAACATTGAATCAGCAACCACTCACACACATTTGTTAAAAATAAGGGATATATGGCTGCGCCATGTAAACTAAAGTTCAACCACACCCTATAGACACCTTACACCGCCAGCTGAGTACTGCAATCAGAAGCTAGAACAAGAAATGCACCGACCGTTTTCCAGATAGACGGGCACGTGAAACATGGCCATGGCCCGCTGCACGAGCTCGCGGCCGCCGCCGCGCTCGCCCGGGACCCGCACCGGCACCTCCAGGTGGAACAGCACCTCCTCGTTCGTGCACGTCGGGTACGAGAACTTGAATGTTTTCGTCGTGTGTTCCTTCGCTTCCCCGGTCATTTTTGTTTGATTACTGTCAGTGGGGCGTCAGCGGGAATAGCCGTTAAACGGTTTCACAGCATACGTAAACTATATTGAACTTTGTTGGATCATTTTGAGATTAGTTGTGAATGTGAATTAAATTATACTAATAAGAATAAAAATTAATAACGATAACAGCATCGACAAACAACCTGGATGACAGAGGACGTGACAGTGACAGACACTGAAACCGACCTGACAATGACAGATATGGGTGCGGTCAAATATTATTTCTTGTAATCTACTAAATACTTCTAAATTAAAAAAATATGATATATTTGTACTATTATGTTTGATATAATAAACTTAATGTAGTGTTTTTATAAAAAATGATTTTATTTGGTTTATTTAAGAAAGTCATCGTTATAAAGTCAAAACTCTATTAACTATACGTAATATTATTTTGTTTCGTTTCGGAACGTAGTCTAGATTTAAAAATGAGTGCGTTCAGGATAACATATAATGAGTTCACGATAAGTGGTGACTTGGTGGCACCTTGGTGGTGACGATAGGCCGTAGGAATCAGAGAGTTTTATAGAGCTTTATGGTAGGAATAAATCTATTCATCATCAATCATCATCATCACCAACCAGTAATACGTAATCCTCCTACTGCCACGATGCTATTATATTTTAAATTACCTAAAGGGGACAGTACTTCTTACCAAACTATATTGAACCATGTGTAGTGTAGGCATACTAGGCATGACGAATGAATCCATGTTATATGTAATCAGCGCCGGTCCGAGCTCTCGATCAGGGTAGAGCGAAATTGGGTTCTGGCGCCCTTAGTTAGTAATGAAAATGAAATAACAATGTCCTTCAAATTCTACGTTTATACCACACATAAAGCTTTATAAATGGAGTACGCTTCGCCTCATCTTTCCAAACAAAAAAGTCTGCCAAAATCTGAGGGGGGCGAGGTAGCACGCATGTGAAGTTTTCAAGTCAAAGGTACATCATTGTCGGTTGTTAATACAGTTTATTTCTAAATGATTTTTTATGGCAGCAACGCTTTATTGACAACCGACAAAGATGTACCTTTGACTTGAAAACACCAAACATATTTGATATATTATTTTTATACTTCATAACACTAAATGGAGCAATAGATAGTCGACTGTACAAATGTTGACATATGGTTCATTATTGGATGGAGTCTTTGGAAATGTCAAACAAAAAAGCCAAGGATCATTTAATTTTTTGATTGTAATTTCAAACAAAATATAGAAGACAGCAATCCTTAAGCGCGTTAAATATGGAGAAGTGTCAAACGTCAAATAGTTACTGCCCGTCAGAAAGAAAACGATTGTCTTTGAATCGATTCTGTAAACGAAGCTTGATTTTCGATTTAGGTTAAATCTTTTATTATGAAAGTAATGATAAATAAAGTAAAACTGTACTTACATCTGAAATGGTATTTCATCTTTTTGTAAACTAGACGAAATATAACATTTTTTTACATCCAAAAACAGCGCATAAGGGCATTTTCACGGAGCTTATTATCATAGATGAATATGTATATCATGCTATGGTCTCTTAGAACTTTGACAGGAGCGTTGATATTTTTATACTTTCTGCGCCATCTACAAACTGCGAGCTACTTGTGATTTTGGTTTTTCTAAAGTACGCTAGATAGCGCTGTGCAGCATGTGACGGCTGTGTTGCTGTTTGAAAAACATAGAAGTTTTAAATATTCTGGGTTTAAGTTTTGTTAAATTAGTTTATTATTGAAACATGCTTTTTTTTATGCATTTTATTATTTAATTACGGTTAAATAGTGCAATAGTTTGTTTCTTCACGACTTACATAGATTTTTAAAACACTAGTAGAAAGTAGTAGATATTGTGGCAACATTTGTGCTACATAAAAAAAATCGGGATCATGATGGCGGCGAAGTCAAATTTTATTTCTTTCTTTTAGCGCAAGCTTTGAAGATAGTGACAGTTGTCTAAAATAATTAAATAGTTTTTGGGTGCAGGGTAATTATTATATGAATTATCGTATAAAAATGTCGCCTCCAAATTGCTGCGTGCTCTTGTGCAATAATCAACGAGGACAGGGCTAGTATAATATTATTTTTCTATAATCAATCTGCCAAGAGCGTGGACCGGATCAACTTAACGAAAAATGATGCTTGTTTCAGGAATTCAAATGCATGCATTCCCAAATCCCACCAATCTCAGGAACCCTTCAGAACTTGAAAGGTTCCGAACGTGGGTAATAAGGATCGGTGGAAATATTGTGGGCAAGGCGGACACGGCGATCTACAATAATGCGCGGGTATGCCATCCCCATTTTGAGGCCAAATATATTTACCCCAATGGGCGCCTCAACCGCTTGGCTATCTATACCAACGCTTCATTTACCAGGTTAGTTTTAACGCTATAATGTAATCAGCTTAATTAGAATCACCATCATCATAATTCTTCTAGCGTTCGTCTTGTTGCGGTTTTTTTTGCTACGGCTCTGAGCCTGGGTACCGTCGGCAACCAAAACCTATGAACTAGCGCGACTGCTAGTTTTTACCCAGAAGGAGGTCCGATTTCCTCACGATATTTTCCTCCAGAAAAAAGCGACGGGTAAATCAAATTATATTTTGTACAAAATTAATAAAAACGCAGTCGAGCCGGGGTTTGAACCCGAAAGCTCTGGATTGAAAGTCAGACACCTTACCGTCAGGCTACCAGCACTTCAGTGTTCGCTATAAGGATGTGCATGACTAAATTAGAGAAATTAGGATTGTTCCCATTAGTGTCAAAGCTATTGAGGCTATGGGATCAGGTATCATTGTGTTTATACTATACTTCGTTTTTTTTTTGAGATTTAAAATTGAGTAAACATAGAAACAGTAGTTACCAACCTGTTCTAAATGTTCAATTTAAACACACTGCAAACACACCAACAAACGATTAGTTAACATGATTAAGAGTTCACATTTGTGAATAAATAATAACAATTTGCAGATTAAATAATCTAACACAACAATAAAAACACAATTTCGTTTTGATTATCACGTAAGAGATACGTGAAAATTTAAAAATAGACAGTGAAGCATGTACGTTCTAAAACGCAAACTAAGGGTCTCCCCAAACCTATCGACGCGGATTCGGCAAAATCCGGTGGAAAAAAGCTTTATGACCACGCAATAAGAGCTAACAATGCACGGTTCGACTCGGCTCGGCTCGGCCGACGCCTGCCGACGCGTCGACGTCTTTTTCGCTCTTATTGCGTAGATATAAAGCTTTTTTCCACCGAATTTTGCCGAATCCGCGTCGATAGTTTGGGGAGACCCTTAACGTCTAGTTCTTTATCAGTATTCACGAAAATTATTAATTGACAATCATAATATGCACTTATTAATAAAATTTCGTAAACAAAAGTTCTTCTAAACGATATTTAATCGTTTTATTATATAATACTAAATAATAAAATAATTGTCTTAGGTGATGGTAAAAGATTTGTTGGACTACGAGGTGGCTTTTGTTGTTGTATGCCCCTCGGGCCTGCCTCTGATTGCTCCATAACCCTCCAACCAATCGCACAATAATAGAACAAGCAAATACCTTTACTTCAATAAGAATCACAATTAGCTTTAACATTAAAAACTATCCAGATATGTCTGAGAGATACGAATGACAGATGACGCGAGAAAACATTTAAAAATCGAACCATCCGTCTCGAACCTCTTCTTCTATAGGTTTTTTATTGTGCAACATTTACAAGAACATTAATGGCCTGTTTCACAATCTCCAGTTAAAGCATATCTGTCAGATAAATGTTTGCTGTCCTTTTCTTTTATATGACTGGAGAAAAGGATAGCAATAATTTTAACTGGCAGATAAGTTTATCTGGAGATTGTGAAACAGGGTCTTAAAGTTTTAAAATTAAAATAATTCCAACAAATAATTACTATCAAAATATTGTTAAACAATATAACATGCCTTTACTATAAATACAAATATATTTAGTATGTTTAATGACGGCGTAGGCACTCTGACAGATGTGACATGTATCTTGCCTGATAAAGAAACCTGTACATCGTTCTGTCAACTTTTTTCTAATCTCATCGATCTCATCATCATCATCTGAATCGATTTGAACCAAGGTTGATAAAGGTGGGAGTTCAGCACAAAATAAAGTATACTCTTGACCCTGACCATAAATATGGTAAATATAATCTCTGTATGTATGTTCTTTTTAGGGTTCTTATAGGAACCCTTATAGTTTCGCCATGTCCGTATGTCCGCGGCTTAGCTCAGTGACCGTTAGTACTAGAAAGCTGAAATCAAATAGTCAAAAAGTCAAAAAAGTCAAAAAAGTCAAAAAAGTCAAAAAAGTCAAAAAAGTCAAAAAAGTCAAAAAAGTCAAAAAAGTCAAAAAAGTCAAAAAAGTCAAAAAAGTCAAAAAAGTCAAAAAAGTCAAAAAAGTCAAAAAAGTCGAAAAAGTCGTATACAGGTCACGATATAAAATCGGAATTGCGAGTTATTTCATTTTTATAGGTTAAAAAGGCGTTCCCGTACTGAACTTTTAAGTCCTGTTACTCGTGTGTTCTGAGTATGTTCTATAAATATCTTGCAGATGTGCCACTGCCAATGGATGTGGCCTTAGCAGGAGTCAGTAACGTTGTTCCCGTGTCTACTGTATCTTCTGCAAAGCCTACGCCTGTTCAAGGTAAGACATGAAATGATATTTTTATTTAAAAATAAACATGTTTTTAATTTAAGCCTAAATCTAAACTATATCACAATTAAAGTCTCCATGCTTATAGAAAAAGTAGCTTGTTAAAAGTTGGATTGTTTTAAAAGTTTGTCCTCCATAAACTCTTGGATGGAATAGTAAGCTTTTTTTAATAGAAGAAACTTCAGCTTAGTTTTGAAAAGGTGTGTTTCTTCAACACAATTTCATTTTGAATTTGGTAGCATCATAATTTAATTTAAAAATATAAGTAACTGTCAAATTATACCTATTTATAATAATATTTTTTCAGGTTTTTGGAATCCGAAGCTCCAGTATCTACGGGTTAGCAGGGAAATAACTCCAATGACTTTAGGTATTGTTGCGTAAACATTTTAATTTTATTATCTCCATAATGGTGGACAGTGTGGACACTAATAATAATTTAATACTAATTTAAAAATTTTAAAAATAAAAATAATAATTAATAATAATAAAATAATTTGTTTAATAATTTGTATTGTAGTAATAAATAATTTGTTTTTATAAAGGCCCCTCTGGCATGTGCAAACACTAAATTTGTTTAATATTTAATATGTGGGTAGGTTTGCATATTGTGATAGTTTTTGAACGGAGGTAATTGTACATTTTCCTCAGTCGACCCGTTGACCACGAACGCTGTAAAGTGTTTGAAACGTCGGGATGTAATTTAAGCTCAGTACACGCGATAAAATCCGTTTTTAATTGTTTTATTTTATTATCTCATTTAGATATACATATATTAGGATCAACACACACGACCACAGTCAGATTTGTATAGGTAACGAGTGCTGATAACAGATCTTGATATTACGGTGATTATATGTGTCATTTTCAACTAAAAGGTACATCATTGTTGGTTGTCAATAAGGCGTTACTGCCATAAAAATTCATTCATTCGTATAAAATGACCTGTTGTGTGACTTTTGCTATAAGTAAAGGAGCTTTTTGGCAATCTATCCTCAAGACTAACCTTTTTCAAAAGCGATTGCCATCTGGACTTTAAACTAATTCAAACCCAGAGCTTAACTAGACCTTATTGTGAGAAGTTTGGTTTCCTAACGATGTTTATTTTTACTGGATTCCTAGTAACTAGCGAATTATCCGGAATACGCTGCCGCTGGTTTAATTTTAATACCGCATTTACATTCAGCCGAATTGAGCAGGGAAGTGGGAAGGACGAGTGTGTAAACATGATACTTTTCATGCCACTGCTATTGCCACTCGCGCTGTCCGGCGCTCCCCTAAATGGCGTTTTTTTTTTGTGCGAAGTCAAAGGACCGGCAGCGCGAGCGGCAGTACGTGTTTACAATTACATTCTCCTCCGTCGCTCAGTACTCGTCGAGCACCTGGAGGATCGCAAAAGACACAACGCGGCCGCTGTAATTATTTCAACGTCTGCCATTGCCGAGACTTGAAAGCGAAGTGAGTGGTAGGGCAGTATGTAAAAACACACTCCTCTCGATCCTGCTGCAGCAGTATTTAGGGAATTAATGCCGGCAGCGCGAGGGGCAGCGACAGGGGCTGAATGTAAATGTCGGATAACGAAGCGCTTTGTTGGTTCTTTGTGACTATCAATTTCATTAGTATGATCGAATGTCTACGGCAAAAGCCGGCTTGAGCGACGCCTTTTACTGTGCCTCTTTTTGTGTACTGACTTTAATGATTAATCTCATAAAATAACACTATGGTCGTGCACACATAGTTTGGTACAAAAATCGACTAGATTTATTAGATCGTAACTGTATGTACAATAATTCTCTACTTTTATGTTCTAGGTATACCTAAGTCGGCTTATGAACCCACCAGAATACGGTGATGTAGCAACATAAAAGGCTGGAGCCCTATCACTTCAAGAAGAATGTATATACATTCATAGTGTACAATATTGTACACTTACTTTCTGTAAATTACGATATATATGTATGATTGTACCTTCCTACGCATCGTTATTATTGTCAACACCAATAAGACTTAAACTTTCACGGCTTTTACGTATTATGATTATTAACTAAAACGGAACTAAATTGCGTATATTAACTTAATACTTACCTCCGATGTTTCGAGATCAATTATTGTTTTTGTGGTACCGGAAAAAATACCATAAATAGGTATATCAGATTTGCGTAATTAAATTTTTGTCGCCACAATTAGGTAACATACTAGTAAAATAAAATTTCCCTGTACCTAGATTTATGTCAATTGTTAATTGTGACTGAAGGTACATTTCCACCAAGTATTGTGGGATAGGTCACGTCAAATAATAGAAGAAAAAAAATTCCTCGCAATAATTTTCTTTCTGTCTGTATGTCTGCTTACTAGTTAATTGATATATTGTTAGTATAAGAAAGCTCAAATGACCCCGCAGCAAACATAGGGAAAAAGTGGTTTCAGTCAAATCTCGCGAAATTTTAGTACAATGTAGATTCGAGTCTTGATTATTTTTTTATAAGGGCACAACTCGCTCAGAAGTATACTTTCAGAAATAATCAATAAGTATTGTTTCATACAAAACATATGTAACATACCAATTTTTCGTTCTTTGCTTTTGTATAATATAAATAACTAACAAAATGCGATTTCAACATAACAGAAACGTTATTAAGATCATATTTAACGCCAGTAAGTATCAATGTGGGTCATTTCAAAGTATCGATTTTAAGAAACACGTCATAGAAAAATAATAATATAAACTTGATTATTTCTGACAGTGTACTTCTGAGGGAGTTGAGCCCTTATAAAAAAATAATAAGGAGACCTGAATCTACATCATACTAAAATTTCATGCGATTTGACTGAAACCACTTTTTCCCTATGATTGCTGCGGGGTCCTTTGGTATGAGTGTATGTATTATTATTAATAATACATACACATGATCTTATTAATTAACCTAAGCTGCTACCGTTCTTAAGAAAGGCAGACGAGTCGTCCTTCTGGTGTTTTTGCTAATCTCAGCCGAGGTCGGTCGACGATATTTTAGCAACAGTAATGTTTCCAGTTACCATTCGCGTCGAAACCGGCCGGATTGTTTACAACGCCGATAGAGATAACTGGTCGTATCTAGCCGCACGTTATCAAAATGTGGATGAGACCAGTCTAATTAAGTTGGATATCGGCCTAGATATGCATCGTAGACTTCTAGAAGAATAAATGAAAGATTTCAACATAACAGAAACGTTATTAAGATCATATTTAACGCCAGTAAGTATCAATGTGGGTCATTTCAAAGTATCGATTTTAAGAAACACGTCATAGAAAAATAATAATATAAACTTGATTATTTCTGACAGTGTACTTCTGAGGGAGTTGAGCCCTTATAAAAAAATAATAAGGAGACCTGAATCTACATCATACTAAAATTTCATGCGATTTGACTGAAACCACTTTTTCCCTATGATTGCTGCGGGGTCCTTTGGTATGAGTGTATGTATTATTTTATTAATCACACCGACAAAGTTGTAAAACAAAGTGGTTTTGTTTGGGTACCTCCCGTACACATAAACTGGGGGTGAATTTATTCAGTTCAACAAGTATTTTGTGAGATCTTTCAAAAATAATATCGTCTAAGATAGGTTCATTTTATAACTGCTATCAGGAAATGCCTAATTTCTAGGCACCACAGCACCATGTCTGTCATTACATTAAGGTTAATATTTAAATTAGCTTTTCAAATTAATATATTTAGGTATAATATAGTATTTACGAAACCTATGGCCCAACAGACTCTTGGCCGGTTTTTAGGTTTTTGTCAGATATTAAGTTATATGTGGGTATAACAATTGTGCATAGTATGTACCTAATGAAATATAATGATATGTACAATAAATATTGTATGCATTTGACATAAACTTAGTTTTATTTACAGGACGTCCAAACTTAGATTTCCCGCCGAAAGGCTGTCAGGAAGGGGCGAGGGGGACGAGGTCTACCCCCCCCCCATCCCTCCCTCCCCCCATACTCTGTAAACCCCTTCCCCCGTTCCCCTGTAACGTGATCAAATGTAGCACTATGAAACTAGATGGTGGCACTAGCTGCTGCAAGTACGAGCCGTAGAGTTGCCTATCTATCTCAGTTATATACATATTCATCTATGATGTATAAGTTAAAAGTTAAAGTTCCACGTGACGTCACATTTCAGTACAATTTTTAGTATAATGTGACGTCACGCGGAACTTTAACGGGCTATATCTTCACCAATTTTTGTTTGATTGACAAAATAAAAAATACGTGTCCAATATTTTTTGATAATCTAACTGACGGACTAAATAGAATTATATTTTTTTTACCCAGGAAAGTACCCAATTCCTCAACCATTACTACAAGTATCCCGTAAGGCCATTAATTATAATACTCTGCACATAATATATTTAACACTTGTAGCAAAACCAGAGTAATATATATATATATATATATATATATATATATATATATAATCTCATATAATCAGAAAGGCTAAATTATTTCCAATATAAGGTTGGTGTGTATGTTGTACCATGCACCAACTTGAAATACAGTATTACACGTTTATATATTTAAATACATTATTAGGTACACGGTAACAAGGTACACACCAATAAATTTTATTTTATTAACCCTCAATATTATTTAGAGGTGAGTAATCAATATTACACTTAACTTGGTTCTTGCTGGTTAGAAAATTATATAGAACGTTACGTTTCCGGCGCCTTTATTTCGCGCCTTTCAAGATCAAAAGCAGCGAGTCACGCCTAAAAAAAAACAACGGGTGGCACTCCGGGAGTGCCGGCAGAAGTGAAAACTTGAATATTAACTTTGTGCATTTTTGATGTTTTGGAATGGTTAGGGAATAATTTTGCAAGAATTTTATGTGGTAAAATACAATATTCATTTATTGCGCTATCGTACACAAACTTGACAATTTATATTACATAAAAAATTCACAGATTTCGTGCCTCACACGACAATCGAGCACATTGGAAATGAATCTACGGAAGTCGAAAAAATATTGTCGCTGAGCGACGAGAAAGTCGGGATAAGGAAAATGTTATAAAATAAAACTACGACGTTGAATGATAATTATTTTATTCTTAGATTCACATAAGAATCCTCGACATAACGCCTGTGAACCAGAGTTGGGCAAAAATTAACGTGATTGAAACTAAAGTAAAAAAACCGGCCAAGTGCGAGTCTGACTCGCGCACCGAGGGTTCCGTACAAACCTATAACAAGCAAAAGTTGTAGTATGTTTATTAGTTATTACTAATTTCAATTTAATACCTCTACGCGTTTACGAGGAAAAAGGTAGTAAGTTAAAAATTTAAAAAAATATTTTTTGTATAATTTTATTAAAAATTTCTACTTTTCGTAATTTTTCCTTTGTCTGTGCTATATGAAGTTTCTTCGTGCCAAGTTTCAAGTTTCTGAGTTTACGGGAAGGACCCTTTAGGTTTTGAGTTTCTTGCGAGTACTCAGTTTCAAAATATGCGACTTAAATTGCTATTTCTTTTGATTGCGTTGACATAAAAGTTTGGTTTTGCTACATCTGAAAGGTCCTATAGCCCTGAGTATTTGACATGAATTTCAATTTAATACCTTTACGTGTTTACGAGGAAAAAGGTAGTAAGTTTAAAATTAAAAAAACTATTTTTTGTATGATTTAACTAAAAATCTCTACTTTTTGTAATTTTTCCATTGTCTATGGTATATGACGTTGCTTCGTGCAAATTTCAAGTTTCTGAGTTGACGGGAAGTACCCCGTAGGTTTTGCGAGTGCCGAAAAACTCTAAAATTTGCAGCATAAACGACTGTATCTTTTGATTACGTTGGCTTTTAAGTTTGATTTTTTCACAGCTCGAAGGGACAATAGACCTGAGTATTTGATATAAATTTCAGCTTGATACCCCCACGCGTTCCTGAGAAAAATGGTCTTGACAGACAGACAGACAGACGGACAACAAAGTGATCCTATAAGGGTTCCGTTTTTTCTTTTCGAGGTACGGAATCCTAAAAATGAGAGCGTTACTCATAATCATATGAACATGATTACGAATTCAATCATGAGCTTTCTAATCTGATTGACCACCGACATGAGTAAATCATGTCGATTTTTAGTTTCACTCATGGTTAGCTGAAGTGATTACATTAGTAACACAGTATGCTTAGTTAAACTAACGATTTAGTTGATTAGATGATTAGATTTTGATTAGATTTTGCGTAGCTACTAGCTCCTTCAGTTTTTTCCCTGACGAAACAGAGGCGGTACCTAGGTGAGTATAATATACATTTAGGATAAATGGCTATTTGTGACAATATTTCTAAAGGTATCATTTGGCGGTTGGCGCTTACGTCTTAAGTTGTATAGTGCAGATTCAATATTGAGCAATAAAAGCATAAATGCCAGTGGCAAATGTTACCTTTACCAAAATATCGACAATTTTTTTGTTAGTTTTTGGTATGTGTACAAATGAATGCTCCCATTTAACTTTGAAACGGCCTGTTCGGTTTTATTGAGTTTTCGGCTACAGTTAAGGCAGCTATCACACAGCTGCGGTTTCCACATGCACTTTTCATTTTCATTTTCATTTTCATTCTCATTCTCATTCTCATTCTCATTCTCATTCTCATTCTCATTCTCATTCTCATTCTCATTCTCATTCTCATTCTCATTGTCATTATCATTCGCATTCTCATTCTCATTCTCATTCTCATTCTCATTCTCATTCTCATTCTCATTCTCATTCTCATTCTCATTCTCATTCTCATTCTCATTCTCATTCTCATTCTCAGTCTCATTCTCATTCTCATTCTCATTTTTATTTTCATTTTCATTTAGGATAATGAAAATTTCTACATATGTATCTGGTTCAATATGTGAAATTCAGAACAAACGCCTTATTCAAGTAATAATATAAATCAGCTTAAGAACACTCTAATCATACATTCGTCAATCACATTGAACAAGTTAGTTGATAAGCGTTAATTTAGTTTCAATCAGCGCCCGTCGTTAATGATTTACTCATGGCGAAATTACTTGATTGTTTTGTGTTATGATTTAATCAGCAATTATTCAATCAGCGATGATTAGTAATCGATCACCGATTTTAATCAAGTGTGCCCAACTCTGCTGTGAACAAACAAATTGAAAAATTTTCACACCCATATCGAAGTTTGAATAATTGTCGCCGTGGTGCCTAAGTATACATATTTCATTTTTAGATTAAAAAGCAGGATATAATAATGTTCAAAGTACAAGAAAATTATTACATTACAAATCCGTAGTCAACTCGAGAAATGGTAGCCACATAGCTAAATAATTTTTAAGCAAAAAAAACGGACTTCTTCAATGGGGGAAGCCGGTGAAGGATTATTGTAGATGGTGCACTCTATACAATGAAATAACTTGCTTAACAAACACAGCGAAGAGGACAAATCGTCAAACGTGAACTATGCGTCGTTGAAGACTTCCTTTCTCATTTTACATTTCACATGTTTATGGCATCAGCCGCAGTTCCACTTCATCAATATGTCAAAGTTTTCAATGAAAATGCTTGATTTGTTGATTTAAATACAAAAATCACTTTATGTATGCCTTTAAGATTTGAGAAGTTTGCCATCATCAGAACTTAGCTTGACGAAAATTTGTCCTGAGAATCTAACTTGCTTAACAAACATAGCAAAGAGGACAAATCGCCAAACGTGAACTATGCGTCATTGAAGAGTTCCGCTCTGATCATCATCAGCAGTTCCACTTCATCAAATGTCACTCTTTTGAATGAAAGTGCTTGATTTGTTGATAAAAATACAAAAATCACTATGTGTATGCCTTTAAGATTTGAGGAGTTTCCTCGATTCCGCATGTATCCCATCATCAGAACTTGAGCTTTACGAAAATTTGTCCTGACAATCTAACTTGTTTAACAAACACATCATAGAGGAGAAATCGCCAAACGTGAATTATGCGCCGTTGAAGAGTTCCGTTCTGATCATCATCAGCAGTTCCACTTCATCAAATGTCACTCTTTTGAATGAAAATGCTTGATTTGTTGATAAAAATACAAAAATCACTATGTGTTTGCCTTTAACATTTGAGGAGCTCCCTCGATTTCTCATGGATCATGGATCGCATCACAACTTGAGCTTGACGAAAATTTGTCCTGACAATCTTACTTGCTTAACAAACACCGATGTGTGTTCGATAAGAGGAGGAATCTCCAAACGTGAACTATGCGTAGTTGAAGAGTTCCCTTCTGATCATCATCAGCAGTTCTGCTTAATCAAATATCACTGTTTTGAATGAAAATGATTGATTTGTTGATAAAAATCACTACATGTATGCCATTAACATTTGAGGAGTTCCTTCGATTCCCCATGACGGAGTTATGGAGTAACAAACATAAAAAAAAAACAAAATAAAAAAAATATACACGCCGAATTGAGAACCTCCTCTTTTCAAATCTTGAAGTCAGTAAAAAAAAATTTATGTGAAAAATGTCGTTCTGACTTTTTTCAAAAAGGTTAGGCTACAGGGCAGACCATTAACCCGATCGTCTTTTTTTTAGGCTTAAATTGACAATATTTCAAAATTTCCAAATTTTATAAATCGAAAATCATTTCGAGAAATACATTTGTAGAAATCACCAAAATATGTGAACCGGAAAATGACGTCACACGGCTGATTCAATACTACCACTATGAAAAAACGTTATCTTCCGGGTTTCCGTTTGACAACTTTGACAATTACAACACTACTGACAGTAACAGGACAGCTGACAGTTAATTCATTCAATTCGAATATTTGCTTGTAATTTACGTTTCCTTGGATTAATTTAATTATCTACGTGTTGCGATTTGTCACGGACTCTGGACTGCTTTTTTCCACGACGACCACAACTCGCTTTCTAACAGACCCCGGATTGCATTCTTCAACGACGACTACGATTTTCGCTTTTTCACGGATCCCGGATTGCGTTCTTCTACGACGACCTGACGATGGAATTCAGGGAATCCTCGGAAAATACCCTGGTTGGGTATTGACCAATACCTCTACAACGAAACGGACACGAGAAACTCAGAAAGATTTGTCAAAGCTGACAGCAGGAGCTTGCCGCGTGTGAGTTTTTGCAAAGCTCGGATAAATATAATTTGCCTGGCACAAGAGGTACCGAAGCTTCGTTATCTTCGCGGAGTTCTTATGTACAAACTGGCAAAGGCCTTTATTAAGTGCAGCCTCATGTTCCTTTACTATTTGTAAACGAAAACAGTATAGAAGTGATGCTGACGTCCCAAATCTTCAAGAGTTTCTCCAAGAAGCCAACAATCATAAAATGGATGACTGTTTGTGCTTCTCCAAACGGAATCTGTGACGATTTGGCTTTCAAGTTGAAATGTCCCTTTACAGATAAAACTGAGAAATTATATCAATTAAAATGTCACGAGCCAAAGTTGTTTTGGATTGTGGTAAATAAATTACATTTTATAGGAAATAAAGTACTTATTTTATTAGTATGGACATTTGTCATTTTTAAACCTGTATCCTAAGTAGGTCCTTAAGTACTTTCTGATGACTTGTCAATAATAAGTAAAATATCTTTCCTGTACTTAGAATGTTACTACTGGAGAAGTAAAATTCACCATGTGTTAATCAGGGGAGAAATAAAAGGTATATTATAATAAAATTATTTTAATTTCGTTCAGTTATTCATTAGGCTGATACCTTCATATACCTAGCACATCTGTGGTGGAAACGTGGCCTACTAAAATATACATTCTCACACAATATAATAAACAAACCAACATAATGACACACATCGGCGCAAGAAAAACAAGGTTATTACCCATGGTACCACAGCTTTTGTACCACAGGGGGACCACGGGTAATTATTTTCCCCGTGGACCAACCCCTATTTTCCCAGTAAGGTCTAGAACGGTTATAGGTAGGTTAGGTTCGTTAGTTATCTTCTAATGGCCGAAGGCCAAACCGCATAGAAACAGGAGCCCCGCGGGAGCGGGGCTCCGTCGACATTGCTGACGTAAAGATAAACCCATTTTGGTGCAGTGGGTCTACGGGGAAAAAAAATACCCGTGGTCCCCCGTGGTACAAAAGCCGTGGTACCACAGGTAACATCCGGAAAAACAACAAGATGGGCCTCTCCTCAGGTCCATCTGTATATAGTCTCAGATAGTACTTCCCTCAGCTGATGGTAGAACAGTAAATAACTGGGCTATAAAGATGTGTTGCTATGGTAAGTTTTCATTAGGTAATATTGAATGCAAGGCATTTTCAACAATCCTTAAGATATCTTTCGAAGTTAGCGGTTTGATATTTTAAGTTTTGACATTTATCTTGTGCTTCAAATGTCAAACTGTTTAAGCGCACTATGGTCACGCTATGGTTTTTACGTAAATGTCAATCAATGTAACTATTTCAACGTTTTTTTTAGTGTATGAAACACAACATGTGACGTCATTTAGCTGATACTTTAGCTTTGACGACTGTTACATACGCCCTTTCTGCCCAAGTAATAATATAAATGGATTTTTCCACTAAAAAACATGGATTTTCGCAAAAATAAAAAAATACGGGTCTCTTAAAATTGTGAGTTCTTTCGGGCCATACAATAAAAAGTAGCACTCAAAAAAATGAAATGTTGTCAAATTGACAACATTTGACAGTAGCTGACTAAATTGTCCAGAGGAGTTCTTCTCAAATTTTTGATATCATTCTTCGTTTCCAAAATATCGAACGCCAAAATCAAAAATTTGGAAAAAATTGATTTTTTTTTCACTATTCCGGCCATAACTTTTTTCGTTTCTGATTTTCTCGAAAAATTCTTTTCATCTTGCATCTTACAGCTCTCGTAAATATAAGTCTTTTGAGCCACTTTTGAATATCATATCTGTACAACTTTCTGAGTTATAAGGGGATCGCACTTTTTCGTGAAATCGGGGCCTATACTGGAACGAACGAAAAGACATTTCCAATGTCAAAATTTAACACTTCAGAACTGTTGCAATTATTTAACATTAAAAAGTTTAATAATTTCAACGACTCTTACACCATCATCATTACTAGAAACATCGCCAGTCTCTAAAACTGATACGATAGGTTTATGGTAGCTGAAATCAGAGACGAACAATTTTGATTCTAACCTATTTAAATGTCTAATAAATACCGCATCAATAGTAGTTTTGTATTTCGTAGTGCTAAGATTACGATTTCGAACCAAACAGCAGGCGCAGGCATACATTTTCGCCGGGCGGTAGAAAGAGAGGGGAATACTTCCTCTCCTACGCCGCGCCGGCGGTCTATTGACTTCAATGATATTGTAACCATTTTTCGATCAGGTCACGTGTCCATCTTACGAATTTTCATGAATTTTATGTTATTTACATTTATTTTTAGTAAAAATATCAAGTTTTACTTAAAGCCTGACCTGAAATATATGATCATGCACCATGTTGCAGAATTTCATTGGAACTAATTTCTTGCACTGGCAATTATTTTACTGACAGAATGATATGCATGTGTGAGTGCATGTGATAGGGCTGTCAGTGTCATTGTCGCGGTTTATTTGAATTACAGTAAAGTGTTGAATATTAAATAATACAAGACAAAAATATCCCAAAATTATTCATAGTCAAGAGCGAAACATTGTAAATAGTGTATGTAATAAACAGCTGTAAATATACGCTCGGGAAATGGAACTATTTCGCTGTGAAACATTTTCAAATTAACATCAGAGCTGACAGGTAAACAAATCAAGATGTCACTATACCATAGAGAAATAATACGCTCTATAGCTATACTGAACTGTTGCCATATAAATGAGAATAATAGCGCCCTCTTGACAATAATCATATATTTCTGGTCAGGCTTTACCTATATTTCAGTGAAAAGAAAACTAATTTCTGTAAGAATATATTTTGTCGTGTGTCAAATGCATTTCTTGCCTTGTCAGTCAGCCGAGTTTTCTTAATTTATTTACTTTCGTCTTCCTTTTGACCAACTAACCTGTCAAATATGCCGGAAGTAAACATAGTTCACAATTTCCGAACGCACCCCTCACTGTCAAGTTGTCAACCACTAAAATATGGATGGTACAAGAAGGATATAAATCTCTATGTTACAAAAGTGTCCGTGTCAAATAATTATTTTGGATTTTTTTTTTTTTCAAAATTAATTTAGTCAAATTTAATATCATTGTGGCGCCATCAGTTTATCGCCTTTTGACCAATGATATTTACTATGGATGGGTTATACTCTAACAAAATGAGCAGAAAAAATACTTCCAAAGTTATTTCATAACCTAGCAACGATTCTGTTATGTTTATCTATTTTGACAATCATTACATCTTTGTCAGAAAATTACAGTTTGTCTCTTTCTCACGCGGGTGACGGGAGCTCATTCGCACGTCCGCATCTCACGCTGGCCGGTGCGCGACTAGCGACAGTTGTTTGAATTCACTCATATTAAGTGCTTCACTTTTGGAGCGTGTATAACCCATCTGTCATTATTATATATCATAGCTTTTGACGGACACTTTTGTAACATAGAGATTTATATCCTCTTGTACCATCCATAATATGTAATATGGCCCACCATTTGTCATTAAATTAACACTTTTAAATGCAAAATACGCGACAATCCGAAGTTTGCCCATATATGTCTTCAATTCAAAACTGTTATTTTTTTACGCTTTTTCATTTGAGTATAATTTCAATCGGGTCTACCGTACCCCTCGACGGAATTATTAATATAGATTTATTCGATCAGGTCACGTGTCCGTCTTACGAATTTTCAACCTGACCAGTGTTGCCAACTCCGCATTTCAATCAGTGCTAAAACTATACTGAAAAAAACCGGCCAAGAGCGTGTCGGGCCACGCTCAGTGTAGGGTTCCGTAGTTTTCTGTCCGTCACAGTAAGTGTCTCCACTTAAGAGTTTTTGGAAGCACGTCATTTCATTGTGATTTTGTAGAAATTACAGGTACAATAAACACCTGCTTATACGGTTAAAACAAACTTAGTTCAGAAATTATTTTGTATTTTTTTTTCAAAAACTATTCAACCTATCAAGTTCAAAATAATTTTCCTAGAAAGTTTTTATAAAGTTCTACTTTTGAGATCTTTTCATATTTTTAAAACTTATGGTTCAAAAGTTAGAGGGGGGGGACACATTTTTTTTACTTCTGGAGCGATTATTTCCGAAAATATTGACATTATCAAAAAATGATTTAAGTAAACCCGTATTAATTTTTAAATACCTATCCAACAATATATCACACGTTAGGGTTGAACTGAAAAAAAAAATCACTCCCCACTTTACGTATAGGGGAGGTACCCTAATAAAACATTTTTTCCACTTTTTATTTTAGCACTTTGTCGGCGTGATTGATATACATATTAGTATCAAATTTCAGATTTCTAGTGCTAACAGTCACTGAGATTATCCGCGGACGGACGGACGGACGGGCAGACATGGCGAAACTATAAGGGTTCCTAGTTGACTACGGAACCCTAAAAAGTGCTAAAATAGTGCTAAAATTTATATATTTGTCCATTCGAATGTGTTTATTATATCTTCCAATGAAGCGAGTCATATAATATCGATTAAACTTCACTTGCGAAGCTCGATTGATCTTATTTAATTTAATAGTACTACGTACAGAAGGCTAACTTCCCTACAAAATCAATGTTTGACAGCATTTTCACAGATGAACGATGACAATTCCTCCAACTATTTCTCCATACAATTTTGCCTTTCGACTCCTAGGGTTGACAAGTACGCGATTAATTTGATTGCTAGATCTGCCCCAATCTACCTAGACACCGCCCCTTATATTATGCTCTCTATCGGACCGTTTTTTAGGGTTCCGTAGTCAACTAGGAACCCTTATAGTTTCGCCATGTCTGCCCGTCCGTCCGTCCGTCCGTCCGCGGATAATCTCAGTGACCGTTAGCACTAGAAAGCTGAAATTTGGTACTAATATGTATATCAATCACGCCGACAAAGTGGTAAAATAAAAAGTGGAAATTATTTTTTTATTAGGGTACCTCCCCTATACGTAAAGTGGGGAGTGATTTTTTTTTTCATTTCAACCCTAACGTGTGATATATTATTGGATAGGTATTTAAAAATGAATTTTTTTTCCTATTTTCTATATTTCCTAAAATCATTTTTCGATAATGTAAATATTTTCGGAAATAATCGCTCCAGAAGTAAAAAAATATGCGTTCCCCCCCTCTAACTTTTGAACCATAAGTTTTAAAAATATGAAAAAAATCTCAAAAGTAGAACTTTATAAAAACTTTCTAGGAAAATTATTTTGAACTTGATAGGATGAATAGTTTTTGAAAAAAAAATACAAAATAATTTCTGAACTAAGTTTGTAATTTAACCGTATAAGCAGGTGTTTATTGTACCTGTAATTTCTAAAAAATTACCATGAAATGACGTGCTTTCAAATAAAGTAAAAACGGTGAAAATCGGTTCACGCAATAAAGAATTATCCCATAAAAATCATCTTCCATACTTTATGCTCGCGCGCTAGTTTACTTAATTTGCCGATAGATGTCGCTGTACGTGGAACGCTCATATCATATCCTACATGGCGGTGTTATTTTAACTCTTAAGTGGGGACACTTACTGTGACGGACGGAAAACTACGGAACCCTACAGTGAGCGTGGCCCGACACGCTCTTGGCCGGTTTTTCTAGTCACCTATTAACGACTGTTTTGCTCGGTAATTAGGTTCAACTGTGGTTAGGGAAATAGAGCAAAAGTAATGTCCGGTTCTCTACTGGTCCGTGTGTACAACTCCACTCCACAAAGTGATAGCTACGGCCTTGGTTCGTGATCGGATGAGGGTTGCTACTTATATATCCGGAAACAAAAAAACAAACAAACGTACACGGCTGAAAATGGTTTTATTGTTTTTCAAAGTATTCCCCTTGATGATCTATGCACTTTTGCATTCGCGTGAACCAATTTTTAAAGCACTTTTGCCACTCCGCCTGAGGTACCTCCATAACGTGTTGTTTGAATGCGTCGACAGCATCTTCAGCGGTCGAAAATCGTTGACCGCGTAATTTATTCTTTATATTTGGAAATAAATAAAAATCGTTGGGTGCCAAGTCAGGGCTGTACGGCGGATGACCCGTTAATTCCACATTTTGACCCTCCAAAAATAGAGTTGTTTCGCGTGACGTATGACAGCTGGCATTGTCATGATGAAGAATGATTCTTCGTCGCTGGTTAGTTTTACGAATTTGTTCAAATACTTCCGGTAAGCAAATGGTCGTGTACCACTCTGAATTAACCGTTCTACGGTTTTCTAGTGGCACTGTAGCTACATGGCCATTAATACCGAAGAAGCAGGCCACCATTTGATTCAATGTACTTTTTGCACGAGTAACTTTCGTAGGGTTCGGCTCATTTTGAAACACCCATACCGTTGATTGTTGCTTCGTTTCGGGATCGTATGCATAGATCCAGGATTCGTCACCTGTATAGATGTTATAAACGGCTTTTGAGTCACCACGGTTATATTTTTTTAACATTTTATTGCACCATTCGACGCGAGCATCTTTTTGCTCTTTTGTTAAGTTGTGGGGTATCCAACGCGAACAAATTTTTTTTACAGCCAAATAATTATGTAATATGCTATTAATGCTGGTCATAGAAATACCCAGAGTCGCCTCTATCTCGCAGTACGTAACATGTCGGTCGTCCATTATAAGTTTTCGCACAGCCTCGATATTTTGTTGTACAACGACCGATTTCGGGCGACCTGCCTTAACTTCGTCCGTAAGCATACTACGTCCACGATTGAACTCACTAAACCAGTGATACACAGTAGTTTTAGATGGGGCTTCATCACCAAAAGTTGAAGTTAGTTGATCTATGCACTGTTGTTGCGTTAAACCACGCCGAAAATCATAATAAATCATAGCACGAATATTTTCACGAGTGAGTTCCATTCTTGCTGCGAGATGACATTTAAAACCCGTCAAAAACAAAACACGAGCGTTAATAAGAAAGAAAAAATATACCGGCCAGTACTTAAAAAAGTTCAAATTTTGCCATGGAGGTCAAATATGCTATTTAAGAAGATTGTAATCCCGGTTTCCGGATATATAAATAGCAGCCTATGTACTTTTCGAGGGTGTCAAAATCCCCTTCGTTTATTTGCAGATAAGATAAAATATTTAAGTAGTTTATAGTAGTAGTTTTGTTTGTACTAAAATTACAGTTAAATTGGGCAAATGAGGTAATATATCGGACATTTATTTAGTTTTGTATTAAAACTATTGATAGCTTAGGTAGATTGAGGCAGATTGGAGCAGGTCTAGCAATCAAACTAATTCCATACTTGACTTGTCAACCCTATAAAATCGGAGGCAAAATTGTATGAAGACCGCATGTGTCACCGTTCATATTTCAAAGTTCTGTCAAACACTGATTTTATAGGGAAGATAAGCATCTTTCTGTAATATTATTATATTATTCTGTGCTACTACTACTGACAATAGAGAACATGCATGAAAAATATTTAATTGAATCTGTTGCATAAACACGTTCAACAACCCCAAACTAATATAAATAAGTGGAAATCCGTAATAATTTTTAACAGTTTTTTAAAGACATTGCGGTTTGAAAACGTAAAATTTTAGGCATTTTTTTTTATACATCAAATGTATTTTCGAAACTTCAGTTCGATTACTTGTCCTAACAAGAAAAAAAATGTATGACAACTATATAGCTAAACGCATTTTTTCGTGCCTAAAATTACAAAAATCTTACAAAAACTTGTTCCTTCCAAACAGTTTTCTGCAACTTTGTGAACGGTGACGTCACAATCCACAAACTTTTTGTATGGGGCGTTTTGACGCACGGCGCAGACGCCTAACGTATTTTCACATATTTGACGTTTCAGGGCTATCATAGATAGTAGGTATATTAGAGACATTTGAATCTACAGAGAAATAGAATCGAATGACGTCTTCCAAAAAAATCATGCATATTCCTAATTTTGGTTTGACAGACTACAAATAAAATTTATCAACTTTTGGAAAATTATTTTTTATAAAATTGAAATTTCCAAAACGTGCTAAAAATAGGGCTAAGTCCTAAATGCAAAAAATTAGGGCTAAGTCAGTCTAAATAGTGCTAAATTTAGCCCCAAAAGTGCTAAATTGGCAACACTGAACCTGTCGAATCTGTCGGTCACGTGACTCTGTCGGTCACGTGACCCTGACGCGAGTTTAACATTTTTTCCCCATCACAAAAAGTGCACAGCGCCGCTAAAGAAGTTTTCACTTCAAAAATAGTTGAAATAACAAAAAATATACAAAAAGGTTTTACACCAGTCGTTTTACCGAAACCCGTGAACCGAATGAACGCGCAACTACAAGCGTACATATTTTGCGCCCGCGTCACACTCGCGTCTTTTAAAACATTTGCCATTTTGGCGCCCCCCCTTTTCATCCGGCGCCTAAGAGCGGCCGCTCCACTCCCTCTACCCTAGATCCGGCCCTGCATGTAATATGCATGTAATTCATAATTTATTGATGTTTAAAACATAGGTAGGTATACAGTACACAAGTAGATCTTAAATGTATAAATATGCATCACTATGTTTCGCTATTGATTCGCCAAAATTGTGATTAGTGAAATTCCTGTCAAGCTAAAAAAAGGTTCCATAAAATAGAGCTATCCGATATCCACTCAGTTAGATCCAACTTCGAGAAAGAGGTTAATCGACGAATCCGACTCGGTTGGGCAGCGTTCGGGATGTGCCGTAGCACATCTTTTCGTCCAATATTCTGCAGTGTCTAAAGACGAAAGTCTTTGACCAGTGTGTGTTGCCAGTGATGACATATGGCACTGAAACGTGGTCGCTTACTATGGGCCTCATAAGAAGGCTCAAAGTCACCCAAAGGGCAATGGAGAGGGCTATGCTTGGAGTCTCTCTGCGTGATCGCATCAGAAATGAGGTCATCCGCAGCAGAACCAAAGTAACCGATGTAGCCCTCCGAATTGCTAAACTGAAGTGGCAGTGGGCGGGGCACATTGCACGTAGAACCGATGGCCGTTGGGGCGGAAAGGTTCCTGAGTGGCGACCACGAACCGGAAGGCGCAGCGTCGGTAGACCCCCCACAAGGTGGACTGATGACCTGGTAAAGGTCGCGGGAGTCCGCTGGATGCGGGTGGCGCAGGACCGGTCATTGTGGCACTCTTTGGGGGAGGCCTATGTTCAGCAGTGGACGTCTTTCGGCTGATATGATGATGATGATGATGATCCGATATCAACTCAAAACTACTATAGGCAACAAAAAGTGTGGGAGAATTTGTAAGTCTTATCATATTGCTTTATTAATTATTATTTATTTAGCTTAAATAAGAATGAGATAAAACTAAAAGTATTTACTTCTTTCGAATTGTAATCATCTAACGAGTACGAGTCCAAAGCCGGTGAGAATATAAGGTTTACTATTGAGGTTGTATTACTTCGTCGTTATATTGAAAAAAAAAACTTTTAGGCATCTCTACTCTACAATACTCGTATAGATGTGATCAGATATTGAGGTAAACATACGTTTTCTCGATAGATTCTATTTTTTATTGCAGTTACTAAAATGACCGCTCAATTTGCCCTAATCTGACTTTATCACCTATTTTTACTAGATATCTGATTTAACAATAAATCTATCTAAATACATTGTTATTTTAGTCCAAAACCAAATATGTAGAATGGGTAGATATTGTAAAATCGAACTCCTGTTTTTATATCGGGAATAAAAATAGACTTCAAATAGAGTGCTTATAATGAAAACAATATCTGATAATCCAAATCAAAAGGAACCTTATGGCGACATGCACTTACGTTGTAGGTTGTGCAGATTCAGTATTATATTCATGCAATACAGGCGTAAGCGCCGGTGGCCAAGGCTATAAGGTCTATCGATTGATATGCAACATGTTGATATTTGGTAAATTGATTTTTTTTTTAAATTTAATTACATGTATGGAGCACCCCCCCTAAAAATATTTTTTTCTGCAATGTAACTACATAACATTCACCTGATGTCCGTTGTTTTTAATCAAATCTTGTAAGTAAATTGACATTTTAATATTTTTAATCTAATAAAAAACTTATAAATAAAAAATCTGCCCTAGGTCCCTGTCAGTAGGTAGAGTGCCCAGAAGGCCAACATCTCGGGAAATGCGGCCATTTCCGCACTGAACAGCTATGCTGATCTATTGGTCAAAATAATGGCCAGCCCTCTGGTCACCAGAGGCCTCAATAAGACGCGCCGAAATCTCTTTGTAGAGGCGACGCGCATTTGGTCCCCATGGCCCCAGGGTTTCGACCCCAAACGCCGCAAACATGTAACTACTGCCAAGGGCAGCATACTTGCGACGCTTGAGGCCCTCGGCTGAGGATGCAGCCACACCAGCATCAAATTTGGTGCCCGGAATATGGAACGGCGCCAGGGTATCTACACAGGTTGCATCCTAGACAAGAGGCCGACCAAAGTCATGCCATCGGGCCTCTTGCCGTCGTCCCTGGTCAAACCATGTGGCTCAAGAACTGCTGGCACTTTGGCGTAAACAAGGGCCCGACGGATGACGTCGTTGATGCTGGCATGCCGATGGATTCTCCCAGCACTACGACTGAATGAGAGGCCATGGTGACCAAGACCGCCCACCGTGACTCCGCATTGGCAGCGGTGGGGTACATTAGTTGGTGCCCCTATTCTATATCTAAGAGATGTGGCTAACCAAAAAGAGGTACTGTCCAGCAATGTGCCTACTGTGGAAGATGGAAGTGTCTGTAGCCACAGACCCGACTCCCATTCAGCGATGGCAATAAGACGAGCCCGATCAGTTGGGTTAAGTGACGTGTCTAAGAGGTTTTTTCTTGTAAGATCACATAGAGGCTTGTCCCATTGTCTTTGCGAACAAGTGTTGGAAGGCGGGTCCGTATTAGGGCATGTAGGGCGTTGAAGGGGCTAAAATTTTTCCAATGACACTTTGAGCACAGTATACCGATGCCAAGAAAGCAGGTAGCGCCACGCTGGAAATTTTGCGGATGCCCAGGCCGCCAAACCTAATGGGTAAGCTAGCATGGGTCCATGTTCTTTCGCCAAAGGATATATTTAGAACTAGCTGTGCCCGCGGCTCCGCCCGCGTGGAATTCGGTCTGTGTCAGTAAGCGACTAATTCACCCCTAATTTCTCTCCCGCTACCCTGAAGGCGGAACTTGAAGTAAAGTTGACAGATGGATACGCTAGAGGACAGTAGTCCTAATAAAATATTTTACAATTACCACTAAATGAAACTACACTCATAAATGAATACTTTTTTTTTATTATATATTTTTTTGGCATGATTTAAACGACATAGAGAGTAGTAGATGTATATCGGACGATACAGGACCACTTTTGTATTTATACGTTCATGTCCACGGCAAATATCATCCAAATCGATCCTCCCGTCAAATCAGTCAAAGCATGAAAGGTAAGAACAGGCGGGGGGTCACAAATGCAGAAATGATTTTTTTCTATTTGAGGTGCACTTGGAGGGGAGGGGGGGGGGGTCCATGACCCATGCAAATTTAATTCCATTTTACATGTTTCTCAATCGTATGGGTGTCGCATTTTAGTGACGTGACGCTTTTTCGTGACGGTCACGTGACTTTTTTTCGCCTAGGCCCCCATCCGCGAACCGTCCGATAAGGAACTTCGTTCCAAAACTACCACCGGTTCTAACCCTACACCTCTGGCCCAAGAAGTATTATGACCGAAAAGAAATTCGACGGGACTTATTTTTTTCAAAACAGTTTCAATACATTATTAGATCTTAAAGATACAAAATAATGCGTAGTTCTTCAAGAAGACATATCAAAACAGCTTGAGAGACAGATAATGTACCTATTGTTTAATTATAAAGAAAAATAAATCCTAATCTGACCGCTTCACAAAACGTTTGATATGTTTTCCTACCTAAACCTATAAATGTGTCCTATAACCTGTGTCCTATAAATGTTAGATGATTTTGTAGTAGTTTTTTGGTTTGGGCCATGCATCTTTGTCCGTCATATATAGTCCTCGAACCTGCAAGAACCCTTTGATATTCATGAGTTTTTCAAATATTTCTTAAGAGCGGGTAAAGGTAAATTTAAAGCATCGACGGGTTATAAATATGAACACCTTGACCAAAAAATTACAAATTATTTCAATACCTACTTTCAACATACAAACTTTCAACCCCCTTTTCACCCCTTCCAGGGTTGATTTTCGGAATGAAAACTATTCTTTGTCCTTTCCCGGGACTCAAACTATCTCTACACAAAATTTCATCATTATCCGTTCAGCCGTTAACGAATTAAAAATTCTTGAAACGTGTTCTGTTATCGATTCTAAGTAGCTCCAGCCAACTTTTTTACGAATATATTCCATGAACAGACTTTCGACCCTCTTCAGCTTTATTATATGTATAGATAGTTTTTATTGAAAGTACCTTTCAGGCGTCACTTCCATTATTTTTTTTTAATTTTTTGGACCTACGGTTCTAAAGTAAGATGATGGGGGGGGGGGGGGGTTGAAGAAGAAACTATCCTTTGTCATGTCTCGAGACCCATACTATCTCTATACCAATTTTCATCTAAATCAGTTCAGCGTTAAAAAATTCCTCACACCACCTTCCAACCCCCTTTTCACCCCCACAAGGGTTTGAAAATGATCCTATGACGTTTCTCGAGACTTAAATTATCTCCATACTCATTTCTATCTAAATCGTTTCAGCGGTTAAAAATTCTCCATACAAACTTTCAAGCCCATTTTCACCCCCACCAGGGTTGATTTTCGGGATTAAAACTATATATTATCCTTTCCCAGGACTCAATATATCTATATAAAATTTCAATTTCAAAATCCGTTCAGCCGTTTTCACGTGATGCGCGGTCAAATAAACAGACAAACAGACAAACAGATAAACAGACAAAAATTCTAAAAATTGTTGGAAAGTGTTCTGTTATCGATTCTAAGTATCCCCAGCCAACTTTTTTTCGATTATCTTCCATGTACAGACTTTCGACCCTCTTCAGCTTTATTATATGTATAGAAGATGGAGGTGAGAGTTTCTAAAACTAAAGTGTCCAAAGTTGAAATCAAAGTTGGGTGTTTCGAAAAGTGTGCTCCGCGAAGAATATATGTGAATTTTGGCACAAATGTTTAGGCTGAATTAATGTTAATTTTGGACAAGCGATGTGAAGAAGCCTTGAAATTTAGAATGTTTGTGTTTATGAAATTTTCAAAAAATTGAGGTGGAGCGATTCTTTTTTAATCATTTTGATGCCCGGGGCTAACTGTTCAAACTGTTGCTATGTTCCTTGTTAGCGCAGGACTCAGTAACAAAAAGCTCACATTTCGAAAAGTTGAGGGCAAGGTAAGGCCGATTGACTCTGTTAAAATCTGTGTGTCTTAAAATCTGTTTTTAGTTTTTCTAGGTCACTGAGAACTGAAGTCGCTTCTCCGGTACGCTACCGTCATCTAGGTACCATACGTTTAATTTCGAATTTAGTTCTTTGATAATGGGTTGAATGGCGAGGCTAGAAATTGCTGGACCTAGTATAGTCTGGATGGCCCAAAAGTGCAGTAACAGTGGAAGTAATAAGCTATACTCATCCCTTTTTGAGTAGCTACGGTACTAGCATAAGAAAGAGACAGTATGATTTTCTATCTTGTCTATGCTTGAAGTAAAACAAACCCTGGCCAAACTATACTTGCCCAGGTACCGCCTCTGTTCCGCCAAGGACTATAAGACTGACCCAGTTTATTAATAAAATTATGTAACCAGATATTTCATAAGCGTTTTGTGTAAGTGTATGGTACAGGGATTGAAATAATCATCTTGTTGTACCATCTATTAGCGTGAAAACGAACATCCGTTGAGTTGTAGGTACTTTATTAGTAGATTTCTTCTATAGCTAAATTTCTTCGCTCTTTCTTATGGGAAGTTATCGTAGAGACGTAGAATATTGTTTGCGGCAACGAGTGGCCTCATTCGTATTCATGCCACTAGCGCTCTGTGCTGTGCTGTGCTGTGCTGTAGTGTGTGTGGGTGTCAGAGGAGTGTGAATGACAACATCGTGTTTATAAAAAGGCCGAGTCTCGGCGCATCTCACTTTAGTCAGACTTGCTTTAAAACTTTATTCCATCAAAATACTTTGAATACATAGTATTCTTACAATGGTCAGGTTCCGCCGATGGGGACAGTACTACACGAGTTGGTAATAGTAATACTATATTTTCATTATTTATAAATAAAAAAATGGAAACAATAAATTATTACATAAAGAAATAAAATGATGTATTCGGTTCACTTCGAGATGTGGTCGAGTGTGGTGGTGGAACCGGCCGGGCGGGGGCTCCGTGTGACGTTACGGCGTGGCAGCATTACGCGGCCTCGCCGCCTTCCTCCTCCTCGCCGCTGGCGGTGAGCATGGTGATGAGAGCGGTGGTGTTGATGTAGCCCTTGTCGTCGATGTCCATCTGGTCGTAGGCCTCGTCCACCTCGTCGGCGGAGAACTTGTCGCCCCAGGTCATGAGCGCGTGCCTCAGACGCTCGGAGTCGATGACACCGTTTTCGTCGAAGGTTTTGAAGGCGTTGATGACGACGTCGTCTTCGTCGGAGCCGCCGGACATGCGGGCACCGAAGAGGGTCAACAGCTGGGTGAAGTTGATGGGGCCGGGGGCCTCGTTCACCATCTCGTCGAGCTCCTTCTCGGAGGCGAGCCTGCCAAGGGAGTCGAAGGTGGCGCGAAGGTCGTTCTTGCCGATGATGCCATCCTTGTCATGGTCCATCAGCTGGAAGGCCTGAGACAAGGAAAGAAATACGTTTAACACCAAAATATCTTTGAATATATTGAATTCTGGAGGATGTAGGTAAACTAAGATTGTTGTGATGGATGCGAGAGATGACGTCATG
Source organism: Pammene aurita (assembly GCA_947086415.1). Taxonomy (NCBI): domain Eukaryota; kingdom Metazoa; phylum Arthropoda; class Insecta; order Lepidoptera; family Tortricidae; genus Pammene; species Pammene aurita. Next base: position 404,329 of record OX352309.1, on the reverse strand, counting down.
TGTCTGTCGGTATTTGGAACAATGGCGGTTGAAGTCGTGTTTATAAACATGCACACGCGCCACGTCTCCAACGTCACATACATTCATTTCTTGGAAATATTGTGACCTAGTAATTCATTTACTGAGCATATTTAGAGTACCTACGACTGAACCGAACATACAGTCGATGCTTTGCTGATAATTTGCTGTAGATTCTACCAATCATAATTTTTGCTTAGTTTGAACGTTTAATAGGAAACTTCATGAGAATTTACAGAATAAATGCTATTGTGTTCAGAAGGAAACAAAGGCATGTCTTTTCTCATGTGGGGTTTTGTTAAGTGTCGGGTGACGATATTGTCAATAATGAGTCAGCTGGCCCGAGATGTTTGACATTTATGACCAAGACCTGTTACTCCTTTGAGCGTAGCCTGCACTCTATTCGACATGCCGAACGTGGATATGAGATTCGGTTGTCGAATTGGGCCCTTGGAATATTCGTCTTTAGCCTCACCTCCTTGAACTCGGCGACCTGCTTCTGCGTGAACATGGAGAAGACATTGGAGCCGGTGCGCTTGGCCTTGCGGCTGCCGCGCGAGCTCTGGCGGTCGCTGCCGCTGGACGGCGCGGGCGCAGCCGCGGCGGGCGCGGCGGCCTCTTCGGGCGCGTCTTCCTTCGCCTTCTTCTTCTTTACCTTCTTGTCCTTATCCGCCTGCAACGAAACTAACTTTTAGAAAAGAAGGAAAATCTCCATTACACTTGGGACTTTTTGAGCCGCTTGAATCAATACAGATTCACAGACAACTTGACTTCTTTAAAGCGTAAAATCAATAGTCACCTGAATAGCTACTACTGTAAATTATAATTTATAATCTTTATGATATTATTAACATTTAACTAAATGTATTTAAACCGCATATTAAAGTGTGGCAACTGTGAGCTTAAATTTGTTTTTTGATTTGTCGCAAACTAATAATATAAAATATAATATAATAGTTCCATATATTTAAGTGTGTTGGCATTAGCTGTTAGCTTGTATGTGGAATATTTATGAATAAAGAATAAAGAATAAATCGCTTGACCTATATCTATATTGCAATGTGTGCTTTCTTTTGGGTCATACCCAAGAAGGAGAAAGTTTATTGTCTTTTATATGGTTACTGTAAAATATTTAATACATCGCGAGAACATATCTTAACATCCTAGGTTTAAATATGTCTACTTATTTAAAAAATATCCTCATTTCGGAGTATAGTTACCTACATCGTTCTCGGATTCAAGTTTCAGCAGAGATACATTTCATAATGTGTTGGTTTTATTTAGGTGTTGTTTTTTTCACTTGACGAATTCTGTGTTAATCATGGTTGTTAAATATCCAACTTAGATCGTATAAAAATGTAAACGGGCTCCATAATTCGTTGAGGCCAACCTCCTGAATTTGTAACATCGATGACCGTTTGATTGATGACAATTAGTCTTTAATTAGCTAAAAATCGCCGCACGATCAGTGCGCCTGCGTTATTAACAAAACGGTTTTTACTCCGAGAACTCTGCTAGTATACTCAGACCCATAGATCCACTCTAACTACGCGTAGTCTAAGTTCTAAGTAGGTAGGTACTGGATGCCCTACATGTGGTGAGCCGCTCAGCCGTCCGCGCCGCGTTAGGCCCGCGCGGTGCACACGCGCCGCCCCTATATTTAGCGCGGCTCGGCTTACAGCGCCACTGTTCTTCAGCGTTATGTAAAGCTCCCGATATAGATCGGCACCGTGCCAGCTTTCTTTTATATTGGAACGTTATCACATGTCTTATTGCTTTTACTTATTGGCGCAGACAGTATTGTTTATTTTTAATTGGAACACGTGGCGACAGGTGGCCTCAAAGTTGTTTCTAAGCTTTGAGGTTTCTAAATAGATAGACTAAAGGCACTTCTTTCTTGTAACAGAGGTATATCTAATAACCTAATGTAATTATTTTTTAATGATTGAGAATAATGGTTTTCATAATCAATGCCTCTTCATGGAGTATCATCATTAACAATTAAATATTAGTACAAAGTTCAAACTTGCACCGGAATTAATCAAAATACTTTGTTAAATAGTAATTTACAAGATTATCACATTATTTATCTGTACTAGATTAATTGGCAGGATAAGATGGTATATGCGCGTGGTATCCAGCTAGGGCATACTATCTGATTCAGGCTGGAGAAACTGTTCTTGTCGTGTCATCAGGTCATCACACGTTAATCTTGATGGAAGTAGCGCGTCAGAAGAGCCAAGATGTTGGGGTCTTGGCTATTGTACCTGAGCTTCACTTCCTTCCCGCATAAACTTAAAAGTTTAAATACGTAGTTGAAGCGCGCCTAGCTTCTGGAAGAAGCAAATCGCGAGCTTTTCTCGGTATGCATGGAATTGGATATTAATTTGCGGCGGTAGTTCGTTTGCGGTCCTAACTGTTGGTTTGGTTACGCGAAGATTACGTTGAACTTTCCCGACACTAAGTAAATGATGGCGAAATATTTGTTTGCGAACGCGTCTGCAGCTAGCAGCTGATGCGCAGGCATCCGGCACTGGCGTCACATCACGACACTACACATTGCACTTCACTCCACCATGTCACGTTACTCACCATTGTGCTGTGTTGTGGAAGGTAACGAAGGAGAGACTGTACCGCTCGGTAGTCCCGCCCTGACTCCGAGTTGCTGGCGGTTCCCGGAGGAGCAGAGGTTGCTCCCCTCCCCGCGCCCCACGCCGCACACGCATGCTACCATTTATAGTTCGACGTGTCTGGAGCGGGCGCGGACTCAGAGCGGTCCGGGCCGCTCGCCCGCGCGGCCGCGGCTATCTTTTGTTTATTTTTGTAAAGACCAGAAGTAGCGCACCTGAGGTGGTTGTCAGCAGACCTCCCCTCCCGCACCGCACAATCGCCCGATATCGATGATGCTCGTCACCGGGAGTTATTCCTGACTTTGTGGAATGCCGCCACTCATTGAGCTGAAAACACAATTCCACTTAGGACAGCGTATGCTATCAAAATATGGTATGGTATGGTACTAGGTAGGGTTTAGTACCTACGGCTGAACCTAGGTTCTCTGTTCTACTTCGAAGAAAACTAGCGTATCTTATCAAAAGCTAAGCATGCTGTAATAAGGCCGTACATACCTTTAAACATACAAGTTGTTGTTTACGTAGACTGTACGAGTATCTGAACTACGTTGCAACGCATGAAATGCTCTTTTAAAACCACCAGATAGATATACATAGGCTGCTATTTATATATCCGGAAACCGGGATTACAATCTTCTTAAATAGCATATTTGACCTCCATGGTAAAATTTGAACTTTTTTAAGTACTGGCCGGTATATTTTTTCTTTCTTATTAACGCTCGTGTTTTGTTTTTGACGGGTTTTAAATGTCATCTCGCAGCAAGAATGGAACTCACTCGTGAAAATATTCGTGCTATGATTTATTATGATTTTCGGCGTGGTTTAACGCAACAACAGTGCATAGATCAACTAACTTCAACTTTTGGTGATGAAGCCCCATCTAAAACTACTGTGTATCACTGGTTTAGTGAGTTCAATCGTGGACGTAGTATGCTTACGGACGAAGTTAAGGCAGGTCGCCCGAAATCGGTCGTTGTACAACAAAATATCGAGGCTGTGCGAAAACTTATAATGGACGACCGACATGTTACGTACTGCGAGATAGAGGCGACTCTGGGTATTTCTATGACCAGCATTAATAGCATATTACATAATTATTTGGCTGTAAAAAAAATTTGTTCGCGTTGGATACCCCACAACTTAACAAAAGAGCAAAAAGATGCTCGCGTCGAATGGTGCAATAAAATGTTAAAAAAATATAACCGTGGTGACTCAAAAGCCGTTTATAACATCTATACAGGTGACGAATCCTGGATCTATGCATACGATCCCGAAACGAAGCAACAATCAACGGTATGGGTGTTTCAAAATGAGCCGAACCCTACGAAAGTTACTCGTGCAAAAAGTACATTGAAACAAATGGTGGCCTGCTTCTTCGGTATTAATGGCCATGTAGCTACAGTGCCACTAGAAAACCATAGAACGGTTAATTCAGAGTGGTACACGACCATTTGCTTACCGGAAGTATTTGAACAAATTCGTAAAACTAACCAGCGACGAAGAATCATTCTTCATCATGACAATGCCAGCTGTCATACGTCACGCGAAACAACTCTATTTTTGGAGGGTCAAAATGTGGAATTAACGGGTCATCCGCCGTACAGCCCTGACTTGGCACCCAACGATTTTTATTTATTTCCAAATATAAAGAATAAATTACGCGGTCAACGATTTTCGACCGCTGAAGATGCTGTCGACGCATTCAAACAACACGTTATGGAGGTACCTCAGGCGGAGTGGCAGAAGTGCTTTAAAAATTGGTTTACGCGAATGCAAAAGTGCATAGATCATCAAGGGGAATACTTTGAAAAACAATAAAACCATTTTCAGCCGTGTACGTTTGTTTGTTTTTTTGTTTCCGGATATATAAGTAGCAACCCTCGTAGCAGGTAATATCTATGTCTGGTGGTATGGTTAGATAAAAGACTTGCTTTTAAAGGCCCAAGAACCCTGCTCGACCTTCACGTACGATACCAGGATAACAAATATGTGGATGCATAGCTGGATTAGCTGGAAGCATTCCAGGGCCAGTCCAATTTTCAATTCCATATTCCATTATGTTTCAAGCTAGATCTCTACGTTTCTTAACGTTGCAACGTTTTTAACGTCATTGCTGTTTTCCAAAACCAAGTTTACGCATAATTATGCTTCCAGTTCTTCCAAGCGCATATATCTCTTTGCCCGTGGATGATAGGCAGAGCTATGTAGGAATAATCCAGTGTTGTAAATCAAGTCTGTTTTTTTAAAAATACCACTACGGTGACAAAGAAGCATACGGCCCGTCTGATGATAAGCAGTTACCGTAGCCTATGGACGCCTGCAACCCCAAAGGATTCACATGCCCGTTGCCTACCCTTTAGGAACCTATACACTCCATTTTTGAAGAACCTCATATAGCCCGCCGGGAAAAGCTCGGCACGGAATTCATTCGAGGAAATTCCTCCTAATGATCCAAATCCAATCCAATCCAATCCAATATCTGGTACGGAAGGGTCCTGGACTTTCCCTCGACTACCTTCTCGCCGCATACCCAGACAGCTCTAAAGTGCGCTGGGATAAGATTGAGTGGGTTTTATTTAAGTGAGATAAGTAGTGTTTTCTTGAAAGCTCCATTGTACAAACGACATGAGGACCAGGCACATGAAACTATATTTTTAGTAAAGAGAACATATTTTTCTTTATATTTAATTTATAAAAACGCTTTTAGCGATACGTTTACTATTTAAAACCTTTGATGAAACTTTGAACTCGAGATGAAATGGTGACGGGGTAAGATTGATATAGTTTTTAATATCGTTTATACGCGTCGTATTATAAGGTATATTGGATACATACAATCCCAGGGTATGGCAGCATCCTTATTTAAAACTTGTCATGAAATTCGAAAAAAGCCTTTATGTATGTACCGCTAAGATTCGATTTTCCAAATAGTGATATTTCAATCTTATCCCATTTTGAGGTGAAACGGACTAGGGTTCTCAAAGGATTGCCATGGTTGAAACGTTATACATAAAAAAACCGGCCAAGAGCGTGTCGGGCCACGCTCAGTGTAGGGTTCCGTAGTTTTCCGTCCGTCACAGAAAGTGTCCCCACTTAAGAGTTAAAATAACACCGCCATGTAGGATATGATATGAGCGTTCCACCTACAGCGACATCTATCGGCAAATTAAGTAAACTATTGCGCGCGAGCTTAAAGTATGGAAGATGATTTTTATGGGATAATTCTTTATTGCGTAAACCGATTTTCACCGTTTTTACTTTATTTGAAAGCACGTCATTTCATTGTGATTTTGTAGAAATTACAAGTACAATAAACACCTGCTTATACGGTTAAATTACAAACTTAGTTCAGAAATTATTTTGTAAATTTTTTTCAAAAACTATTTTAAACCTATCAAGTTCAAAATAATTTTCCTAGAAAGCTTTTATAAAGTTCTACTTTTGAGACTTTTTTCATATTTTTAAAACTTATGGTTCAAAAGTTAGAGGGGGGGGGGACACATTTTTTTTAAATCCTGGAGCGATTATTTCCGAAAATATTTACATTATCAAAAAATGATTTTAGTAAACCCCTATTCATTTTTAAATACCTATCCAACAATATATCACACGTTAGGGTTGATATGAAAAAAAAAAATCACTCCCCACTTTACGTTTAGGGGAGGTACCCCAATAAAACATTTTTTTCCACTTTTTATTTTACCACTTTGTCGGCGTGATTGATATACATATTAGTACCAAATTTCAGCTTTCTAGTGCTAACGGTCACTGAGATTATCCGCGGACGGACGGACGGACGGACGGGCAGAAATGGCGAAACTATAAGGGTTCCTAGTTGACTACGGAACCCTAAAAATCAAATTAAGTTTCGAAATAAAGTCCCGTTTAGTTAAATAATGTACTGTAGAGGTTGTATAATAACCTCGACAGTACTACGTCCACTCGTAGTACCTAGGTATATTGAAAGCAACACGTTATGCCACCACATTTTGAGAACTACTTGCTATCACTATGAGATGCTAGCACAAGAGAAAAATGTTGCTAGTTTGTTACTCTGACCTCCACCCATCAAAAGCTGCCAGATGCCCGGATCTAGCAATAAGGATAGTATAGCAATCTAACCATGTTGCTCTCATTATTGTGTCATATCTGACGTAGCCAGCTCTTAGTCTATTATTTAAATCTCGAAAAGTTTTCATACGTATACAGGGGCGGGCGGTATGGATTACAATGAGTGACTCAGTGTTGGTGACTCCAGTTGCTTGCCAACCACAAGCGATTGATCGCATCTGGCGAAACAGTATAAGTTGATCTCCGAGTATGCATAAGTTTCCTATATGTGACATATTTGTTTTAGAGCGTGAAAATCGGTAGGCGATATCACTATCTCGTCCGGCATGTGAGTTAGGCGCCGTGAATAACGCGCTAGGGCGGCGCCCACACTAGGCTTTATATAGACTACAATGTTATTACTCTCATCTTTGCGCTTTTCTGGCCGGTCCTAAAGGCTGAAGGAGCCAGGAGGAGTCAGCTTTGCAGCTTCCTCGTAATTCTAAGAGTACGGGCACTTAGATATTACGAGAGCGAGTTTAATCTGATCTGACCTTACAGCCCAAAAAAGAAACACTCTACAGGTGATAGAGTAGAGTGGTACAAATAATTGTAAACACAAAAGGTTCGACTTCACTTAGCCTCCACCGTTCCAAAAGCACATGTTCGAGCTGCTGTAAAAAATATTCAAATCACTATAGGTCTGCCTATAATAGTTGAAGAGCTCCCTCGATTTCTCCAGGAACCTATCATCAGATCCTGACCTGGTTACAATGGGACCACCTGTGAAGTATACTCTTTCAAACAAAAAAAGAATTTTCTAAATCGGTCCAGCCGTCTTCAAATAATCGGTGAACATTCATAAAAAAAAAATAGCAAATTCAAAGATCCCGACGAATTGATAACCTCCTCCTTCGAAATCGCGAAGTCGGTTGGAAAGGATATGAGGTTACTTACTTTATTATAATTGGATTAATAATTATTAAGCCGATCATGGTTTTGCATTTGCAACCATTACTTTTAGGTCTTATTTTTTAAATAATTAGGTATAATTTAAATTTGTACGTTATCTATATATGTCCTTTTGACCCGGGTATGTCTTTAAACTACGTCCAAAAGAGAGGTATGGGTACTGTGAATGTCATCTCGCTAAGTGTGGTAGGGCACAGCACAGCGAATGTCATCTCGCTCAAATCTGGAGCAGAGCCCGACTGGGAGGCCGACCTCCACCCAACCTCCACCGTACAGAAAACCACAGCCAAATAGCACTAGACCCTTTTCATAGTGTTGTGTTCCTGCTGGTGAGTAAGGTTGCTAATGAGCTCAAATCGGACCCTGCAGTGTGTTGACGACGCCGACGAGGGACCCTCTTGTTCTCATAGTCGTCAACACAGTGAATCCTCCTTTTTGTGAAGGGTCGTCAACGCGCATGTAACACCTCTGGAGTTGCAGGCGTCCATAAGCCTACGGTAGCTGCTTACCATCAGCTTGCCGTATGCTTTGTTTGCCACCGTCGTGGTATAAATAAAAGATACGTGAAAAATAATAATAATAAAAGGATGTATATTATTTATATTATTATTAGAGTTATTGAGATAGAATCCGTATAAATATAATTGACCGTGAAAGCTTGTGTACTGGGCCCATAACCTAATTCAATAAATATACTCCATTCACCTCTTTTGTAATCGACGGTGTACAAATATTATGTAAGTAATATTATTGGTCACAAATGCAGACACGGAGACTGCAACAACTGCTCTTGTATCTTCGGCATAGAGCACATTTTAGCATGAATCATCGATTCCAGCGCTCCAGAGCTGAGAGCAGGATAGTCATGTCATGACATCTCGTACTCGCAGTCGTAACGTAGATCCAGGAGCGGCGTTAGAAAATTATTAATCTGATCTTAACTTAATAGTCTCTGTAGAGAGATGCACTGAGAATAATATTCAATCAAAATCAGATTTTCAAAGTGTTGTAAATATTTTTTAACCACTCCACCTCTAAAAGGCGCTCTTTATCTCTTGAAAGCGGAGGGGAAAAAGTTATTTTATCCACATGTGGGGAAAGTAATTTGGTGCAAGTTTTGACTTGTTTTTTACGTTATCTGGCAGGATGGACTTTAAAGAGATGTTTTTGAATAACATAATTTTCAAAGAAATTTTGGTTCGATTTCTAACGTTTTATAACTTGTATTTTTCTCCCGGTGGTGTGGTGAAAAATGTTATAATAATACTCGGCAAAGTTTGTTCAACCTCTCTTGCCTTGAGGCCCTCGCACGCTTAAGATTACATTTTAGAACCATATACTCGCTACGCTCGTGGCTCAAATTTGGAATCTTTCACTGGCTCACGTGCTTATGCGCGGGCTGAAAAACAGCGCTGTGCAGCAGGGATGCAACAGATGTGGTTTTATCGGAACCGAAAGCGGAATCAGATGTTTTTAATTTAGTTTATCGGAACCAGAAACGGAATCGGAACCGGAAACGGAACCAGAATCGGAACCCGTTTGATAGGTGGATGTTAGGGGTAGGTCCAAGCTGAGTCTATAGACAGGTATAAACCTGTTTGTTTTTTATGTACGCCGCTCATTTCCCCCCGCTGCGTTGCTATGACATCCGATATAACTTCTGTTTTGAAAGTAACAGAAGCGGAACCGAAGCGGATGTTCAAATCCAACCGGAAGTTCCGACTTAACGGAACCGGAACCAGAGCTCTGTAACATCCCTGCTGTGCAGCCGACCGAGCTCGCGGCAAATGCTGAGCTCCGAGCTTATTGTCGCGAAATTTAGTTTAGTTTTTAAGTTGTGCGTTACTTATATTTTTTTTCCTTTCCCTTCTTGTGTATTGTTTTATGTTTTTTTGTTTACTTCGGTGTATGTCTGTATTTTTTTTTGTTTTGGATTCTGGATTCTGCGACAATAAATGCTTTTTTTTTTATACAACTTTGCGCCCTCGTATAATAATAACAAAATAACTCTTAAATCATAAGATCAAATTCTGTTTATTCGTTTAGTTTGACTGCGAGCGCCGCGACGTCCCAAAATAGACGACGGAATATTTCAGAACTGGGGCAAATATGCAGTCGGTGTGGCAGTTCTGGATGTTACGGGCCGAACATAATGGCACGGGTTGTAATGACGTTTGGATGACGTGACACAGTGGGAGAGTGGGAGTAGCTACTGAATAAACTTTGCGGGAGTAAAACGTGAGTCAAACTTTGTTACTACCTGCAGCCTATTTCTAGAACGGTAACAGACTAATATTATTAGTGCGTTGTCATGGAGACCATACTATTTGACAGTTAGTGGAATAATATTGGTCTAATATCGTTCGAGAAATGGGCCCCTAGATACAAGTATGGTTGGGTTGGGAGATGGGGGCTAACTTATTTTATGCCAGTTCAACTGGAGTAATGATTTAACTAGGTAATAGTTTTATTACCTACTTACTTACAAAGGTAATTAGAGTATTTTCAAGTATTTTGAGTTCTGGGTATTCTGATGTAAAGTAAAAGTTTAATTCGCAAGTAAGTACTTATTCATTAATTAACAACCTAATTATATTAAACATGCTCTTTGATTATAGGTACACAAGAAATACAACAGTAAAGTTATGGGGTGTAAGTAAATAAAATATGGGCAGTATGAAATTTATTTCAAACACCTACCTACTGCATATTTATTATGCAGCTCATGCGCCTCCGTGGCCTGATGTAATGTCTGAGACACCGGGCATTGTTGGTTGGTTCGTACAATTTCTATTTGTCTCCCCTTCTGTTAACTGTTCACCGATTTAGATCAAATTAGGTACCTAGGTATGGAGGAAGTTGAAATATCGTGAAGGACATGGGTTAGTTTTTTTCCCATAAATGATCCCTTAAGGGCATCGATCAAATAAAACTAGGGATACACAATCAGCCAAAAAAAATGACCCCACAATAGTACCGCCAGAACGACTCGGGCGGTGCAATTCATGTGCGTTATTTATTTAATTATTAGCGATTTTTGTTTTCAAATCGTTACCGAACTCTTAAACTGAAATTAATACCCGGCTATGATACCAACGACAGACAAATGACTTAGAAAATTGCATCGTAAGCGCAAACATCTAGTAAACGGGCATGGAATCAAAGGTTTGATTGTTATGAACAGTTTACTTTCACCCACTAAACATCTCAGGTTATGAGCCCAAGAGATTTGCAACTTATGAACCAAAGCACTAGCGGCCCGTGCAGCAGGTTCGATGACGTCTACATTTCCTCATGAACCAACAATACCGGTGATGACGTCACAAGCTCTCGCTCCCACCTATCTCCGTCTCAGCCAAGTTGAACTTGACTGGCCAGTCGTGCCTTTCACTTGACGGGGCCACTCGGCTCGAGTATTCTTGTAGTGTTAATATAATTTAGTGATAACATGTAAACAGTGCGATCGAGGAAAGATGAGTAACGGTGTTAGTCATGTGGTACCAAAGCTGTTGTTAAGTTACTTAGTGTTATTGTTCTCCGGTGAGTGGATGTAGAGTCGAAAGTTATTCTCACTTTTGTTGAGCAATGCTGCTCGATTTCTTACGCTGGTGTAAGGATTTTATGATAAGTTAGATCCGTATACGTTATACCACAGAATAACTAATAGTACTGTTATACTTAGCAGAAAGAAGTCTATGAAGCAGAAACTTACTTAACTAAGTCAAAATTAATTACTTTATATGATTTACTTGCCAAAAATTATTCATAATTTCTGATTGATAAATGAAAGTTACGGTTATGACGTATAATTTTACCTTTTATTCGATATCAACTTTTTAAATGTGACAATAAACTTACCTAAACAGAAACAGAAACGTATTGCATTGCATTGTAAACTCTTTTTTAATATAGTTGCTCAAAAGTTGCTTTTAAGCGTGCGGAAAGTATCATTTTACGCCCTAGCGCTTTTTACTCTTCCAGCCTGTAAATGATTAGGATTACGCGAGTATTCAATTGTATTAAAACAGGTATATATTTTCATTGTTTCTTTTCATTTTTGGAATATATTAATATCGCTAGATGTCATAAGTTGTCATCAATCGTTCACGCATTTTCAGCTAAAGCTATGCGATTTAAGTACGATACTTAACATTAGGTAGGTAAGTTATAGTCAGTTAAGTAGTTCGGCAAACGCTCTCTACTTTGAAACACTGAAATAAGTGAAATAACGCGCGATGTTACTATTACTAAATGATACTAATTCGCGGGATGCCGACAGTGTAAATTTTCTTTACAAGTTGAGTAGCAATTAATGTAGGTTCACCGTAACAAACGTTACGCCAGTTTTTTCCAATACCTCGCATCCTTAGACTATTTAAGAGTGGCCCCGGACATATGACTCTATAACGAGAGCAAGCCAGTTAGAGTTTCGTTGCTCTCGTTATTGTGTCTCATTTTCCGTGTCTAGCTCCCCGCCTACCTGTATAGTCACTTCCATTACTTTGAAGAGCTTAAGGAATACCTGAAGCAGTAAAAAAAACATAACCTGATAAGATAATTACATTACTACGACTGCCAACGGCTTGAAAAACTGTGGCGGTGTTTCCAGATGCGTGTTCAGGCCTCGTGCTGCGCGCGCTCATCTCCCAGCATGGTCTCCACGGCGAGGTGGAGTTCTCCCGCAAGGCCGAGGGCCTGGTGGCGGTGCGCACCGCCTTGACCCCGACCCTGGAGCACCCCGAGCATGCTCTGCGCTGGGCTATCCATACATTCCCAGTTGATCACCGCGATGTGACGGACGCGAGGTGCTCGCGGCTCGGGGCTATGATGCATGATTTGACTGATGAGCTCGGCTACCTGCTGGTTCCCGGCAAGGTATTTCCCACAGTTGACTCCAAAGTATCTTGCATTTGCATGCATGAGTTTTATAATTAATTTGTAATAATTTTCATCGTTTCATAATCATTAATGGCGCCGATTACACAATGGGTATCTTAGACGTATAAGTAAGTAATTGTGTTTGGTCCTTCTGTTATGGACTAAAGAGAACCGCTCACGCTGATCCAGTATGGTTGGGGAGTTCTAGCGGAATAAGTACTTAGGTACTATTTTGTTAATTGCCTGTTTGTTTTCAACATAACATGCTGTTGCTTATAGGCATGAAAACGTATGAACTTATGATAACAGGACAACGCAGAATTCGAGACCAAAGTCCCTCTGACCGGCCCAGCGGGCCTCTGGGGCCGCAGCCTCCGGCTGGAGTCCGCCGAGGGCCGCGTCATGTGCGCCTCCATCCTCGCCGTCGACGAGGAGGCTGAGTCCTATGCTGAGGCGAAGTTCAGCTCGCCCGTGGCTGGCACTGTCACGTTCAGGTTAGTAAAGTTAGGGAAAAACCGAAAAAGTTATAGTGTCTAAAACTCTTGATTTGAGGGTGAGAAGTAATATCTTATCAAAATGAAGTAAAATCTCTTGGTAAAATTAAGACTTTCATTTGTAAAAGACGTTAAGTTGGTATAAATTTTATGAATGGTGAAGGTGTGTGCCATCACTTTCATCCATAATATATTTGTATAATATAATGAAATGACTAGTAAAATATGCCATCTACAAAACTAATCCTTGTTTACTCTATACATGCTAATACAATAAACATAAATGTGATATATTATTGGCCGGTACTGTACAATCGTAGCTGCATGGGTTTCAAGTTGTTGGCCTATGCTAAACAATATTTCATAAAATTGTAGATGGCTGACGCCCCGGGATGCATCCGAGCCAGATGCTGACGTGACGACGGACCTGTACCACATGAAGGCCGTCCGCGGCTTCGAGGACTTCACCCAGCACAAGTGGAAGCTGTTCGTCACCGACATCTTGGACACGTCACGTAGCCACGACGACAGCTGCGATGTACTTGAAGCTGTTTTCGACCCCGCTACGGGTAACGTTTGAACTGAAGGAGGAGAGGAAAAGTTTTGATTAAGCTGCATGAGTATCGTGTACCAGAAATTACCGGATAAAATAGGCACATGGCATACTGAGCCCAACATGCCTACATGTATACTTCATAAAATAACAATAACCTAACTATTATACTGACTTGCGCGGCAAAAAAATCTAAATTCGAATCAAAACGATTTGATGCGCATTCAGAATTTTTTGCTGCGTGTCAGTATTTTATGATATACGGAATAATATTTCCCATTCATTTATACGTATAACATCTTATCAAATTGGAACCCACCGACATCCGACATCACAATTAATCCATTTAACATTAATTTGTATTTGCAATATAATGAGCCTAATAAGGTTTACAAACACCTCATAGTTCTCGAGAAACGGTTATTCAAAGTTGCACATATATTTTCTATATGTATGTTGAATGGGTTGTATATGAGATGAGAGTCATTACTCGGGAAACTATTTCTATCAAGACTACGAGTACATGCAGGCGGTTTTGGGATCCCAGTAATATAACTAAATAACAACATACTAAAAGTTAGTGCTGGTAACTGTACGTTAACTGGGTTTAATCGTATCTCAAATTCAAGATACATATTCAATAATATATGCAAATTTGAAGAGTTGTTTCTCCAGAAGTATGAGGATTTGGTAAACTTTATTAGGCTCTTATATTGAAAATATATTAGTCTACTCTAAAATCTCCTTAGGAATTTTTGCCATAACATACGTCCTTTGTTAGAAAATAAAACGAAAATTTTAGTGTTTTTTTTATTGACATAGACCCGCTTGTGATTCCGAGGTCGGATACTCTTGTCTAATATAAGTATTTCAACACTATTAACATATGAAGAAAATGTAAAATCCCTGATTTGATGTAAGGCAACACCCCTTAGCAACTACCATTTCCATGACCAGGAACTCTTGCAGGTGGCGACGGACTGAGCGTCGGCGACCTGGACGCGCGTCTGGGCGCGGCGCACGTGGCGCGCGACGCTCGCGTGTCGGCGCGCGCGCTGTACAAGCACGACGTGCTGCGCGCGCTGCGCGCCGACATGGACGCCACCAGGCGCAGCCTCTACGTCGTGCTCTACGACCACCAGCACGCGGACAGCTTCCTCGCCTGCGCCAAGCTGAGGCTCATGCCGCCGCAGACCGCTAAGTATGTGCCTCTACGTACCTCTGTGCCCTGATTGCCATTTTGGTCGCGTAAGAAGTGATCACCATCAATGGCGGCGCAAAGACCACAGTCAATTGATGCTATTGCAACGGCTACAGCAGACGGCACACAAAGTGGTAGTCCACGCTGCACCATGAACTCACCCATCAATAAATGAACTGTTTTGGTCACGCTTCTCGTGCGCCGTTTTCTGACATCATGCGTAACTTAGCAAATAACGGGCGCAGGTCGTGCAATATCGTTCGCGATGAATGCGACCATAATACATCTGCTGAATCGAATCAAGTTCATCAATGAAGAACGTAAAGTAGTAGTGGTTTGTTTGCAGGGTAGTGGTGAACATGTTTGGCGTGCGGGGCTCGGTGTCGCTGCGCCAGCCCGCGCCCTGGGGGCCGACGTGGGCCAGCTTCGAGCTGGGCGCCGCGGCGGGCGACTACGAGAGCAGCCTGCGGCTCGCGGGCTCCGTGCTGCGGCACTCGGTGCGCGAGCTGCCGCCCGACCCCGCCGCCCCGCCGCACCAGCGCTGCAACACCACCGGCGGGGTGTTCAACCCGTCTAACATCGACCTGGCTACCGTACCTCCAGCAGGTCAGATTATCTACTTATCTAGTGGTTATCCAGTTATGTAGTATTTCACTTGTAGATTTGCCTAGTCCCAAAGTCACTAGGCTTAATTAAGGGAGAGTTTGGGGTTTTCAAATATCGTAATGTGAAAATATTATAAAAATGTTTATTTTTCTTTGGAACAACGCAGTTACTTCAACGAAAATCCCAAAAGTTTTTTTTTCAAGCATTTAATCGACAAATTTCGGAGCGGAACTTTTAGGCCCTCTTTGGGACAAGTTGTATTACCAGTGGGGCAAATTGTTCCGGATGTATGTCAAAAGATTGTCAGAATAAAATATATTTTTGTTACTAAACAAACTATTTATGTAGGTACCTATGTAAGTTATGATTTTAAAATTCTACATGTGCGCATTATCATTATACGAGTAAAACGACTGTGCAATAAAAATATCTAAATACTATCAGCTGCAAAATTGCATTCCCAATTTATGAATGAATTCATTCATAATGTCAATGTGGTTATCCATTCTTAATTCTACCATATACCATATGTATAAAACGCTTGGAATAAATAAAAGGTAATGGACTCCATAGTTCCATACACAAAAACTCTTGAGGATTGGAAAGCGTTTAAATTGAGTCTGGACTGGAATAGTGAAATCAGCACATTAACACATCCGTGACGTGATTCGCGTCATGCCCACCTTGTACCAGAGTCGACACGACACCGGTAACTGAGCATTTATGAGCCTTATTACAACGAGGTAA
Source organism: Pammene aurita (assembly GCA_947086415.1). Taxonomy (NCBI): domain Eukaryota; kingdom Metazoa; phylum Arthropoda; class Insecta; order Lepidoptera; family Tortricidae; genus Pammene; species Pammene aurita. The sequence goes on along the minus strand of OX352309.1, from coordinate 388,180 downwards.
AGTCCACGTATGGTCACTGCGTCGCTGTTAGTACGGAAAGCATCCAACCACCGTAGCACCTTATACAACGGAGATAAGGTCTACAATGTCGGTGACGTATTGCGAATGCGTTGATGTGGTTGTAATGAGTGCATCATTACGCCGATGACAAGGTGATAATTAGGTGATTAATGCAGGCGGTCTGTCCTGTCGGCAACACGCCAGGTTGCTAATTTAGGTTCCTAATAATGTGTATATCAGTGACAGTGACCGACCGTAAATTATATGTAAATATGATATGACTGAAATATATATGACTTCGGGGAATCTTCGTAATATACGAGTACCTGAATCAAGGAATTATTAAATTAAATCGCAATGATGCGCTCTTTCAAATCAACATATTTTTAGCTAAAGCCGCGAAGGCTCTGACGATGACAATGGCTTGTTGTGAGATGAGGAATGTCAGCGAAGGCGCGTGCGCGCATGCTATCACGCTTCTCGGAAGAACGCAGCAGCCTCCGCAGCTATTGTCTATTGTGTGCATCCTGCGGTTTGTTGCCGAACGGAATCCAGGCCAGACTTGTTTTGGCTACCTACTAACAATATTTACCTACTTTGGTGCTTTAGTTTACGATACACACAGCAAAGCGAAGTTGGTCACCGCTAACCATACTCATGGCGCTAGACAGAAAGTAGGTATTTCGGTGGCTTAGCATGAACTTTTCGGGTGTTTTTGAAGTTCGAAGGAATGCCTTATGTCCATGATGGTCAATGAGCGATTGTATAACCTATTTCCGCGGTAGGTACGAGTAAGGTCTACAGTCCGGGTCCAAAATGTATGGAATTATCCGCGATCCTGGATCCGGATCCCACGGATTTTCCATACATCCATCATGCAAACCTTAGGTACGAGCATAGGTACTGCCTGTACTGCTGTATGCACCTCTAACAGAATTTTTAGTACTTATATGTCAAAATGAAATAGTTATTTGTAGCGTTTCTTGTTGTGCAGGCATGGGCACTCAAGACCAGTACGCGGTGGGCGACCTGCTGGGCAAGCTGCTGGGCCGCTCACCGCGGCTCCCGCACGCCTACCTCCTGCCGGGGCTGGCGCCCGAGCTGGTCGGCACGTACTGGGACGTGTTCCTGCCACTGCGCGGAGCTGCCTCTGTGCGGCACCGCGCGCTACTCGTCGAGAGGTATGTGTCTACTGACTGATGGGCAAGCCGCTGGGCCGCGGCTACCTGATGCCGGGGCTGGCTGGCAGCTACTGGGAAGTGTTCCTGCCACTTCGCGGAGCTGCCTCTGTGCGGCACCGCGCGCTACTCGTTGAGAGGTATTGCATGAGACTAATAATGACTCCTTCTCTTCTGAATCAGATTGCTATTGATTATGGCACAGAATAACGAATAGTTCAAGTACAGAAGATTCTCCTTCCTGAATTGGCATTTAGCTACAGACAGATCTTCCATCTGGTTTGGATCCAACAGTCCAAAATCTCCATTGAATTCTATTACCTGGGCGTAGGGAGATCGTCAATTCTGGGCCACCTGATATAATATAAACCGTATACAGTTTGTACTGCAATGTAAAATAAATACTCATTTTATTACTAAAGTAGAGAAAATATTGCAAAAAAATGAAACGGGAATTAGAAATACTAAATAAATAAACATTATGTTGATTTTTCCGCGATTAAAATACAGCAAGACAAGTCGTTAACGTCCTTATGGCATTGACATAAAGTTTAACTTCACCCTGGCCTGAAACGAGATTGTTTTTTTGTTTGACACTGTCAATGTATACCGTTACATAATCTGCGTTTTGACACTGTTCGGTAAGTTAGAACATTGTAATATTAAAATAGTATCTAAGCCTACGAATACGGAAGTTTAAATTAGAAATCGACTGTATTCAAATTCCTAAAGATTTAAAATGCGTATTTTTGCATTTTTGATCCGAGTTTGAATATTAAAAGTGGGTTTCATAATGGCATAATATCATGCTCCTTCGATAACGAAACGCATCTTTTTTTCAATTTTGTAATGTCAGATACTAGTGCTATCGCACTTAACGGTGGTAAACCTTATCCCTTCGCAATATGTGTTAGGAATGTTCAGTTAATAGTATCAACGATGGTTTGACAGCCGTCTTTGTTTACCGAAATACAGGAACTATAAATACGATCAAAATATGACTTTTTATTATTTCATCATGATTCCCGTTTTGTTTTCAAGTCCGCTTTTGTACATTATCTTTAAAAAATCGGTACTTTTTTTACATTAATATATAAATCATAGGCAAGCACGCTTTCAAATATTGTCCTTGTCAGATTCAAGTTTTAAATGCATGATTTTTCAGTTTTCCCATTAGATTTCGCAATATTTTTACCACCATCCTGATCTAAAAATTATGACGATTCTTTAAAGGTAAGAACCATTTCTAAACGGTCCTAAATAATCTGGGCCAGATCACCTAACGAAAATTGACGATCTCCTTTATGTAATTTAACGTGGCTTATCATATTGAACGTTCATTTTACAGACGGACGCCCTATCCCTCCGTGTGCGGCTCGGTAGTACCTTACGAGTCAGACACTGGCTACCAGACGCCCATGACTACCGCTGAGGCGGTGTTCCGGTATCCATTAGTGGGACGGGTACTGTTCCGACAGCCCCAAGATCGACCCTGGGAAGATACCACTATTATCATTGAGAGTTTGGTCAGTATACAAGTACCTGATACCGGCATAGATTTGTTAAATAAATAATTCTTATAAAATATCTTTCCTAGATATAGATATTTGCTGTAGATATTAACTTTTGAAAATAGGATTTCATTGCTTAGTGATTATTAAAACATATAGCCTCTGTAGCGAGCAGTTGACTCACATAAAATTACTCACGTTCCCAATCAATACATACACACACAATAAGGGCGGAAAACCCCTTTAAACTTGGATGTCGGTAATCAACAAATACCTGAAAAAAGCTCAAGGTCAACCTAGACCCGACGAGAATGGAACAGATCGACGAGGAGAGCCCTAATTGAACTGGGATATTGTGACAAACTAAAAGTTTTATAATGAATCCGGGTTATTGTGTCCGGGTTGTGCTACTCATAGTGTTGTGTTCCTGCTGGTGAGTAAGGTTGCCAAAGAGCTCAAAGAGGACCCAGTGTGTTGACGATGAGGGACCTTCTTGTTCCTTTAGTCATCAACACAGTGAATCCTCCTTTTTGTAAAGGGTCGGCAACGCGCATGTTACTCCTTTGGAGTTGCAGGCGTCCATAGGTTACGGTAGCTGCTTACCATCAGGCGGGCCGTATGCTTGTTTGCCACCGTCGTAGTATAAAAAAAAAAAAAAATTGTGCAGATTCACGCAGACGGCTCGAACGTGAACGACACGTTCGGGCACCGCTGGGCGCTGCACGAGCGCGCGCCAGGCGCCGACTGGTACAACTGGTCGCGGCGCTGCGAGAGCGCGGGGGCGGAGTGGGAGCCCCGCGGCCTGCAGGTGGACCCGCGCCAGCCGGACCTCTACTGCGGCCACGCGCCGCTCTGCCGGCTCGGGGACCTCACCACCAGGTACGAGTATGTTCTAAGTGACACTCCTCATTTGCGTCTTTTGAGCGTCAGCGTCTAGGCAGCGCCATGGCAAATGGCGTAGTGTTACCGTTGTGTCAACATTGCGTCAAGCAGCAGTCATAGACTTGATTAGATGCCGACGCTCAAACGATGCGTGTCGCGCAGCGCGCCTTTAAAGCTGCTAGTATCAGTTCCTAAACTACGTCGAAAAGTACAAAAGGTGTTGCAACTAAATCTCACTCAAATTCTCGTATTGGAGCTGCCCAACTGGGGAAGAACTTACATTACACCTTACAAAAGACCATGTCTATTTTTGATGCTGAGTAAAGTCCATAGAACCCTCGAGGATGCACTGTATTGGGCTGGCTGTGAGGTTGTGAGCAACGGGGAATACTAACTTATAAAGGACCGGTCACTATACTCTTTTGGATGTGGCAGGCTGGAGGAAATCTGGAGCCATAAGGAAACCTACGTTCAACACTAGAAACTAACTATATGCAAGCCATTTTTGCTTGTCATATTGTGGTAGACCATACCTACCATACACATATGTAATTACATCCAGCTCCCCGTAACACCGTGTAGGTTCTTACAAATAAATAAATTGTATTAAATTCGTTGAATATGTAATGTATGCAGGCACGGCATGGTGGCGGTCGCGGGCCGCAAGCGCGCGGCGCCACGACTGACGCGGCGGCTGTTCTCCGACACGGTGCTGGCTCTGTCCGGAAGATATTCTGCCTTCAAGCGATCTCTGCTCATCCTGGACGACCACGGGCCTGTTGCGCGTGGGGAGAGGATGGCGTGCTCCGTGTAACTATCCATGTCACTCTTACATCAAGAACTGACCCAGTGCTATCACTGTCTGTTGCTCCGTTTAACTATCTACTAGCTCACTCTAAGAAGGGCTGGCTCCTTTCTGCCCCTGTCGGGCAAATACTCCGGTCTCAAGCACTCACTGCTCATTCTGGGTGACCGTGATCGGCACGGTCCTGTTGCGCAAGACGAATGGATGGCCTCTACAATTTAACACTACTCAAAAATTGGTAGATTTTTTCATACACCGATAATTTAAATATCGATATTAATTGACTGAAGTATTTAGTTTAGATTCTGCTAAAATGGATAAATCCATTTTTTGTGACACACGGTTGCTTAGTACAATGTTTCCTGGTTACAGTATCGTGGGTTCAGCCCGACGTAAGGCGGTGGTTCACGACTGGTTCGGCGAGGGCGCAGGCGCAGGGTTGCAGGGGAAGCTGGAGATCACCCAGCAGTCCGCATATGACATCGCCAACCTGCAGCTGAAACTAGACAACCTGGACGACGTGCGCGACTACCAAATACATGAGGTATATCTTCCAACCTAATCAGCTCACCACCAGGATCACTTACCACTTACCGCGTTTACTAAATCCGAGGGAAATTGATAATCAGTGTAATCACTCGCCAGTAATCCGCATATGACACCGCTAACCTGATCCTGACCACATGCAGGTCTATCAGGTATGAGGTATACCCTTAAAAATTTCCAATGATGTGCCTCTATGAAGTCTTGAGTCTACTTAATCTTGCTGTTGTTGTTACAGGCTCCGGTGGAGAAGGAGCTCGAGTTTCCCTGCGAGACCAGCACGCTGCTCGAAGTTTATAATCCCTATAACGTCAGCAAGGCCACGAGCCCGCCACCTACAAAAGGTACTTCTGCGCTGCTACCTAAAACATACGAAAACGATTAAAACTGAATCTGGCCCTTATAGACCGTAAGCCACGAACAAATTTGATGACCAATCGCGTCCCGTTCGATAACTCGTATAATGATTAAGGGTGACTTGTGATGGAGCCTCGTGAGCGTCAGCTGCCGCTCCGTCGGTGGGTTGAGGAACGGCAGCCACCCAAACACGTAAAAAAATTAAATAAATTCAGTCATCGCGTCCCGCTTGAAACTTTGTCAGACGATAGATTATAAGCTATTTAAAGCATAAAAAACCGGCCAAGTGCGAGTCCAACTCGCGCACCGAGGGTTCCGTAAACACCTATAACAAGCAAAAACCTCTACGCGTTTACGAGGAAAAAGGTAGTAAGTTAAAAATTTAAAAAAATATTTTTTTAATGATTTTACTAAAAATGTCTACTTTTCGTAATTTTAATCATTATACGAGTTATCTAACGGGACGCGATGACTGACGGTATTTGCGCCTGGCTTACGGTCCATTAATCCCAACACAACCCCGTAGCGAAAGTCTGAAGATTTTGATCGAGACTTCTCACTATATGACAGGTATGACATCGTTCGTAGAGAGAACAATCGGTATACCAGGGGCCCTGTTTATTTACCCTCTTACTGTCAAATTGAAATGGAAGGATTTCAAAGAAAACTTACTTATGTCGAGTTTCACTATAAAATGTAACGGTTACACTCACACTAAATAAAATCAAAATAACACTATAACAAAAAAAAAAAACAAGAAAAAAAAAATTGTTAAATGCTTAAATAGCACTCTTAGTGCTTGAAGATGGAGACCTAAGCTCTCCGAAACATGTCGCACGAACTGACTGTGTGTGAAAGTGACGTGAGTGCTGTAACGTGATAGTATGTCTCACGAAAGTTTAAATTTAATATGTCGAGTTTGTTTACATTATTTCCGTGAGATTTGAAATACGAGTTTAGATCTATTATCTTTCAAACCATAATCAATCATGGATCTTCTATCTTTCTAAGCGCCATCTTAGATCTATGATATTTCTGCAAAATTGTCGCAAACCGGAACAGATGATCAAGTATTGGTTGTATGTGTGGCAGGAACGGTGGACGAGTACGCGGTGGGCGCGCTGGGCGACAAGTTCGGTCTGCTGGAGCAGCAGCGGCGCTCGCGCAGCGCCGACAACGACACGGTGCTGTCGCTGTTCGGCGCGCGCAGCGTGCTGGGCCGCTCGCTGCTGCTCGCGCGCAGCAGGGGCACGAGGAGGTTAGTTAGATCGTCGGTCCACTTATGGGAACATAAAACATTACGTCTTCCAATATCTCTTGAGATCTTTACAAATATACATATGTGTACATTTTGGCACCCTTAATCAATTTTAAATCGATCTTCTGTTTAATTCAGAGGTTTAGCAGTTAAGTAGCAATAATAGAAAAGTAGCTAAGTAAGAAACTGTTAAAGGTGGGCGTGCGGTACTCTGCAGCGCGGCTACAGCCCCGCCGAGGCCCGGGAGCTGCGGGCCATAGCCTCGTTCCACCACCCCGGCGGCTTCGCGTGGGGCTACGTGCGGATGACGCAGCTTGTGAGCGGCGACGGCGGCACCAGCGACACGGTGCTGGAGCTCAAGCTGCGGTACCCCGGCGAAAAGGACCGCAACATGGTAAACTTAGCTTAGCGGCCGTTATTATTAAATCGTAATATGTATATGTAAATTAGTAATCATTATTTGTCAGAAGATGTGTTTTTTATACAGGCCTAGTGATCGCTGCAGAGATCGATACGGTATATTACTATTACCGGTACTTGCCTATTCGGTTATGTTAAGAATAAGCTATGGGTATCAGCCGCGGGCGGCAGTCGACGGACGCGTGCCCGCACTCAGTAACGTCCCAAATGTCCCAATGGCACGTCGACAGTTGATATTCCCTTTATTATTAATTTTGAATTAAATTCATATAAATTTCTTTATTTAACAGACAAAAAAAATTCTATAAATTGTTAGTATTGTACTTGATTGATTATGTAGTTAGATACCTAATAATTTATATACAAGAGTGATTTGGTCCGCCGACCCATTTGCCACAACAGAGGACAATCTAGCTTATCTTATGCTAGCTATCATGTTCAGGATGCTGTTGCGAAGACCGCGCACCCTGTCTAGCAGCGACGCCGTTTTCTAACGCCACACGGCATCAAAGCTGAACGCGCCTTGGCGAACATAGACGCGCTGCAGAAACGCGGCAGTCTCAACAGCACCCTAAAAGCACTATTGTATTGAACGCGCACGGCGTTGTAAGCCCGTTGAGTGTATCTAACCCACAAACCTGACGAGTATAGCGCTGTACACTGTCCAGTAAGCCTTAAAAAGTGTAATTTTGACTTTCTCTGTACACCGACGAAATTATGGTCTATATTCCAGGCATTTGGCACCACCAGAACAAAAAGTCTAGGAGATTTAACTTAGCCGCTTTAGACATAGCTCTGGTGGAAAGGCACCCTTAAACAGCTAAATGTACGAGTAGGTACGTTCTATATGCGTTATATATGTTTAACGGCCTCCTAGCCTAGTTGGTAGTGACCCTGCCTATGAAGCAGGAGGTCCCGGGTTCGAATCCTGGTCAGGGCATTTATTTGTGTGTTTATCACGGATTTGTTCCTGAGTTATGGATGTTTTCTATGTATTTAAGTATTTATCTATTATATATATCGTCGCCTAGTACCCACAACACAAGCCTTATTGAGCTTACCGTGGGACTAGGTTGATTTGTGTAAGATTGTCCCATAATATTTATTTATTATTTATATGTAAACTTATAGATATGTTGTTAGCGAAAGTTGTAAAGTTTCAAGAGTGGTATTACCGATTTTCCAGACCCACGGTCACCGCTGGGAGGTGTGGGTGAACCAGGTGGGAGTGGACGCGGCGGTGGCGGTGGCGGGGACGCGCTGCGTGGCCGGAGGGTACCGCTGGAACCCCTTCTTCACACAGTTAGCTGACCCTCTCAACGTGAGTATCACTAGCTAAGACGTCGTCAAAGCATCAATTTAATTATTCGCAAATACTCATAGCGCGCTGCGTGGCCGGCGGTTATCGTTGAAATCCCTACTATACGCTGATCGTCTTAAGGCGAGTATCAATCTAACTAAGACACAACAGTGTGCTGAAGTCGGTAACTACCGCTTGGCCCCTGCTTAACGCAACTGACTTCCTCAATGTAAGCATTACTACCACAAGTACCACATTGCTACCTATGTAGCTATAATAGTTATATTATGTGTTCCGTTCTACGTCCGAGATATTTAGTATGAGAGCGTTGCCTTGCCGAGTGACCGATAGATGCCGCTAGCGTCTATGTAGTCGCTCCGCACCGCCTTCCCGCTGTGACGTAGCCTTCGCTATCCCCCTCCTGTGAACATAGCAGCTCGCGCCCCAAGACTCGCCGCCATGTCATTGTTGCGTCGACCGTCTTGACCGAAGGTCCGTGTCTTTTTATTTAAAATTTTGCAGCATGGTTCTTTAAAACTTAAATTAATTTAAAGAATAGTTTTATTTTATTTTATATCATACTTAAAACTTCTGCTCGAATAGCAAAGTCAAGTAGTTCATATAAATTCTAGAGTGCATCATCGCTAACTATAGACGAATTTATTAAAATTACAACTTTAGTTTTTCGTTTTTATAACTTTCGACTATAATAACGAAGTTTCCGTTCATCGAAAGTGTTTATTACTAATTTGTTCACCTATACTGCGATGAAAACGCTCGAACAATATTTTTCTATTCTACCCACTTTTTAGTTCGGAAAATTTTCATTGGTCCATGACTGCTAAAACCGTTACCGTTAGTCGATTTCTTCGAGATTTTATTGCATTTTCGAGATTAAAGTAGGAAATGCTGTAGATTAACACGTGTTTCTAATCACAGTTAATATTTTTTTATGATGAGTGGTAACGGAAGTCGCTCTGCATCGGAGGAGAGAGAACGCGCTTCGCGACCGTCGACACGACGGCGGCGGGAACGGCGCGAGGAGTTCAGCTCGGACTCGGACAGCGCGCGCTCACGCAGCAGGAGTCGCCGCCGCCGCACCCGCAGCCGCGCCCGCAGCGACGCCTCCACGCCCGAGGGACTGGAGCGGAGGTTTGAATTCCTTTCAAACCAACTGGTGAGCCAGCTCAACAATATTCTGTCTACCCATGTGTTCGCGCCCGGCGCGACAGAGAAGCCGCCGCCGCCCGTGACGTCCGCAGCCGCCGGGCCGGCGCCGCCTACCATGACGGTGTCGTCCACCTCATTGGTGCCACCGACCACGACGGTGTCGTCCACCTCTCTGGTGCCACCGACCACGACGGTGTCGTCCACCTCATTGGTGCCACCGACCACGCCGGTGCAGCCCGCCGCGACGGCACCGCCAGCGCTCCTAGTGCCGGCCGCCACGTCGACGCCGGCGACCACGTGGATGCTGTCCACTACGACGGCACCGCCCGGTGCGCAGCTACCGACCGTGCCGTTCCCGGTGCGCGTGATCCCTGTTGAGGTGCACGCGCCGCCGGCTCCCCCAACGCAGCAGCGCGAACAGATTGCCGAACTGTCGGTCTCAATTAAAGATCCGCCCGTAGCCAAAGCGAAGGCGGACCGAGTCGCGAAGAGCTCCGCGTTGTCACGTCTCGACTGCCCGGAATGGAAAGCGGTACGTTATATTGACACTCAGAAAAAGTACATCGCGTCACCGGGTTTTTCCGAGGTACTGATTAACGAGGAGCTGCGCCGCTTCGAGGGGCCCTCGACGTCTCGAGGCTCGCGCGCGACGCAATCAGAGCGGAGCTTCGCGGCGCTGTCCAATGCTATCATCGCCCAAAATGAAGCAGTCAACGAGGCCCAGCAGAACTTAATTGAATGGTCAAACACGCCAGACGCTGGGGCCCCTGGCGCGCTTTTAAACAAACTGAAAGAACTGTTTGACAACTCATCGGAATATAAGGTAATCTCCCACGACATCTTACAAATAGTTTCCGGGAAGCGGGCCGAGGCGATAGCAGACCGGAGGTTTGACATCCTTAGAGCAATCAAAGACAAGTACATCAAAGAAGATATTGAAAAAGTTCCACCGACAGCAGAATACATGTTCAACCCAGAAAAACTGTCTACCTACATTACAAAAATTGGCGGCATTGAAAAGGTAGGGAAACAGCCGGCGCACCAGCCCTTCGCTCGCCCCCGCTCTCCTGCTCCGGTTAAACCCTTTCGCCGGAACTATAAGCAAAAATCGGATAAAAAACCCGCCGCTCCTAAACGAGCTCGAGATTCCGCTCGCAAGCGAAAACAAACCGGAGACAACCCAAAACGCCGCGACAATCGGCGAAGAAAATGACTCGCAAGGGTTCTTAGCGGGCTGTCTTCGGAGCTATCGAAGGTATTGGTTAAAATTAAAAGCTCCGAAAACAATTTTAGATTTAATTTCATCAGTAAGGATTCCATTTTCTCAAAAACCGCCATTAATCATGCCAACTTTCGATTTCCTTCACAAATTCCGAACTCCAGAATCACCTCAAATGACAGAAGAGATAGAAAAAATGACCCGCGAGGGAGTTCTAGAGCCTGCCTCTTACTCCGAGCTACATTTCACCCCTTTTTCTGCTGCGGAAGAGCAGCGGGAAAGTCAGAACAATCTTCAACCTGAAATCACTCAACCAGTATATGAGACCCACCCACTTCCGGCTTTTCAACCACTGCCAAATGCTTCACTTCTTACAAACCGGAGACTGGCTAGCGAAATTCGATTTAAGTCAAGCTTACTACCATGTGCCTATACTAGCTCGACACAGGAGATTTCTCCGGATAAGCTATTAAGGTCAATTAATGCAGATGACATGTCTCCCGTTCGGAATAGCCGTAGCCCCGAAGATATTCGCGACGTTATCAAATTGGATAGCCCATTTTCTGAGATCCCGCGGCCTTCGCATAATTGTCTATCTAGACGATTTCCTAGTAGCGAACCAGTCGAAGACATCCCTTCAGGAAGACATATCGCTCACCAGATCGACTCTAATCAACCTGGGGTGGCAAATAAACTACCAAAATCGGTTATGATCCCCACCCAACGTATCGAGTTCCTAGGCATCACGTGGGACCCCCGGCACAACACCCGGTCTCCAACAACACCTCAAAGAGCTGCGAAGAACCCCACGTCACTGCCCTCGTCTGCCGTCTGCGGTACGAAAGGACCTCCAATGGTGGGTCGACAATGTGACACAACAAACCAACATTCACGCGGAGGTAAGGACGACGAACTTTATAGTAACAGATGCATCGAACTACAAGTGGGGAGCAGTCGTCAACGGAAAGCCGTTGTGCGGTCCATGGAACCACCAACAGAAGAATTGGCACTGCAACCGCAAAGAACTATATGCAGTCTTTGCAGCCCTGACAGCAGAAAGCAGGTATCTGAGGAACTCCAAAGTTGTGTTACAAACAGACAACCGGACTGTTGTAGCTTACATAAAGAACGAGGGCGGAACCAGATCCCCGCCACTACTACGACTAACACGGAAACTACTGGCGCTGGCGGACCGTCTTCAAGTCACGTTGACCCCTTACTACTTACCAGGTCGATACAACCCAGAAGCCGACGGATTGTCAAGGGGACACCACGCCCCCGAGTGGCACCTGCGCCCCGAGGCCACGGGGAAGATCTTCGACCGCTGGGGTACCCCATCCATCGACCTCTTCGCCTCCGAGTACGCTCACGTCGTGCCGAGGTATGTCTCAATCGACTCGCTAGACTCGAACGCATGCTATCACGACGCGTTCAGCAATCACTGGCACTACGACCTGGCATGGATTTTCCCACCTCCCAGCCTCCTGCCTCGTGTCCTGCATCACCTGAACACTGCGTCGGGACTGTTCATCGTGATAACACCCAAGTGGAACAGACCCTTCTGGAGGCCAGATCTGAAGACGAGAGCCGTGATGCGGCCGATAAAAATTTACAATCTGGGGGCGGTGCTAGTGGATACAACAACAAACCGACCTCCTCCACAAGTCAACGACCTAAGTATGGAAGCCTGGCTCCTTTCGGGTGGGACGCCGTAACACCAGGCTGGTCGGATCAGGAGAGAAGCCTGCTAACATCCCACTGGCGTGCCTCTACGATTAAAACATATACACCAATATGGAACAAATGGTCATCGTGGTGCGTCAAAAACAAGATCAACTGCCAGGTACCTCCTCCCAGTCAAGTGGCGAGATACCTCGCACATCTCTTCCTATCAGAAAAGTTAGCGTACCGTACGATACTTGTTCATAAGTCTGTTATAAGTGCTGTGTGTGAACCTCTATCGGACTCTAAGCTCTCATCAAACGTCCTGATTAAGAATATTTTAAAAGCAATATCTTTAGCGAGACCACCGCCTTCCAAACCACCAGTTTGGGACGCTAGAGACTTAATTTTGTACTTAAAAAATACCCAACCAAATCTTAACAGCTTGTTCGACGTATCTAGAAGAACTGCGGCTCTCTTACTGTTAGCATCAGGTCGCAGGGTCCACGACCTTACCCTGCTACACTGTAGCCCAGACAACTATGTAGATAACCCTCACTCTATTGTTTTGCGTCCAAAATTCGGTTCTAAATCAGATAGCGTGTCTCATCAACAGTCTAACTGGACTCTCCTAGACGCTCCGGACCAAAATATTAACCCTGTATTCTGGATACGCCAACTTGTGAAAATTACAGAAAGTGTAAGAGGTCAATGCACTAACCTATTTGTATCAACTAGAGATCCGTCTAAGCCTGCTTCTCCCACGATGATTGGAGGCTGGCTTAAACGTCTCCTAGCGGAATCTGGTATCCGAGCAACACCGGGTAGCTTTCGATCCGCAGTATCGTCGTTAAACTGGTTGGAAAATTATCCAATTAATGATATATTGGCTAAAGCTAATTGGCAACATGAATCTACCTTTAGACGTTTTTACCACAGAGATATCAGCGAATCGCATGCTGGCTCGACCGAGAAGTCTCTCTCAATTTTGTTTAGTGTCTGATTTTAAGTAGGTAATATAAGTGCATACTTTTATTACAGATATAGATAATTGTTTTATGCAATGTAATTGTAATGAGTTCCCATGATTAAACATGTTGCTAACGTTACGCGGGTTTATCTTTTGCTATCAGTGTAGGTGTACCTATCCCTTTAAAAGTATGCGCCCACTGACTCGCCACCAGGAGATAATAAACAGGTCTCATACTAAATATCTCGGACGTAGAACGGAACACATAATATAAAATTTTACCTTCCAATAAAATTATTATTATGTTTCCTTATACGTCCGAGATATGAGTAATGGCTTCCTGGTAGGCTATCTACCAACTAACCAACGGTATTTTCTCCTCAACAATGACATGGCGGCGAGTCTTGGGGCGCGAGCTGCTATGTTCACAGGAGGGGGATAGCGGAGGCTACGTCACAGCGGGAAGGCGGTGTGGAGCGACTACATAGACGCTAGCGGCATCTATCGGTCACTCGGCAAGGCAACGCTCTCATACTAAATATCTCGGACGTATAAGGAAACATAATAATAATTTTATTGGAAGGTAAAATTTTATATTATATATAAGAATGCCTATTTGCCCGACAGCTACCGGGGAACACCTACTTGGGGCAGCTCACTGAATCGCCGATCCTCTCAAACGTACAGTTTTGAGCGATGTTGTTATCTTTGATTCATCGTGAACTTTTGTACGTTTGTTCTAATCGTTCAATAACTTATTTTTACTCGACTGTTGAAGTTTGTTTTTATTCCACCGTCTTCGTACATTGCCTAAACAGTAGAGATGCAACTGGCAATGATTTTAATTGTTTTCTTGCAGCGCGAGTTGTACGACCAGGAGTGCGGCGCAGACAACCCGCTGCGCTGCGACGCCGGCGACCTTACTTCGCGGCTTGGCACCATCAGTAAGTCTCGTGTGGTGTCTTACTTCACAAATACACCAAACACGTTGTTTTCCATTTAGTACTTTATTTATCGTATGGCTACATGTCACTGGATATAGATAGGCATTTCTTCCCTGGGATAGTAGTAGTGGGAAAGTAGATGATAAAGAAAATCCAGTGAGTGCTGCGAGGTCCAGATGGGACAGTGCAGGTGCTAAGTTTGTTACTTTTTTAGCACCACCCAGCGTGTAGGGTTGTCTAAGGTGTTTCCTACGGACGCAGAGTAACTTTGACCCCCATTTAGTACTTATCTAGAATAATGACGGCAAATGATCTAATACCAGGAGACTTCAAACTTTTAACGCGAGGGCTACGGCCAGGCCTCGGCTTCCTTTTCGCGAGTAGGATTGTATGGAATTCAACTCTTTCCTCCACCCCGATGTGCAGGCTGACGGGCAGAATCCGGCCCGCGGGTCGTAGTTTAGAGAGTCTTGCTCTAACACAACGCAATTTCCAGGTGTGGGAACAGGACGGCAGGTGGTGACGGACGCGAACCTGCCGCTGGAAGGTGCGGCGCGGGCGTTGGGCCGCTCGCTGGTGGTGTTCGCGGCGGGCGGCGGCAGCGACCGGCTCACCTGCGCCAACATCGAGGAGGATCACGACATCGTCAAATATGTCAACATATTGAAACCGCCGCGTTTTGCCATGTCAGTTCTAACTGTTCCAACACACTATTTTAGCTAAGACAAAATTTTACTGCTTCATAATAGCTAGAAATTCGGTTGGAAATAAAAATTAGGGATCTTTTTAGTAACTTATGTAAGCAGTATGTAATAAAAAGTAATTTTTTTTTTATCAAAAGTGCTGGACTGGTGCTGTCGGCAAGTCGCTGACTTACGTATTCAAAAGAACGTGTCTTTGATGGGACCAGACGGCACCAGACCACATCGAACTAATTTGAAAACGGATCGGATGATGATGTGATGCTTGATGCTTAGTGATTTATTAATATCCTCGGTGGTGTGAAAAGCAGTATGTGTCCCGTGGTAACAACATTATTTTCATCTCGGGCATTCGCTGATATCCCTCGCCACATTCAGGATTTTAAAGACAAGCGTTCAGGATTCAACGTATACACTTCCACCGTAAATATGTTGCTCCCTTGTGACATTTTAACTAGTCCATGTATGTGGGCACACTGACGGCAAGCTTCATCTATGATGCCAGTAATGGGCATGATGTGTTCCTCAGAGGGCAGTTCCTGGCGGAGGTACGGCGCGTGATGGGCGTGCCGCCGTGGCTGCTGTGGGCGGAGGCGCGGCGCTCCAAGCCGCTGCACAGCGGCGCCTGCCTGCAACTGCTGCTGCACTTCTCCGGCCCGAACGCTGCGCGGCTGGAGCAGGACTTCGCCAGGTTATATCACTCACAAATATTTATAAAGCAGAGCTTCTGCTGGCAATCTACTGGCAGGCGAGCAATCACTTAAGAAGGAAGCTGGCTCAACTGGTCTCAGCTGAAAAGATCTGGAAGTAGCCACTCAAGTGCAAAACTCTTCTGCGAGCACTTTCTCCCTATAGTGAGGGATAACAGCACGAAATCGTCATCATTTTATCCTCTTTATAGTGCGACGCGAAACTTACCCGACACGTGGATGGTGATCAGACGCCATCTCCAGACCTGCAATAAGCAGTCGTACCTACTAATATGTCATCTCGGTTGTAGTCAGACAACGAAAGGCGCAAAATATCTGACACAATATAAATTATTTGTAACGCCATAAGAGCGTGTACATGTATGTATTTGCGGTCTACGTTGTTCAAGCTGTTACTATAAGTGACTGTGTTTCTTTTCTGTGGCTTGTACCGCGTCTTCAAGATGGAATTCAGCGTTGCGAGCCATATATTAACCAATCAATAGTCCGGATGTCCGACCTACTTGGCTGCCATGAGTTCAGTCGCGCGTATCTTTATTTGTTTATCAGCCTTTTTTTTAAAGATTTGATTGACTTATTAAATTCTCACGTCAGGCTCACGTTTAGTTTGTACTTATCTGTTTTGTTAATACTTATCTGATTGTATGTATGTACAGGTTACTGGCAACGGGTCGGCTGGACTCTCCCAGCATCTTCATCCCGGGCCACGTGGACTCGAAGCGAAAACGAACGACCTCGTACCGGCAGTGCGGCGTCACTGACATTACTGACAAACGTACGTGTTTAAAGTCAGCTTTGACTTGTATGGTGCGACCACACCGCTGCTTAAAATACGGCGACGTTACGGAATCGCAGTGACGCATCGTATCCGCACCGTTTTTATCGCATGCCGTGACGTGCCCCTTACGAAATATTTTTGACACGAACCTTCTAAACCGTATTTTGAGCAGCGGTGTGGAGGGCATGCGATAAAAACGGTACGGATACGATGCGTCGCTGCTATTCCGTAGCGTCACCGTATTTTAAGCAGCAGTGTGGTCGCACCTGTACTGGTACACGTTTTGTAACATTACAAAACACTTAATTATTTAGTCTTGCCATCCTCTATGGCGCTGAAGCATGGACTCTTCGGGTGCAAGACAGAAAAAAACTTGATGCTCTATACTCTAGAATGTGGTGTGGATAAGTCGGAATGCCAACTGAACAAACATGTACCTACTCGTACATACTCCGAGAAAATGCTCTCGTCGATTGTTCAATAACGAGTCTTAAAATTCTTTAGACACGTCACCCCAAAAACCCCTTTCAATGGAACGTCTGCTTGCACAGTACCAAGCTATTTTAATCTGTATTGCATTCATCTGTATTGTAGACATTCGACAGGGCAACCCCATTAAACAATTTAAACATGGTTTACCTTGTTTAAAATTGTTACCCCCTCCCAAAGGTTACCCAATGATAGGGTAACCATATCATTAGTAGGGTAGGGTTACCCTATCGATAACATTGATTAAATAGAGGGGTTTTGCGGTCTCTGTACTCTCTGTTCGTTAGTTAAGTAGCCGCTACAGTATAACGTGTTGTTGTTGCAGAGCGGCCACTGTTCGCGCCGCGGCCGTCGCGCGCGCCCGTGACGTCACGCACTCCTGCGCCACTCGCCGCCTGCTCGCTTCTGTTGTTGTTTCACTTATTTTTTTAATTAATTATACGTTTGTACATTCCTAGTTATTCTTTTATTTTGAATGGATGACGTAGATAAGAAAGAGGTTCTTGCTTGGCATTTTTAGCCACTTGCATATTGGAGATCTCAACTATACGAAAGAAGGAAATCAAACGAAGGGGTCAACAAAATAAAACAATTAAATGTTATATGTATAGTTCATTTTCACTCATCTTTTTGGGATTTTAAAATAATCCATTCGTAAAGACAAACGTAACGTATCGACATTTTAAAATTATTATTTATTTTTTAGCCTCATGCATTTCATACCCTTACCGATCCACCATTCTTGAAATTTTTCATAAACAGTCGTTTCTAACACTACTGGGTCATTGAGCAGCTTGCATATGTTGCATACGTCTTCTTTCTCAATTGTGAGTTTGAACGTATAATGGTTTCGCCATCTGCAAAACAATCAGCCTTAAGATTTTGTAGAAATGAAAATACTTCTTTCCCTATTGACCGTCAGTACTGGCAATGGGTACAATTCTAAAAATAGAAGCACCAGAGAAAACGGCAAACGGAAAACGAAATAAATAAAACTCTTCTGATACTATTCAATACTAGTGGCAACCCCAGTCAGCATTGGTGCAGCGAGGACTCGGGAGAGCTCGGAAGGGTAAACTGGCAATACAGGGACTCGCTTCAACCTTCTGATTCAGCATAAGTGTTGAGAGCTGGCACACCAAGTAGTACTCCACCGCGCCTCAGACACTAGCCCCGTTATTAAGTTTAGTTAATTTATGTTTTATCCTTATCTGTCACTTTGAAAGTTGTATTTATTATAAACAGACAAGACATAAATTAACTAATTGAGGCCTGGGAGACGTTTAATGAATAAGGGGGTAGAAACCTGCCAGAGACCGGAGTACCGAAATCGAAATTGTTTATTTGCTTAAACATGGTATAAATACGTAGGAGTGGAATGAAGGTTTTACAGTCGAGCTCTACATACCTACCAATAGTGTGGTTAAGCCAAATACAGTGACGTTAGAATGCGGTCTCTGTTCTGCGGTCGTAACATGAATAATAAGTACATACCCGTGTGCCAGCAACTGACAGGAAGGCAGGAAGCCAACGAATACAGCTGCACAAAGGCGTTGCCTCAAAACGTGCCTACAGTGTAGGAGATAGACAGGTTACAACAGCGGAATCACCTAAAGAAGTCGAGGTACTGGGTGCCGTTTCCCGCCTGGTGGTCTCCAATGATGGCGGCCATGCGCGCCGCCAGCCGCGCGGCGCCCAGCTCCCGCGCGTCCAAGTAGCTACCCGGAGGTAGGAACCTGCAACCCAGACACATCATTGGGTAACCATTTAATAGTGTTAACCTATCGAGGGGTTTTCCGGTCCCTGCAGACATTCCTCATAAAATCTCATAAGGAGCTTCGCACAGAGAACATCCGTTCACGAGCATCGAATATTCGAGTGGTGTGGGCCGAGCGTTACAAAACTTACAAATGTTGTCCGTTTACAAATGCTCGCGAGCGAATGCTCTCAGTGATGATGCTCTTATATTGGGTAGGTAATCTTTTTCTTACGCTAGTATATCATATATGTCATTACTTTTACACTGTTATTACAGATTTTGGTTTGCCAGAATATAGATAAGCACATTATACCAGTCTTGCAGGGATCTCTGGGTGCGTTATGTATCTACAACTAAATCCTCGTGGCATGCAACGTTGACGTAGGTACCTATTAAGTTTTTTTATCATTCACATGTCGTTTCATTACTGCCTGAAAATTGTGCTTTTTCATTTAAAATTGGTAGGTACATAAAATCGTGTACTAGCAACAATTTACAACCAAGAATATTATTGATTTAAAAGCCCGAATGTTATTAGTTTTACCTGGAATAATTGGCGCCCCCAAACACGATCGGCACCGTGTCGTGGTTCAGAGCCGTCACCGCCTTCTCCGTCACGTAGTCTTCGTAGATCGAGTTCTCAAATGCCAAATAGAAGTAGTATTTCTTTTCTAACAATTTGTTACACTCCGGGTTTCCCCGCGGACACGAGTGTGTGCCGCACGATCCGTAGATGTGCAACATAAGACCATACCGGCGTAGCTCTTTTTCTAAATCTTTAACAAATGCCTCTCTCTTACTCCTCGTTGGACAATGAGAAACGAACCAGGCCGCTGCTACGCTCTTTGAAGATAAGCGGTTCTTCATCTGGTTATCTACGGCATCCATCCGTTGCCAATGCATATCTTTTTTAGGCCCGACAACTTGTCCTGTCAAATCGTACACTGTGAAGTAGCCCCAACGCAAGTCAGACTCCAGCTTATATGTCCACGTCCAGTTAAAGAAACTATCAAAATGGGTGTCGCATATGGGTGATCTCTGGGGCGACTCTGTATTCGCATAAACGTATTTTTGCTCCGGAGTCCTACGCCGCGGTCGTGGCCAGTGACGCATTGCAAGCTTTGTGGCAGGAAGCTCCCATCCATTGAAAACGACTACATCAAAATGAGTGACGTCTGCCAGGTCGGTCACATTATGCGAAATATAACAATTAGTGTATTCGCACTTGTTCGATGTGAATGCGTCAAACCCTTGAAGCAGAAATCTTAAAGATGTAATTTTTGGTTGGGTCCATAGTAGAATATATCTGACTATACGGACCTCTGCTTGTCTTCGACTAATATTTATTGGTAAACAAATATAAGCGCACAGCAGTAGCGCGGTGGCGAGAAGGATCGGATACGACGAGTCGACCATTTCGAACGCCGCGATTCTCTTCGCACCTCATCAATTATTCGTCCGTTTCGTAAGCATTAATAAAAAACTGACTAGATACCACTGATTGTACTTAATACTGGTAGATTTGGATCCAATGCATCAGTTTACACGCGAGAATTTCCAAGCAGCATTCACGGCTGGTGCATTTTTATTGTCAAAACCAAACATCGTAATTTATTCAAAGAAGTTGATTGGACCTAAAGGCAAAGGAGACCTTACGTAGAGGTACGGCAGGCATACTACTGCTGTGTAGGTATAGTAACTATTATTAGTAGTTAGCAAAGTAAATGACGATAACTGGCCAAGACTAGACCACACTGAACTTTTCACTTCGAAATAACACTCCTGCATTGCACTATACCTACAGTAAGTAATTAAATCGTACACGTACTCAAAAATTTATTAGTGAAGTGAAACATTGATCTCAAAAACGCGACTTTTTAAATATTGGCAATAATATTATGACTGATTATGACATTATGACATTTTTGCCAGCTTTACGTCAATTTATTTAGTAGGTAGATGGTAGAGTATATTCGGCGTCAAGAGAAAAATAAAATGATGTAAACAAACGCATTTACGTTAATGCTTCGCAAGAACAAGCATGGTATCATTGTCAGCTCATACTTACACATATACTTGTTATTTATATTAATTTTAGTAAAAATATCCATTAATCTATAACTCAAAGGTGACTGACTGACTGACTGACTGACATAGTGATCTATCAACGCACAGTCCAAACCGCTGGTTCTAGAGATTCCAAATTTGGCACGTAGGTTCCTTATAAGATTTAGAGGTGCGCTAAGAAAGGATTTTTCAAAATTCATCCCCTAAGGGGGTGAAATGGGGGTCCAAAGTTTGTATGGGGAAACAAGATTAGTTAGTCTATTTTATTCGAAACTTCACAGAAGTATTCCTAACAATAAATGAGTAAATACGTGTTGCAGGTTTTTTGAGAATTCAACCCCTAAAAGGGGGAAATCTGGTCAAAAAGTCTGAAAATCAACATGGGTATTGTTTCTATGGTTTATCGGGTCGTTGATTACGAAAACAACAACGATTTTAAAATCCGACGTGGCGGACGTGAAATACCATCTCCCCTGTTAGGGTACAATGGGGTTGAAATGTCTAAATATCCATATGGGTGTCGTTTTTGTGATTTTTTGGGACGTTAATTAAGAAAATGGCATCGATTTTGAAATTCAATATTGTGGACATGAAAATTCTTGAAAGTATTTGTGCCAAATTGCAATCTTCTAAATATATAAAAGAAGAAACTGACTGACATATCAACGCACAGCCCAAACCGCTGGTTCTAGAGATTCCAAATGTGGTACGTAGGCTCCTTATAAGGCATAAGGATGCACTTAGAAATAATTTTTAAAAATTTACCTCCTAAGGGGGGAAATGGGGTTCAAAGTTTGTATGGGAAACGAGATTAGTTCAACTATTTTATTCGAAACTTTACAGGAGTATTCCTAACGATAAATGAGAAAACAAGTGTTTCAGCTTTTTTGAGAATTCAACCCATAAGGGGGAAATGTGGTGACAAAATTTAAATATCAACATGGGTATTGTTTCTATGGTTTATCGGGTCGCTGATTACGAAATCAACACTTAAGGGGGTGAAATGGGGGTTGATAGTTTGTATGGGGAATTTTTAAACGTTGAACCAATTTAGATGAAACTTGGTAAAGAGATAGTTTGTGTACCGGGAAACGCCATGGGACAGTTTTTATCTCGAAAATCAATCTTTAAGGGGGTGAAATGGGGGTTGGAGGTTTGTATGAAGATTTTTTTACCGCGAACCGATTTAGATAATTTTGTTGTGGATATAGTTTGAGTCCCAGGAAACAATATAGAATATTTTTTAAGCCGAAAATCAATCTTAGAGGGGTAGAAAACATGTTGGTAGTTTGTATGGCGAATTATTAACCGCTGAACAGACGATTGAAATGAAACTTGGTACATATTATATAGATTGAGTCTCGGTAAATAATATAGGATAGTTTTTATCTCGAAAATCAACCCTCTAGGGGGTGAAACGGGGGTTGAAAGTTTGTATGGGAAATTAATAACCGTTGAACCTATTTAGATGATTTGGTGTGGAGATATGTTGCGTTCTGGAGAAGGATATATAATAGTTGTTATCCCAGAAGTCATTCCTTAAGCGGTTAAAAAGGAACCCGTGGATTACTAATTCCACGCAAATGAAGTCGCGGGGAAAAGCTTCTATTCAAGAGTAGAAATCTGTATTAATCATAATCTCTCGGTAATAAGTCGTTGATGGCGTAACAATTAAATAATTATTGCAATAATTTCTTTAAAATAAAAAATGAGGGAACGTGGATCGTGGTATACCGAAACCTCCAGAATGTAACGAATACTTTTCCGAAAACCGCTTCTAAATCAGTTCAGCGAAACGCAAGATGATCGCGGACAAACATACATTCCTACATACAAACATACGAGTCTAACTGAGAACCTCCTTTTTTAGTACTTTTAGTACGCGGGCGAAGCCGCGGGAAAAAGCTAGTTACTTATATTTCAGTGAAAACAAATTTGTTTAATAATATTTAGCCATGTGTCAAATGCTTTTTTTGCCTAGAAACGCAGCTATATTTGTTTACCTTATTTTATTTTTCTATCGACGCCGAATATAGTTGAAACGGAGAAAGTATGTCCGAAAAGAAAAGTCCCGTGGTTTATATGGGCGCTCATATATTCCAAGACACTTCTCTTTCCGCCCTTTCGACGACGGATTCAGATAGGGATAGGGAGACATTCTCTACCAGTCAACCAACGGGCAAACAGAAAGGTTAAGTAGTAATGTTGGTAGGTTGGTAGTAAGCGGATTTTTTGTTTTAATACTAACGAAACGACCTCCTGACCTAGTTGGTACTGAAAGTTCTTATGAAGCAGGAGGTCCCGTGTTCGAATCCTGGTCAGGGCATTTGTTTGTGTGTTTATCACGGATATTTGTTCCTGAGTTGTGGATGTTTTCTATATCGTTGCCTAGTACCAGTAGTATCTACAACACAGGCCTTATTGCGCTTACTGTGGGCCTAGGTTGATTTGTGTAAGATTGTCTCATAATATTTTTTTATATTATTTATTTTACTACTCCACGATATACTTGTAAGTGATTCGGACGCGGACAAGATGTAATAATAATAATTTTAAACAAAAAAGAACCGACTTCACTTAGCATCCACCTTTCCAAAAGCAAATGCTCGAGATGCTGTAAAAATACTCAAATCACTATAGGTGTATCTATAATAGTTGAAGAGTTCCCTCGATTTCTCCAGGATCCCATCATCAGATCCTGACCTGGTTACAATGGGACCAACTGTGGAGTATACTCTTTCAAACAAAAAAATAATTTTCCAAATCGGGTCCAGCCGTCTTCGAATAATCGGTGAACATACATCAAAAAAAAAATAGCAAAAAAAACAAAGATCCCGACGAATTGATAACTCCTCCTTCGAAATCTTGAAGTCGGTTGAAAATGATTTAATCTCCCCTCTTCCAGCCCGCACTCGCAGATTGAGCGGCCCCGTATTTTTTGTTTTGCTAAATGGATTGGGCAACTTCGGTGTACACATACAAGTATCATACTGATCACAATGTTTAGAAATAAAAGAAAAGTAGAAAAATACACTGCCTCGAGGCATTGTGGTATCGTTAGGAGACGTTCTACTTAATAAAAATTTAATTATCATACTGATCATTAAAGAAATGCTACTTACTTATTTCATACTTGCTTGAAACCATAGATTAATATCAACACAATATTCTTGAGCGCCATGAAGGGCGTGAGGTAACCTGCCAATGCGATCTTCACCAGCTTAGAAAGAAAGCTGAAGTTCGGCATGAGCTCCAATTAATGATCAATCAATCAATCAAGTTTCAATGATGCCGCGCGCTGACCAAACCAAGTGGTAGGTAAAATAAAAACAACCAACACTTTTTTTAGGGTAGCTACTCCTACTGTATTACCTACTAAACCGCAATATCACCGCGATGAGAATCAGGTGATTATAATATTCTCTTTGTGAGAATGAGAATACGATTTTGATAACCTGAGGAGATAACTGTCAACCGTCAACTCATAGATTATGGATGGTATAAGGAGGATGGGTCTCTCTATTCAAAAACTGCATTAAAAACGCTTCCGTATGACATTTTTTTCATTTTAAATTTATCGATATTTAATACTCGTATTGACGTTCTAAATAAAATTAATATTCAATGTTTTTCTTCTCTGCCAATCAATATTTTGCAATTATTTATGGATTTTTAATATCAAAAATCATCATCATCATATAGGTACAAAATAACAAATGTTCCTTAAAAAAAAAACCGGCCAAGAGCGTGTCGGGCCATGCGCAGTGTAGGGTTCCGTAGTTTTCCGTCCGTCGCAGTAAGTGTCCCCACTTAAGAGTTAAAAAAATTACAGGTACAATAAACACCTTCTTATACGGTTAAATTACAAACTTAGTTCAGAAATATTATTGTAATTTTTTTTCAAAAACTATTCAACCTATCAAGTTCAAAATAATTTTCCTATAAAGTTTTTATAAAGTTCTACTTTTGATATTTTTTCATATTTTTAAAACTTATGGTTCAAAAGTTAGAGGGGGGGGGGACACATTTTTTTAACTTCTGGAGCGATTTCCGAAAATATTTACATTATCAAAAAACCGACCAAGTACGAGTCGGACTCGCGCACCGAGGGTTCCGTACAAACCTTTACAACTTAAAGGTATTATAGACCTGAGTATTTGATATGAATTTCAATTTAATACCTCCACGCGTTTACGAGGAAAAAGGTAGTAAGTTTAAAATTAAAAAACCGGCCAAGTGCGAGTCGGACTCGCGCACCGAGGGTTCCGTACAAACCTATAACAAGCAAAAGTTGTAGTATGTTTATTACTTATTTCAATTTAATACATCTACGCGTTTACGAGGAAAAAGGTAGTAAGTTTAAAATTTCAAAAAATATTTTTTGTATGATTTTACTAAAAATGTCTACTTTTCGTAATTTTTCCTTTGTCTGTGCTATATGAAGTTTCTTCGTGCCAAGTTTCAAGTTTCTGAGTTTACGGGAAATACCCTTTAGGTTTTGCGTTTCTTGCGAGTACTCAGTTTCAAAATATGCGACTTAAATTGCTATTTCTTTTGATTGCTTTCACATAAAAGTTTGGTTTTGCTACATCGGAAAGGTCCTATAGCCCTGAGTATTTAACATGAATTTTAATTTAATACCTCCACGCGTTTACGAGGAAAAAGGTAGTAAGTTTAAAATTTCAAAAAATATTTTTTGTATGATTTTACTGAAAATGTCTACTTTTCGTAATTTTTCCTTTGTCTGTGATATATGAAGTTTTTTCTTGCCAAGTTTCAAGTTTCTGAGTTTACGGGAAGTACCCTTTAGGTTTTGAGTTTCTTGCGAGTACTCAGTTTCAAAATAAGCGACTTAAATTGCAATTTCTTTTGATTGCGTTGACATAAAAGTTTGGTTTTGCTACATTAGAAAGGTCTTATAGCGCTGAGTATTTGACATGAATTTCAATTTAATACC